>CM032447.1:142064305-142139305 GCA_019049505.1 Pachyrhynchus sulphureomaculatus
ATTGTACTTATTTTCATTTTTGTATCGAACGGTATATTAAACAGAGATTTCAGGACGTCCGGTATATACTGTGTTGTGCGGGTTTCGGACCGAACCTACCGCCAGGCCGCGATTGGTGAAATGTTTGATCCGCAGTTTTGATTGGAGCGTCGTTATATTACAGGCAAAAGTCGCACGATTATTTAAGGCTCCGCAGAGCTTGAATCGTGGCTGTTTTCCATCTAGCCGCAGCCAGGTTAGTACCATCAAGCCGCAGTTGGCTTAGTATCATGAGAGTCGCCAAGTAGGCTTCCTTCGACTGAGCTAAAAAAAAAATTAAAGCTCAGAACAACCATCATGCGAGCTAAGTACCAGTTTCTTAAATAAAGGCCGTAGTGGGCTTTCTAAGTGTTTGCTAAGAAAAAGTGTGAAATCGGGCGTAGTCCATCAAAACAGGAATAAGAACAGTAAGTCAACAAAATTTCCTTCAATAGACTTATCCCGGAGTAGTGCCCTAACTACAATTTAAAACAGACTAAAAAGTGAAGTGTAAAGCACGACTTTTCGTCTTCGGGGGTTATAATAGTTTAAAATTTAAATGTAACAACTACTAGTTAGGCTAGAATTTTTTTGGTAAAACTGCAAACGTTAGAACTTTTTATTTTAAAAAAAAAAATACATGAATAAATTCTCTTTTTTTGTTGATTAAAGCTAGTGTCTCACTGAATACCTATCCTACTTTTCAGGGCAAGAACGGCTGTACCAAACTGATGTTTTTTTTGTTTGCCAACAATACTTTCCTTCAGCATTTTTCCATTTTTTTAGCTGAAGTTAGATCCTTTCTATTTTAAAATGGATGGTGCCCAAAAATTTGGTACAGCTAAAGCCTTTTAAAAAAAAATAGAAATTAATTCCAAAAAGACGTAAGAAAATTATCTCTTACCCATATCTCTCTACCAAGGAAAACTGAGCTAGTGTGTGTTTAATTTCTTTAGTTCTTTTAAAATCAGGGTTCACTCAATTCAGTATCAGAAATTAAAGCGGGTAAGTTCAAAGGTTACAAAATTGCGCTCAAGCGTGGGACAAACAACTTCTCACAGGGTACAAAAAAAGAAGCCTCAAACTGAGGAAAGTTTAACATGTTACAAAATGACGCAGTGTACGTGGGGCGCAATTAAACACTTTTTCATAGGCTACAAAATAGCGCTGTCAACGCGGGGCTTTTGGAATTTTATTTTTTAAAGGGTTCAGTGTACTAGCTTTCGAACAAAATAAAAGCTCTAACTTTGCAGATATTTTTATTTCATAATACTTATTAAACGAAACTACACTATAGCAGTAAGACAAAAGCAGGAAATTTGTAGAATTTTTTTATTTCAATTTATCTGATATAGATATTTGAATTTTGTTGTTGACTCTAAGATAAGAGATTCCTACTTTTTTCTTAAAAGCTACCTTTATAGTTCAGATTAGCAGATGTGCTGGTTTACTTTAATTTTTACAGTGTTAAATTTATTTTGCGGTGAACCGAGAACAAAAAAAACAGTACGTTTTTTTCACCGATGTTTTGCATGAATATTAAAAATACTTTGCTGATATACGAAACGGTATTTGGAGATTTTTTTGTTGAAAATTCTTAAGATATCTTAATAAAGGAATTTTAATACAAGGCGATACTTAGAAATTTTTTTTTGAAATTGTCGAAGATTTTTTTTAATGTTTGGTAAAGAAGTTTACATATTTTAAGTGCCTTTACATATTTTTTATTTTGACTATTGGGAGCACAGGAGAAATATTTTTACGATTTTTTAAACAATTCTTTTAAATTTTATAATCTAAATACATTTATCATGGAAGCCTTCAAGTTTAAAGTCAATCACCTGCTGGAAAATGAATTAGACTATGAACTGAAAATCCGTCGTACTTTCTCAGAACATCCGGTCGCGGATAAAAGAAAGATTCTAACGAGGATCTTAAGTAAAGAAAATATTCCAATAAATCAGATTGGGACTAAATAGTTACAAAAAGTTTCTGATTTTTTAGTCTAATAAAAATTCTCCTCAAGTTAAAACTCCTGCTTCTCCAAATGGTCACATGTCTCTTTTATTCGTGCATAAATATTTAGATAATAGACCGCATATAAAGATAGATCTATTAGGTGCCCATTTTTCGGCTTTTATTTGACTCTGGTGCAAATGCCTCCGTTGTAGGTCAGAATGGTATAAAAATTTTAAGTCGTTTAAGTATAAAAATATGCCATGTCAAAAATAGAAGTGTTACCACTGCAGATGGCAGCCGTCTAAAAGTTTTAGGTACCGTTGAGTTGCCGCTAGTCTGCAATGGTCATTGTTTTAGTAATCTCTGTTCTAGTAGTACCTTCTCTATCACATACTTTGGTTTTAGGATGTGATTTTGCACAAAAATTCGGAATTTTAGTAAATTTTAAAAAATAATTCGTGGTATCCACAGTCCCTAGAAGTCAACTCTCAAACAAGTTTTAAAGATAGTTATTCAGAAAGTTCCTTAGAAAACCTTTTCTCGCGTCTATGTACCCTAGATGATCTCTCGCGGACGGAACGCTTAAAAGCAGAAAAAAGTAATAAGCTCTTTCAATGAAATAAGTAGTAAGATAGGTTAGGCCGAACGAATAAAATCAAGATGTCTATAGATACGGCTGATGCCAGTCCTGTAAAGACAAGGCCCTTCGCCATGTCTCCTTATATGTCAAAAGTATTAAATAAAGAGTTAGACGAAATGTTGAAACTCGGAGTGATTGAAGAATCAAACAGTCCCTGGTGTTCTCCAATCTTATTGGTGAAAAAGGCCGATGGACAGTATCGTCTGTGCTTTGACGGAAGAAAGCTCAACGAGGTCAGCAAATTTGATAACTACCCATTACCGAACATCGACAGAATTTTGATATCACTCAGGAATGCTAAGTATGTATCTTCGATAGATCTTAGAAAGGCTTTCTGGCAAATTCCTTTAGACAAATCCTCTAAGGAAAAGACCGCTTTTGCAGTAGTAGGCCGAGGTCTATTTCAGTTCGTCACTATGCCGTTTGGTCTAAAGAACGCTGCTCAAACTCAGCAACGTTTAGTAGACGCTATATTTGGTCCGAAATATGAGCCACATATTTTTACCTATCTCGATGATATTTTAGTAACATCGGAAGACTTTGAATCGCATATTCGCTTACTTAAGGAAGTAAAAAATAAATTGAAAGAGGCCGGACTGACGATAAATTTGAGCAAATGTGATTTTTTCAAAACTTCTCTAAAGTTTTTAGGCTATATTGTAGGCTCAAATTCCTTGCGTACCGATCCGGATAAAGTAGCAAGCATGGTTAATTATGCGAGGCCTACTAATACTACGGAAGTTAAGCGCTTCGTAGGAATGTGTTCATGGTATAGACGTTTTATCGAGAATTTTTCTACCTTGTTGTCGCCTATTAATGATCTTTTGAAAGGACGAAAAAAAAGGACAATCGATAGATTGGACTAAGGCAGCCGAAGAATCTTTTATAAAGATTAAAGAGCTATTGGTTTCAGCTCCCATTTTATCCCAACCAGACTTTTCCCAACAGTTTTATATTTCTAGTGATGCTTCTAATACCGGTTTAGGGGGCGTCCTAACACAGAAAATCAATGGTGAGGAAAGAGTGATAGCGTATGCCAGTAGAACTTTATCAAAGGCTGAACGTAACTATTCGGTTGTTGAAAAAGAATGTTTAGCCGTACTCTTTAACATCGAAAAGTTTCGACCTTACATCGAAGGTGTTCCTTTCACGGTCATAACAGATCATTATAGTTTATTGTGGCTTAATTCTATTAAAAACTCTAGTGGCAAACTAGCGCGTTGGGCGATTAGGCTGAGACAACATACATTTAATTTAATTCATAGAAAAGGAGTCCACAATGTTATTCCTGACGCTTTGTCAAGAATCCCAGATCATACAGCGGACGAAAACAGTCTTAATGCACGGTTTGGCGTAAGAATTGATACAGTTGATGTAGATCGCATTGATCCATGGTACGACAATTTACGGCAGCAAATTAAAGAATTTCCTCAAAATTTTCCGCAGTGGAAGGTGGAAAATGATTTCGTGTACAAATTTATCCCAAACCAGTTGCCTTTAAAAGTTAATGTACCCGAGTGGAAAATACTAGTTCCTAAACCACAGAGAGAGGAAGTTATAGACATGTGTCACACTCCTCCTACTTCTGGTCATTTTGGCTTTTATAAAACTCTTCACAGGGTTCAGGAACAGTATTATTGGCCAAAAATGCGTTTTGACATCGTAAAGTTTGTGAGGACTTGTGAAGTATGTGGAGCGCAGAAATCTCCAAATGCACTACCTATGGGACTGATGGGAAAAGAGAAAACGGTTAATTACCCTTTTCAAGTCATAGCAGCTGATCTAGTAGGCCCATTCCCACGTTCAAAAAAGGGAAATAAATGGCTTCTCGTGGTTTCTTGCTGGTTTACAAAGTATACCATGCTATTTCCTTTGAAAAGCTCTAAAGCTGGATATATAGAGAGAATTTTGGAAAATAATGTCTTTCTAATCCACGGTGTTCCATCGCTCTTGATATGCGATAACGGTACTCAGTTTACCTCTAAGAGTTTTAAGAGCTTAAGTGAAACTTATGGTTTTAACATCCGTTTTAATCCCGTGTACTCTCCCCAATGTAATTTTGTGGAACGTAATAACCGAACAGTCGGGACCGCTTTAAGAAGTTACGTGGATTCACATGACACTTGGGATAGCAATATTTCCAAAATCCAACAAGCGATAAATACCGCAAGACACGAAGTAACAGGGTTCACACCGTCTTTCTTAGTTTACGGCAGACATATACCTCTATCTGGATCGTATTATAAAAATTTAGATTTGGATGTCAATATTGACAGCGAAATAATTCCGGGTAACAGGGGTGCGTACGCCGAAAATTTAAAGGGTTTAAAAGATATTTTCACCGACGTGCGTAGTAGGATACATAAGGCTTATGAACGGAACAGTAAGTCTTACAATCTTAGGAAAAGGGATTTTGCCTTTAATATAGGTGATCACGTTTGGCGAAAAAATAAAATTCTTTCCAGTGCAGCTGATAAATTCACATCTAAGTTGGTACCTAAGTATGTGCATTGCGTGATTAGAGAAAAGATTTCAGATTTAGTTTATGGTTTAGTTAATTTAGATGGGACTAAAATAGGACGATGGCATATTAAAGACTTAAAAACCATTCAACGGACCTAACCCTAGTGAAAGTTTGTCAGAAGAAGAATAATTTATATTTACATTATCTTAATTGCTTAAATTTTTTTTGATGTTGCTCTGTAGAGGTGACGACCTCGTCTTTTTGACTGTTATAAAAGTTGAGCTGAGGATAGCTTACTTTTTATAGTTTTTGCTAAGGTTTTGGGTATTGGCCATATCCCAAACTTAGGTTGATTGTGGTTGATGTTTAGCATCGACTCAGCTGTTGCGAGCTTGCGAAAGAGTCACACTCAGGATATATCATAAGACTGGTATGTCGGTGGTCGCGGGATTTGATTTGCTTATGACCCCAAATAATATCCAGTTCTTGACACTTGGAAGTGAAATTTTGATTAGAGGCAATCCAAGGTGATCTTGAGTTAGGACAAGCGCAAGATGTAGCTCGTGTAGTGTGATGTAGAGTCAAAATTTTTATGAGCAATTTCAAAGTTTGTTACCCGAGTGGGTGTATTTCTATTACCTTAGTGGTATATGTTGGGTGCAATTAAGAGTAAATTGATTTTGGTTTATCCTGTAAGTCTAAGACTTGGATTATTTTGGTTTAGATCTTCTTCTGAATTGACAAACTAAGGGTATTTTCTATTTTTTTTTCAGAGCCGTTTAAACGTTACCTTTGAGTCACTAATTTTTTTAAATTTTTTTGCATGGACTCATAGGCGTATGTTGAGTTTTTTCGGTTTACTATCAGATTGATAGAAAATTGAAGTTCTGCAGGAGAACTAAAGGCTGATCATTTACAGGAGATGAGAGCAGAGTAAGACAGTCGTTTCACGAAGAAATGATCAAAATCTGATACCGAGATGAGAACCTTGTCAAGAGAGGCTAAGCGCAGTGAAGGAAGATTCCTAACCGAATTTTTAGATTTCCAAGAGGTAATCTAGAAGTTTGGGCTGACAGAAAACGGTTATGCCTGATACCTGTAGCAGTTTCTTCTAGAGGCTATTGTTTAGGGAGACGATTAACACCATGATCGAATATCTTAGCTGTCAACGATGTTTTCTTCTTGTTTCTGATTAAGCTGGAAAAGCTCTTGTCGTCTTCAAAAAGTTTTGTTGCGTTGCCACCGAAAATTTGAGAAATTTTTGCTTCATGTAGCTTTTTAAGCTCATTTTCGTTTTTTGGAAATTTCCGTTAGAAGCTTGGTTAAGTCAACCTTGTAAACTTTAGGTTGTATCCCATGAGTTATCTGTTTTTACAGGCTGTGATGCACCGGGTGCTAACAGATGCCGTTACGACGTTTGGCAGGGAGTTAGTCTTCCTGAGGAACAGACTGATTGGAAGGGTAGTCTATGGGGGGCGAACGTTTGACCTTTGGGACCTTTAGAGGTTTTGTTACCCAATGGTTATTTCTATTTGAACCAAAGGAGAGCCTAACTACTGTAGTCGACCTCAGCTCCAATTAGCCTATTAGTGGTGACAGGCTGTTGGCAGTAGTGTGTTTCGGAACACCCTATTGATTAAATTTTTTTGACTTATGGTGGTGTGGTAGACACCGTTTTAGTTTAGTGGATGCTATAATCTACTCCCTTTTGTTGGTGGACTCCAGGGTCACCAATTCTGTATTTTATTGTCTCCACCATTCAGTATATCGTGGTGAGGTGTTTGTCTCCTGTTATGTGGGATGGATTGAATGTTTTTCGTTGTTGTTCTAGGGCGAGACCAGTACACGAGGGTTCTTCATGCAACTTGAAGAGGCGCAATGCTGGTTAAGTTTTTATATCTCTGTATAGCCACCCTGAAGAATGACGGAGGGCGTTTTTTCTGGCTCATGTTTCTAGGCAGATTTGTCACTTTGGTGCGATGTGCCGAAGATTTGATTAGCTTTTGCTAAGAGCTTTCACCAAGCTCAGTATGGAGTTATCATAACCAAGAGTTTGGGATTTGAACTCCTGTATGTACTTCTGTATATATTTCTGTATATATTTCTGTATATATTTCGGTGTATGTTGGTTGCCTGAGGGCATGTGCTCAAAATGCGTGATTTTGAGTCGTTTTGCTTATGGACTCCCATATATAGGATTATGACTTTAGGGAGGTCCTATTTCGAGACTTGCTGTCTCATATAGTTATATTAGGAATGTTTCCTTGAATGTTAGTTGCGCGTGGACTAATCATTCTGTTCTTTGTGAACATTGCTTTTTGAAGCAGGATCATTCAGTTTGGTGAATTTTAGCTTTTATAGCTATTCACTGTGTTTAGAGTGAACTTTAGCTTTTATAGCTATTCACTGTGCCTATATAGTGGTATTGTTAGCTTTTATAGCTGCTCACTATGTTAATGGCGAGATTGTTCTTTAGGAACGCAGGACTTTGTGTAGTCGAGGACTATTTACAGAGTGTTTTCTTGGCGAGGAGCCGAGGTTTTTTTCTGGCGATATACCAGAGTGTTTTCTTGGCGAGGAGCCGAGGTTTTTTCTGGCGATATACCAGAGTGTTTTGTTGGCGATGAGCTGACGTGTTTTCTGGCGATTCTTGCATGTCTGGATGTCTTAGGACGTCGACATTGCGCGATAGAGTGCGATTATTTTCTGATGCGACTAGTAGTGATACTAGATTTGGAATGTTCTCTTAGCGATGAGCTAGAGCATTGATAGCGATTTTTCCCGAGCGTTTGCCTGGATATTTATCCAGATATTTTTTTTTGGCCTAGTGCTAAATGGTCTGACAAGACTTTTTCTTTTTAGTGTAAGTGTTTGCACTAGAATCATTTTTTTTATTTTTTCTTTATTTAAGAATTTTAATAAATTTCTTTTGCTGAAATAGAAAATTTTCAGACAATCCTTAAAAGATTTTAAGGGGGGTGTTCATATTTTATTTCAGTTCACTTTTTTTGATTTAGACAAGAGTCTAGACAAAGTTATATTTTTTGTTTTGGTAACAATAACAGAGCTGATTCTTTTATATAAGAAGACCGCTATTGTTACTCTGGACAGGTATTTCTTATGTTCATGCAAGGATTTTTATTTGCTTTTTGATGTACTTAATATTAGTGCTTAATTGAATTAAGTCTAGTAGTAAGGTCCGAAGTTTGTAATTTTGTTTTAAGTTCTGACCTTAGTATTAAGTGATAGTGTACCACTTTGTACCTTTTCATAAGTAGCCTTAGTTTAATAGACTAGTGTAGTCTATTTCTTTTTGGAAGGGGGTAAATGTAACATTCATTTTTTCCTAGATTTTAAGACCATGTAATGTTACTGATTTTTCCATTTCAAATTGTACTTATTTTCATTTTTGTATCGAACGGTATATTAAACAGAGATTTCAGGACGTCCGGTATATACTGTGTTGTGCGGGTTCCGGACCGAACCTACCGCCAGGCCGCGATTGGTGAAATGTTTGATCCGCAGTTTTGATTGGAGCGTCGTGATATTACAGGCAAAAAGTCGCACGATTATTTAAGGCTCCGCAGAGCTTGAATCGTGGCTGTTTTCCATCTAGCCGCAGCCAGGTTAGTACCATCAAGCCGCAGTTGGCTTAGTATCATGAGAGTCGCCAAGTAGGCTTCCTTCGACTGAGCTAAAAAAAAATTAAAGCTCAGAACAACCATCATGCGAGCTAAGTACCAGTTTCTTAAATAAAGGCCGTAGTGGGCTTTCTAAGTGTTTGCTAAGAAAAAGTGTGAAATCGGGGCGTAGTCCATCAAAACAGGAATAAGAACAGTAAGTCAACAAAATTTCCTTCAATAGACTTATCCCGGAGTAGTGCCTTAACTACAATTTAAAACAGACTAAAAAGTGAAGTGTAAAGCACGACTTTTCGTCTTCGGGGGTTATAATAGTTTAAAATTTAAATGTAACAACTACTAGTTAGGCTAGAATTTTTTTGGTAAAACTGCAAACGTTAGAACTTTTTATTTAAAAAAAAAAATACATGAATAAATTCTCTTTTTTTGTTGATTAAAGCTAGTGTCTCACTGAATACCTATCCTACTTTTCAGGGCAAGAACGGCTGTACCAAACTGATTTTTTTTTTGTTTACCAACAATACTTTCCTTCAGCATTTTTCCATTTTTTTAGCTGAAGTTAGATCCTTTCTATTTTAAAATGGATGGTGCCCAAAAATTTGGTACAGCTAAAGCCTTTTAAAAAAAATAGAAATTAATTCCAAAAAGACGTAAGAAAATTATCTCTTACCCATATCTCTCTACCAAGGAAAACTGAGCTAGTGTGTGTTTAATTTCTTTAGTTCTTTTAAAATCAGGGTTCACTCAATTCAGTATCAGAAATTAAAGCGGGTAAGTTCAAAGGTTACAAAATTGCGCTCAAGCGTGGGACAAACAACTTCTCACAGGGTACAAAAAAAGAAGCCTCAAACTGAGGAAAGTTTAACATGTTACAAAATGACGCAGTGTACGTGGGGCGCAATTAAACACTTTTTCATAGGCTACAATATATATATATATATATATTATATATTTATATATATATATATATATATATATATATATATGTATATGTATATATATATATATATATATATATATATATATATATATATATATATATATATATATATATATATGTATATGTATATATATATATATATATATATATATATATATATATATATATATATATATATATATGTATATATATATATATATATATATATATATATATATATATATATATATTATATATATACATATATACGGAACGACTAACCTATACCAGGGAAGAAGCATGGGTAGAACCCTATATATACCCATTTTACCAAAGTAAACAGCTAACTGTTCAAAATATCCATAATAAATAAGATTTTCCTCATGCATTTAAAAGCACCGATATAGGTTAAATATGATACACCCAAGATAAATACCACTACTTTTCTTTAATTAAATGAATCATAATAGAAAATAACTGTCATTAAAGTTTAATAGCATCAATAAAATACTGAAAACAAGTTTTGTGTTACCAATTAAATTATTTTTGCACTATAAAATGTCTCAATAGCTAATGACGGCTCAGTATCTCCCTTGCAATCGCTCTTACTAATGCATGTTAAATGGCGATGTCAGTGGGAGCGCAATACTTTTTTAAATTATGCATTGACTTAAGGGCTCACCCATTCCAATATTTTAAACCCTCCCCTTCCTACTGTATCTGCACCTTGTCGTGATTAGGTTTTCAGAGAAATAGAGGGAGTATCACCCTGGAGAGCATAGCTAATCACCGAGCTTTCCGTGGTCGTCCCAAGCTGAGATATCAGATTAAGATAGATACACACACACACTCAAGGCACTGATGAGCAACACGCTCATCTGTGCCCACTAACACGCTTCTCGACTTTTTCAAAAAGCCACAACCAGACATACTTTCACATTCCCAAAAACACACTTCCCAAACACGTGCACATAGAGGCACTTATACGTTCCTGTAATAACAGGAACAAAACATTATACCACACTTTACACAGGCTTAATCCTAAGATGTTACCCCACCGTTATATAAATGATGCTGAGCCTGCCAGTCATCAAAAACGGTGCCGTTAGAACAACAGACGGCGACTTTTAAAATAATTAGCCTTGCATTCGCACAGGAGGCACTGTAGAGGTCGACTACTGACTTAAAACTGGCATAAAAGCCTTTTAATCAGACAGTGGGGACCTTGATAAAGACGCCTTACTTGAATCTCTAATGCCAGTAGATGTGGATAACAACGATAAAATTGTGAAACCTGAAACCAAGAGAAGTGACGTGTAGGGGAACAACCCTGCATTAAATATAACCTTGATAAACTCAACTCGAAGCAAATATGAATACGACAAAACTGATAGTGGTTCTGCAGAAAATCCTGAGAACCAAATCGCTGAAAGAAATCCTCTAACTGACCAAAACCCAAAATGAGTGAAGGAAACAAAGAAGTGGCACATAATAAATTCCACCATTGGAAACAACGGTGTTACGCTTGTGTTAAACATAGACGTAACATCTTGGAAGACCCTCGTAAAGTCCAACATGAAAGCATATGTATAGTTATGGAAGGAACCTTTTAGGGTCTCAGCAAACGGCAGGATAGGTGGCTCCAGCTAGAAACCAAACCTGCAGCACAGTAGCGCTGGTTCTGGAACCCTCTGTCGCAGGACAATCAACGAGCTTATAACAATGGCTCTAATCCAAGAACAATGGATCGTATAGGACGAAGTGAAAAAAACCTGGTAAGTAAATAGACAATGAGTCATTTGGTAAAGCTAGGGCATGTATCTATGTAAATAACGACGTGAAATACATACCCTTGTTAAACTTTTGTTGTAAAGTCATGTGACCATCGAACTGAGATATTCTGTGAGTGGTAGTAGTCGAGAGCTGATAATCTACTCAGCAAACTTTTCATGTGACTCACAAGGGTTACTGCCTCCTGCATAGTTTAAATAATACTGTGTGTTATCTCCCTCCTACAGGATGTGATGCAAACGCACATAATACCGCATGCAATAGCTTTGACAACAATCCTCACGGGAATTCTGCACTTAATTAGTAAGTAATAACTGACTTCAGAACACGGTGGACATAGATCTATATCAACTTCAAGATGCCCTCTAAATTGCTTCTGAAGAAAACTGTCCTTTGGATGGTAGCGGCCCAAAAACAGACGTTTCATGATGAAATAGACTCCTAGCAGACTTAAGAAAAATTATTAGGAAAGGTACTCTTAGTCACTTACAGATTACATCAATGTCCCATAGAAGAAATTCTATAGAGAAATCGAAAGCACCTCTCAAGCAGCAGGCATTCACAAAAGTCTCTCAAAAGACAATTCACACTCGGTTGCGTGATAAAGAAATCCGCAGGAGAGTACACTACAACAGGAAAGGAGACCTTAAAATTACCTCTATAGGTGCCGTTTTCGGGATCGGAAACTCTTTTCTACTGCGTCCTATAATTATTAGTAATTGTCAGTAAACATAAAAAGTGTCATGTTTGCACAACGAAACGTTAAGGTTTGCTTAATCTTTCATAAAAGCTATCGATGTATCGTACATTATTACGTCTAATTTCTGCCTAAATAAATGACTAAACCGGGCTATAAATATGAATTGTCCTTGTTTTGTTATTACATAGTCTTTAACCCTATTGATAAAAAAAGCAAATTTATTTATTAAACTCCAACCAAAATTCGAATTACTACCCAATAGTTTCAATAGCATTAATAAACCGCTGTAAAATTTGAAATTATATAAACATAGGTAATCTAATATATTACATATTTTGTATGCCTATTTACTCACTAGTGATTTTGACACTCGACAAAAAAAAATAAAAATCAATAAATTGTGGATAACACGCAGTCTAAGTGTTTAAGAAAGTTGCATTTATTTTTTGTTAAATGGACATATTTATGTAACTGTTTCTCAAATGACCATTAATTCCTATCTATTGACCAGTGATTAAAAAAAAGATGAAGTGATACACAGCCCTCAGGGGCTAGGGGAATCCCAGGATTCTCCTAGTACGGGCATTGACGATCCCGAGGTACCTCAGTCATGTTGTGCTGTCTTGTGTTGTCCAGATTATATGTAACAAAAACGCAATCTTAAGGTGTTTACCGTACCGAGAAGATGAATGGCTCAGCGTTTATGAGTCGCAAACAGTTCCCCCGGATACCGGGCGCCCTCCGGGAGTAAGTAGCCTTTCTGTGGCATCCAGGCTCTGCCGCAGTCGACCCTTCTTTCCTAGGATACTCGTGGGAACACTATGTCAAATAATAATAACTATAATAGTGATAATGGCAGGGTGTTGAGGAGGCGGACCCCTGTCGTACAAACAGCTACAGCACCACCACAACAACAACAACGACAAACGATCCAACCAACCGCCTCAGCCGAAACTACTCCCGATAGTTTTACCAGATCGGACATCGTAGGTGATGGAAATTGCCTTTTCCGTGCAGTTAGCTTACACTTATATGGCCACCAAAACCATCATGAAGGACTCCGAGAGGTTGCTCTAAGATATATACAACAAAACTGGTCGGAACTTAACACATTCTCATTAATTGGGGACGACGATATGAAAGACTTCAATAACTACTATAACTATATGAGGAAAAATGGCACCTATGGAACGAGCCTAGAGATACTTGCCCTCTCGGAAACCCAGAATAGCAGCTTTCACATCTTCTCAAAACAACGAAGAACAAGAGATACAAAAATAACTTTTAGGGATAAGCCAACAACAATAAGCACAAGAAAACACACCGAACCTAACTACTAACAGGCAACCCAATGTCGGGACACTTTGAACTTCTGACACCACAAAACACTAAAAACATCCCAAACAACAGTAGACCAATAAAAGAAGCATCGGGCGAGCGACGTAACGGTCGAGGACGTCGCGGGAAATGGCAGCTCGACCAAAACGATGAAGACCGGGCAACTGAAAATGGACCTGCCAAAAGTTTTGTGCCGGTGAGTAAGCCGACACCCACCAAAGCGGGAAAATCAAAGCAACGTATGAGTTACATTACAGGAACAAACGAACACACCATGCGTTGCTTTAATAAAAGCACAAGTCCTGACAAAAGAAACCACTGAGAAGAGAATCACTCGCCGCCTAGACCCACCACCATCAATCCCAAACGCAACCGACGAAGTATTTAATCAAAAATTCCCGCAACGCCAAAGAAATCCCAACAGCACAAAACCAAAATTCAAACGGCAAATAAGAATAGAAAACAAAATCGACAACATCAGGAGATATCTAGGACACCTTACCCAATTTATCAACGGGAACGTGTCCAAACGAGTCACACAGAGTATAGACAAGATCAAGTCCGGGTCTCCCAACAGAACACTGCCAGGAATCCTGGATACTTTGAAACAAAAATTATTCGTATATGCCGCAAGACTCCGTAGATACAAAGAACCAAACGAGAGGAAAGACACCAGCAACCTCTTCCAAAGAAGCGAAACACAGTTCTACCGGAAAACTATGCACAGCAAACAGACAGCAGTGACCGAACCACCAAACAAACAAGAACTCACAGATCATTGGAAAAGTATGTGGTCAGAACCCAAACTACCCAATAATAATACCCCCTGGATCACAGCCAAAGAAGGCAAAGATAAACATGTGACAGAACAGGAAAATTCCACATTAACTACTGTGGGACCAAAGAGCATGATGAGGCGCCTGGATGCAAGAAGTTCCGGAGGTAGAATGGCCCCCCGTTCGGATCTCCGGGTGGGGGCCGGTTCGGGGGCGCCGACTTGCAGACATCATAATTTTAAGATAGATTTTTGCAACATACGAGGTTTTTAAACTCGAACATAAATTCAGTGCATCAACACCTGCAATCAAATAAACCTCATGTACTCGCTCTATGTGAAACCAAGGTCAGTCCATCGACCAGCACGGTCAACTATCTTTATCTTGGGTACGACTTCTATTCCCGATTTAGGGCGTAACTTTGGAATCTGTCTTTTTGTCAGGAGCGACCTCTCTTGTCAACGAGAAGAACCTCTGGAACCCCAAACTTTGATGTTATGTGGTTAAAAATAACGACTCAACAAACCACAAGGTTCATCTATATCCTGTATCGACCACCAAGTGATACCAATTTTCGAACACTTTTCGCTTCTCTTGCAGACACCATCGATCATTTACAAATTAACTGTCCAAGTGCCGAAATTGCCATCCTGGGCAACTTTAATGTCCACAATATCAACTGGCTTAAATATTCAAATACTACCGACGAACAAGGTCGTGAAGCTGAATCATTTTCAATCAGTTATGGCTTAACTCAGCTTATTGACGAACCAACACGGATCCCTGATCGAGACGGGGAGTTCGCCAGTCTTCTTGATCTGTTTTTAACTACCAATCCGGAGATTTACACGGTCACCGTAAATCCGCCGTTAGGTTCTTCCGACCATAAACTGCTTTCAAGATCGAGTATCCTGCCAATCAGTGACAGAGAGGCGCCTAGGCCGCGTAAGATTTGGCACTACAAATCTGCTAAATGGGAAAATCTCATGGAATACTTTAGAACTTTCCCTTAGATGGACGTTTGTTTTCGATCCGATAACCCATCTGACTGCGCCAGGGAGATCTCCGATGTTATTTTGACTGGTATAGAAGCTTACATCCCTTTTTCGAAGAAATGCTCCTCCAACAGTAAGCCTTGGTTCGACCGAAAATGCAAAGAAGCTGTTGCTTCTAAACATATTGCCTACCGACAATGGCGTTAAAATCCGTAAACACCGTAAACACCGTAAATCGTAACATCTTTGTTCGTGCCCGGAACAGATGCAAGGGAATTATAGACGAAACCAACACAATCAACGAATTAGAAACAAACTTCTCGCTTGTCCCAACAATTCCAGGTCCTTTTGGTCAGTCGCTAAGGCAGTTAGTCAAAATTTTACCAAATCCACCATACCACCACTCACAGAGCCAGATAATTCCATCGCAACTACACCTGTTGAGAGAGCGAACTTGTTGGCTGAACCCTTTGCTTCACATTCTACTGTCGATTTCCAAGGAAAAACACCACCTACTATTCCCATATTGCGGTCAAGGATGCCCGATGTTGTCTTCAGACAGCGCATCATAAAGTGTATTTTAATGAAGCTAGACACCAAGAAGGCTTCTGGCGCTGACGGAATACCTGCCATAGTTCTCAAAAACTGTGCAAGAGAACTAACACCAGTTTTCTGTAGACTTTTTAACCTATCCTACAGAAAGGGAATATTTCCGTCCTGCTGGAAATATGCCACGGTTCAGCCGATACCTAAAAAAGGCAAGAAGACCTTGCCAAATAACTACCGACCAGTTGCACGGCTTTCAATAATATCGAAAGTCATGGAAAAGGTTATCAATCAGCATCTTCTGAAATATCTTAAACGATTCAATATTATTAGCGATCACCAACATGGTTTTCGTAAACATAGATCAACAGGAGATCTTCTGACTTATGTAACACATATTTGGAACAACGCAATTGAACACTTTGGAGAATCTCGAGCGGTTGCTCTTGACATATCCAAGGCATTCGACCGTGTTTGGCACGATGGAGTGTTGGCTAAGTTACGCTCTTATGGTATGTCTGAAAGGTTCTGTTTGTGGCTCTCATGTTGCCTCAGAGAGCGTTCTTTACGAGTGGCGATCGACGGATTTCTTTCTAACACCCTCACTATCAACGCCGGTGTGCCCCAGGGCTCCATACTGTCTCCTACTCTCTTTCTCATTTACATTACCGATTTGCTGGAAAAGACCGGGAATCCAATCTACAGCTTTGCAGATGACAGTACGCTTGTCTCTTCATTCACCTTGAACGCTCGGACATCGGCTGCTCAGGCGAATATCCGCAGACAGCAGGAGGTCATTCAACTTAACAAAGACTTGAAAGAAATTCTATCTTGGGGGTGACAGTAACCAAGTGGAATTTAACGCTACAAAAACCCAGGCGGCAGTTTTTTCTAAAAAAGTTAACGTTGCTGAACCCGACATAGTTATGTCGGGGCACTCCATTCCCCTAGCATCCTCGTTCAATTTGTTGGGCGTTAGTTTGGGAGCAAATATGTCCTGGCATGAACATGTTGCAGGCATAGCAAGGAGAGCTTCTCAAAAGTTGGGAATATTATTTAGAACAGAAAGCTTTACACCCCACAACAACTGTTAATTCTTTACAAAGCCCAAATTCGACCAACTATGAAATACTGCACCCACGATTGGGGCTCCGCTCCCAAATATACACTGCATTTGTTGGATTCTGTTCAGAGAAGAGCGGTCCGTCTGACTGGGGACCCGGAATTGACCGGTGGCCTTGATTCGCTGGAACATCGAAGAATGCTTGGCGACTTGAATCTGTTCTACAAGTATTTTCATGGAAAGTGTTCGAAGGATGTAGCCTGCTTAATTCCTCCCAAAGCGGTGCATGTTAGAAATACACGTCGCGCTGGTGCTTCACATCCGTATGAGGTTCAGCTTGTTACTCCGCGTACCCACGCTTTTCAAGCAATCTTTTATATGGAGAACGTCATACCTTTGGAATAATTTGCCCAGCGCTGTGTTTCCCACCGAGTACAATTTACAGCGATTCAAGAACAACGTGAATCGCTTTTTCCGCACTCATGCCGCTCCTGGAGCGCTTTAGGGACTTCCCTGCAGCACGTGTGCTAGACCCATAAAAAAAAAACAATAACTTCCATTCAATCACGTATTTCTAAATTAAATACTAAATTTGACTTTGTCATACCAGAGTCGATACTAGAATACCCTAATCTAAGCATTATAAGTCGATATTATAAATGACGAGTAATTTATGGTAAAATATTAACCACAAAAAAAGTTGGGCAGAGAAAAAATATTTAGAACTGAAAGCTGACATTTTCCTTTACATAGAATTTTTCCTAAATATTAAGGTAGTGAAAAATAACACAATTAGATTTCTCGGCTTGAAAAAAACCTATACATTATATATACGAAGCAACCCATTCGACTAATTATATGTCAAACTTAAAATGTTCTTCTTATCTAACCAAAAACAAGGAAAAAATTTTCATAATATTGTATACCTTTTTCATCCTCTTTTCCTGAAGTGATATCTTTGGAAGGAAACAGACTCCTTTCCCACTTCAGTGTTCAGTATTATATTTGTACTTAATTTCAAGTCGATATTCCATTGCATGTAAGCTTCAAAAAATGTAAAAATATCAGTGGGTAATTTCATTCTTCGCTTTAGTGGTCACTACTACAGTAGGTAAGCTACCGAGGTAGAAATTTGAATGCGAACGTACTTGGAATGTGGAAAAACTGCTTGGGATAACTTTTTTCAGAAAATTTGTCTTACTATGGCGAAAGTAAAAAAATCCCCCAAATTCTCAAAATATCAATTTTAAAATCGATATATTGACTTACAATTAAATTTTGACTTTCACCTCGATATTTAGGTTTGTGTTACTACTTTGTCGCACCAGCTTTTTTTTTGAATAATCCATCTATGCGCCATTAATAGCTAAACTATATAGTTGTAACTTGCCATATACGTTCATGTAACATTCGTAGTTAGACTATTATTTTGGTATCTTCGTCAAATTTGTACTACAAGATGTAATTTTTGGAAAATAACACTAACAGTGTCCTGTTTAACAAGACAACAATTTTATAGTCACTTGTGCATCTATCTATAACCACGAAGTAATGAAGAGTTATTTAATTATCCGTTTCAAAATACTACCAGAATGAATTTCTTAATACAGTTTAAATATGACAGGCGGTTTAATATTTATTCCACTAACGAATATATCATTCTAAATATCCAGATAATTCAAACTCATACTAAAAATATCATTTCCCCGAACCAGTTTGCACTAACAAAGAAACTTACTAAAACTTTTATTTCTATAGCTGCACCGTAAGAAAGTGAAAAAGTTTTACTATTACTATTGCCGTTAAAGCTAGAAATTTCGACTTTTATTTGAACCTCGACACTTAAATACTGCAGTCGCAACTTTAAGAGTAAATACACATTTCGACATTTAAGTAGACATTTGTAGATTATTGTTCAAAATATATATATTTTTATTTACAGAAAAACTCAACGTTTACATCAACATATTGACATAAAAATCGAAATTTGAAGAAATTCTAAGATTATTTTAAATTACTCTGCGTCTCTTTTATGCTCTCGTAATATTCCTAAGAAACAGTAAATAAAATCGGTTTTTGCAAACCTTATCTTTAACTACAGTTTTTTAGGCGTAAAGGTCTTTACTTTTAAGTTTCCAAACAATTCTCATAACTCAATTTAAATGAGATATTTACAATATATAATAACGTCGAGGTTGTTCAAAGCTATTACAATTAATTATAATTAAAGACGTTTCTTTATCAATAAATATAAACTTCTTTGTAAGTAAAAGTCATTAATTTTACTTGAAACAAAACAATGAGAAATGTCCATTAGTTTAAAAATGAAAAAGTATTTTTAAACATGAGAACAAATGGAAACTTGTCAATTTTAAAGTAGACAAGTTAATGTAGTGGAGTATTTTACTAAATCGATTAAGTTACAAAAATAATTGAAATTTGCAATGTAAATAAAAAATCGTTAAGTTATTCCTAACAAGAAAAGTTAGTGTCGAATCTAAAGTTGACTTTATCAAACACAGTAGATACCATAACATAAAGGTAAAATGCACTAGAAATTAATGTTGGTTAGGTAACATTATAGACAGGGAAAAAAACTGCTGGGGTTATTTAATCTAGAGGCAACGTATTTTTAGAAAACTGCTTTCTTGAGTATAACTAGTCTTACAGTTTTTGCAAATCAAATCTTTAATTACTTTAAGTATACTTTTCTAAACAGTTCTCACAACCTAATGGAAATTAGATATTTGCAATATGGACTTAACAGTTCTTCAAAGCTATTACAGTAAATTAGAATTAAAGGCGTCCATTTAGTTTTGAATATAAACTGTTTTAAAAGTTAAAATAATTAATTTTCCTTGAACTAAGGCAACAAGGAACGTGCATTAGTTAAAAACAGGTTTAAACATGAAAACAAATGAGAATTTGTAAATTTGTAAATAGACAACTTTAATGAGTAAAGTTAAACAAGAAAGTGGAATTAGAAATAATGTAGCGTTTATGCTTGACATCATACACAATTTTTCCAACGTTACAAGGCCATCTCATAAATAATTCTAAAATATGGTATTCCTAACAATTTTAGTTTATAGAACGCCAATACATATTTTAACGAGATACTTATTGGTTATGTTACCTTTGTTTCATTCAACCCAAAGTCACAGAAACTGTAGTTATCGCTATAGAAAGACAAATACGCGGTACTAAACTTTGCTGCGCAGAAGCCGGCTGGGTACCGCAGGAACGTTAAAATGGGCCTCGTAGAGTTTCTCAGAGATGTCGTGCAAATAGAAGTTGTATTATAAGTAGCAATAATAAGGAAATATATGCACGGCATCTATAGGAAACATCACGAGACATATTTTAACGTACCGGCGCACAGTGGGTAAAGAAAAAACATTACCGTTTAGAAATCTCTACAGACCTCAAATTTCATCGGATTACCATATATTTTTATTTCAAATCATTGTAAGAAAATTTAGAAGAGAACTGTCGAGCCATATTTTGGAAATATGTATTCTAAATGGACATTTTACGCAAATACTGTAATAAAAAATTGATCAACCCGAGAAAAAAATACTATTGACTTTACTATTTATTGACTACTGACCAGACGTATGTATTTCTACATATTTTTGGTGACTGAATCCAAATATGATATCTGATTTGCTAAAAAACCTATTGAATTCGAATAATGGCCCAAAAACGGCCTCAAAGTGGTCAAAAGTCGTCAAGTTAACAATAATAACGAGATATACATATTCCGATGTATTATTGATTTCGAATTAAGGTCCAAAAATTGCCTCAAAATGATCAAAATTAGTCAAGTTAGCAATAATAACGTGACATACATATTCCAATGTATTTTTAATCACTGAATCCAAATATGATATCTGATTTTCTCGTACATCTACTGAATTCAGTTCGCGTCTAAAAATGTGCCCAAAATGGTTAAAAGTGCTTTTTATCTATCCTGCAATCATGCAATAAATTTATGGAATATTGCTTTTTTCAAATTGGGGTACTTAGTTAACGTGAGCTCCCTTACTTCCAATAAGTTTGGGTGCTTGGTAACCGTAAGTCCCCTTGCCTCTTACGACCCAGAGTGCTTGATTAACGTGAGTCACCTTGTCTCTCACCACTCTGGGTGCTTGATTAACGTGAGTCCCTTGCCACTCACGGCTTGAGGTGCTTGATTAACGTGAGTCCCCTTGTCTCTCACCACTCTGGGTGCTTGATTAACGTGAGTCCCTTGCCACTCACGGCTTGAGGTGCTTGATTAACGTGAGTTCCCTTGTCTCTCACAGTATTTTTATGAGATTGAAAATTTTAACGACTTAAAAACAGGTTTAAATAAATTCTTTAGTTATTAAAATAAAACTTTGAAAGTCAGTAAACAACTTACTTAGCATATACGGGCTGACAAATTAAAATCCCCGTAAATGTACAGGGTGGTCCAAATTGGACACTTTTAAAGATAAACAACTTTATCTAAAGGTGATAGACGAAAACTGAGGTCGGTGTCTGAGGCTCAATTCTTATGATAACTCAATGGTGAAAACCGCATATCGATATCTAGTACCGTTACAGATATACCGGATGTTTTTCAAAAATCTGAATTTTGGAAAAATGTTTGTAATTCTTTTCCTATTGAAAATTTTTAATTTCTGTAAAAACATTCTCAAAGTACTTTTTCACGTGAATTTCAACAGTGTAAGTTACATTTTTTTACAACTAATATTTCAATAGTTATTAAAGCAAAAATATATTTTTTAAATGGGATACCCTATATATTTGTCCGAATAGAGCTTTAAATTACCATTCTAAAAATATAGCACATTTTATATTTTGTTTAAATCTACATCAAAATATAAAGGTTTTCAATCTTTACGCGGGTTTTAAATGCACATTTTGTGAAGTGGGCTTTATACGGAGCGGCAGTATCAATTGTTTACAGATAGCAGTCAAATTGTAAAAAAAAATTCCCAGAAGTAACTCTAAGAGTCATAACTACAATGAAATTTACTAAATGCTATAGTACTTTAAAACAGATAGAAAATAAAACAAAACAGAAATAACACAATTTATTCCGAGTCGACCAGTTTTATTTACACTAGGCGGAACCTTTTCTGGACACTTCTTACCGAATTGATTAGTTCAAGAGGAATGAGAGCTGCAAAACTTTGTATCACTGCGACTTCTAACTCTTGCCTGGTGTTTGTCGGCAATTTAAAAATTAGGTCTTTCAATCTTCCCCAGAGAGGGAAGTCCATGGGTGTTAAATCCGGTAACCTTGCCGGCCAACGGTTCGGACCTTGGTTGGCTATCCAGTTATTGTTGAAATTGGCCGATAAAAAATTACTGACAACTGCAGCGTTATGAGGGAGTGCCGAGTCGTGTTGAAAAAATATATATCTAAGGTCCATTAACGGCAGTTCATCAAAAAGAGGTTCTATTTGCAGCCTTAAAATTTCTAAATATCTTTGAGTGGTGAGTAAATAAATGGAACTATAACTCCTGCCCACACATTAAATCCAGATCTGCCTTGATTTCTTTGCTCCACAACTAAATGAGGATTTTCTTGTGCCCACGTATAAGAATTGTAACGGTTAAAAATACCTGCATTGCTTAGCTGAAGCAAAGATTTCAGTTGACCTCCCTAACAGGTTTTGCTGGAATGGAATTATCTGACCGTGTGAGTTGTGGTATAGTGGGTTTAGTGAAATTTAGACTAATGGCCTTAATGACTGACCAAAAGGACCTAAAATTGTTGGGGTAAGCTGTAAGGCACTCTAAATCACTGTTCAGCAAGTTGTTCTCATAACAGGTGTCAGTCAATTCAAATTAGTTTCTAGGCTATTAAATACCTATATTTTAATTAGTTGAACAATTATGACAGTTAACTCGTGCCAATCGGAGCCAAAAGTATAGTCCGAGAGTAAATACAAAAATTTTAAAATACTCAATGGCAGAGTATTTTATTTTTGTAGGAGCCTGTATTCGATGCATAGAAACTTTCATATGCGTGCACAAATGTGGCAATGCTGCCAATGGGTATACCAAATGCTCTAAAGAAGTAACGTTTATGTAGGCTATATTTATATTTTGTGTAAGTTTACTCTTTAAACCATATTACTTCTGTCTTAAAATACAATAACCGGTCAAGTGCAAGTTGAACTTGCGCAATTAGTGTTCCGTACGTTGATTGCTTTTCAAATAAAAAATTTTGTTACAGAGGTATAAAATGATAAGTGACTTCACAAAACACACCCCAAATGAGTTTTCAACAAAGTTTGTTTCCAATTTTTGCTAAAATCTGATGACCTTGAAATTTTTTATTTTTTTATATACCAGATAAATTATTAAAGGTAATGCACTCGTGATAATTTTCATTCAATCTACACCCCGTGGAGAATATTCCAGAATTTTTTCAAAATTTTCTGATAAGTACTTTTCGAGATAAGGCGGGTGGACAGCGATTTTTTCGCGATTTTTTTTAAAAATAATACAAAGAAAAGTGCGCGCAAGTATTACATTATATATATATATATATATATATATATATATATATATATATATATTACTCGTGTTTTCATAAGCTTTCATTTGACACCACACTCGATTACCTAGTAAAAAATTTTTTTTTTTATTTCTGATTTCACCCCCCAAAACTACCCCTTAAGTCAAAATTTAACTTTCAAAACTACATGGCTCTGATGAGGCCATCAATTCCTATATTATTACCAAATTTCAACTTTCTATGACAAATGGTTGTGACAGACGGACAGACGGACAGACACCGAAGTGATCTTATAAGTGTTCCGTACGGAACATTAAAAAATACAATTAAATAAAAAAATGCCTTTTGATTATAATCAATTGCGACATAAAGGCAAATTTGCAAAGAAAAAGTTCTTCAATAAACGCAAAAAAAGTATTTCGGCAATGAATGACACGAAAAAATTAAAAATTGAAGAGCCTAACCTATGTAGTGGTCGATGGATCGTTGAGTTAGGAAAAAATTTAAAGTGTTGTCTGTGTAAAAAAGTCCTTTCACCAAAAAAAATAACTCATGAGAAACGTTTAGGTCATAATTACAAATTACGTATCGTATAAAGAGTGCATCATGAAAAAACTAATATTGTCATCATTAATGTCTTTAAAAAGTGTTATTTCCGATCTTATGATTAAAAGAATTGCATCTGAATGCATAACTTTGGTAGAACTAAAAAATTCTTATGATAAATTGGGTTCTACAGGAATAGTGCAATTATTATCTAGTCAAAAAGATAATGGTAATTAATCACTTTACAATTAATTTATAATACTTTATTAATTTATCATTAGTATCATTCATTATTTATTTAGTTTTATGGAGAAAATTTGTAAAACCGTTTTTTTAAGATATATTTAATATTGTTACCAATTGATATATAACAATGTTGATAAACATAATATTAATTTAAAATATTATTGAAAAACTATTAAACCTACAAACATATTTTTGTTTAAATATAAATTTTTTAAATAGTAAAAAAATAAATATCAAGATACAAATTCAAATTTTTAATTAATACATTTAATATTTTTATTTGATGATTAAAGATAAAGCTGATAAATACATTGTGTTTATTCAATAAATTAGTTTACATACAAACGAATTTCTGTTTAAATGCTGTTTGAATGTTGGCGCGTAAAATATAACGACATACAGCGTTGTCAAATTGTGATATCTGCCTCTCACTACGCGGTTATTCTTTTAAAAAATATCAACTTTAAATATTTATATCTTTTTAACAAATCGTTAAAAAAAATATTTTTTTCGAATTTTTTTTTAATAAATAATAGTTTTTAAAAAAATTCTTAAGACATACTCGAAACAATGCCTTTTTTATACTTCAATGGCCTATTGCATGTTAATTATGTGCATTTTAATTATGAATACCTTGTTCCACAATCGGTCAAAAAATTTTCTTTTTTTTAATTAAATGAAAAACATTTAAATTAACATCATATTTCAATTTCATCAAATTCTTCAGAAAAGTGTATTTACGAGTAAACTACCTTAAAGCTTTATTTACGCCGTGTAAATGATATTAGAGTAAAATTTTCGCTGTGTGAACTTTTTGTTTAGAATTATTTAGAACCCAAATTCTCGTTAGAAGATTTCGACCAGACTGAATTACCGGAAAAAGATGGGATTAGCAGAAAATCTTTTATTTTTAGAGATCTAACAGAAGCAAACAGCTATAAAACGTACAAAAATATCAGTAACAAGGGCTAATGGTTTCCACAGTTTTGAATAAATTAGCTTCAAATATGGAAATACCTACAAATTTTCAATTTTTGGGGATTATTATCTCAGTATCTATAACTCATATAAAGAGGTGACTTCTTTTACTGAAGTTTTTATGATAATTAATTCAGCTGTCATAAAAATGTCAATTTTTTATGTTGCCATTTTTATCTTTTACACATCTTGTTCAGGGTGAGTCAACGATAGAGTAAAGTTCATTATCTCTTTTGTTTTGGGAATAACGAAAAAATGTTAAATACAATAGTTTTAGGGAATGTTAACATGCACAGTTTAAAATTATTTTTGAGTACACAGGGTACTTCAAAAAAGTGTGGCCCATATAACATATGTTTTTTTTAATTGGAACATCCTATTTTCTAATTTATTTTTAAATTCTGCGTAAAATTTTATAACTTTCTTATTAATAATATTATATACCCAAACCTAGCAGTTCTTCTAATATTTCAATTTTTTTTAAAAATAATACTAGTTTTCAGTTTTGTAAAAAATGCCAGCAGCGCTAGTGTTTCTGAAGGTGGGATACTTATAATTGGTATGAGCGTTCTATAGAGATAAAAAAAAAGATATATGTAAAGAAATTTGAGTTAGATGCTACAGAATGTTCAAAATAAATTTATACATTTCGACTATTTTAAAACGAAAAAATATTATTATTTTTTCTGATAGATTTTACAAAACCCTCCAACTCTTATTAAATATGTCATATACTTATTTCTAATAGTTTTCGATTTATTTTAAATTTTTTCAATTTTTACCCTTGTTTTTAATACAGTTACGCTATAACATCATAGTTGCCAAGACAAAACAAAAATGTAGGTATTGTCAAATTTGTCTATTAAGCAAGTAAAAATAGTTTAATTTGTTGTAGTAAGTGAGGTATAAAGGTAATAGTGGATTTTCCTAAAAAGAATTAATTGATATGGTTTATATACTGGGTGAGGCGGGGAAAAAATTGCCTTTTGGCAATAAGGCTTTACGGTGCAAAGTACCCTTATAGATGTATACCATCTAGAAAATCTTTTCAGTGTTTAATGGAATGGTTTGATGGTAGTGGTAGTGTTGAGTATACGAAACGGAAAATGATAAACCAGAATGCTACCAATGAGGAAAAAGAAATGGAGATTTCACTTCATGTTGAAGATATTCCTCAGGTCAGCAGCCGTCAACGTGAATTATATGACACATCCCAAACTACGGTTAATCGCACCACGAAAAAATACAAGTATAATCCCTTTTATATAAAACTACACCAAGAACTTCAAGACTGCGATTCTGAACGACGAGTAAAGTTTTGTACCACCATAAATGGAGCAATAGAGGTCGATTCAAATTTGGTATCCAAATTTTTTTTTTTCTGATGAAGCTACTTTTCGCAGTTAACAGCCATAACATGCATTATTATTCAACAGTTAATCCATTTTGGGTCCGGGAAGTTCAAAACCAAAACCATTGGTCGCTTATTGTATGGTGTGGAATATTAAATTTTCGAATTATTGATCCATATTTTTTCCGCGAACCGCTTAACGGGCCTAGATATCTAAATCTTATGCAAAGCGAATTACTCCAGCTTCTGGAAGAAGTTGATAACTTTGAAAGGGAACAAATGTGGATTCAACAAGATGGAGCTCCTGCTCATTACCACCGGGAAGTTTGGGAATTTTTAAATGATCGTTACCCACAAAAATGGATCGGTGGGGATGGATTCATTCAGTGCCCCCCTCGATCATGTAACTTAACACCTTTAGACTTCTTTTTGTGGGGCTACACTAAAGATCGTGTTTATGTGAATCCCCCTACAATACCAGTAGATATGAAAAATATGATACGGAATGCCTGCATGACAATAACGCCCTTTATGCTAAGGAAAGTGAAGGAAAATATAGTAAAACGACTAAACATGTGTATTCAAGTAGACGGGCATATTTTTGAACATTTATTATGTCATAAGAATTAATCATTAGATAAGTTAAACTATATTAAAACTATTATTAACTATTTATGTTTTCATAATAACGTAAGCGTAAAAATTGAATAATTCGAAATAAATCGAAAACTATTAGAAATAGGTATTGACATACTTAATAAAAGTTGGAGGGTTTTGTAAAAGCTATCAGGAAAAAAATAATATATATAGGGTGTGCCACTTAAAAAATTTGAGGTTTTTCAATTTATCATAGTCGAAATGGTTATTTTGTACACCCTGTAGCAACTAACTCAAATTTCTTTACATATATCTTTTTTTCATAGAACGCTCGTACCAATTATGAATATTCCACCTTCAGACACAATGGCGCTACTGGCAATTTTTAACAAAACTGAAAACTAGTATTTTTAAAAAAAAAATTGAAATATTAGAAAAACTACTAGGTTTAGGAATATAACATTATTAATAAAAAAGTTATAAAATTTTACGTAGAATTTAAAAATAAATTAGAAAGTAGGATGTTCCATTTAAAAAAAAACATATGTTATATCGACCACATTTTTTTGAAGTACCCTGTAAAAATAATTGTAAACTGTGTACCTTAACATTCTCTAAACATTTTTTTGTCATTCCCGAAACAAATGAGATAATGAACTTTACTCTATCGTTGACTCACCCTGTACATTTTTTCATAAATTTTGTTTCAAACATTCTTAATAGACAATTATTTCTTTTATATTTTATCTTTATAGACATTTAATGTTTTAAATCGTATTTTTAGATTATCAATGTTTACTCTATTCTCTCCAGAGTATACAGCTCCGACAGCAATAATTCATATTTTATCTCACGGTTACATTTTTATATTTGCTTCTTAAATCTTATGAAAGCCTGGTGGCTTTTTTTATTCAGTAGGGACTATATTTTATTTTCATATATTTAGAGACGGATGGTTTTAGTATCTTGTTTTGACGGAAATAAATATACTTTTACGATTTTACACCATATTTCCTTGGTAAATGTTATAAACGTATACTTTGCAGACTATAACTGTCAATTATTTTTACTCATATTCTATAGAGGTTTATCATACAACACAGAGGTCAACAATCTTTACAATTTTATCAGTTCTATTTGATATATAATGGATGAATCATAACTTAAATATAATCTAATTCCAATAGGTTGGAAAATGTTAGGTAAGTTGCAAATATATTAATTTACAATAATATTTTGTCACATTTTGTAGACTAGATCTGTTATTTATTTTTAGTCCTATGCTATAGAAGTTTGTTATTTATTCTTCTTCTTCTTCGGGTACTATGACCGATCAATCATCATTCGTTTGGTTTATTGACAGCCACTCGGAAGAGTTGAACCGTAGACTTTTCGTATCACTGCCTTAAATTTTTCAACCGTTATGTGCTCCTTCTCCTTGCAGCACGTCTACTTGGAATCTTTCCCTCTATAATCAGATACAAGATTTCATATTTTTCTGGATGTCTCATAATGTGGCCAAAATATTCTAATTTGCGTCGCTTGATGGTCGTGACCACCTCCAAGTCTGGGTCCATGAGAATGCTGTTGTTTCTAATTCCCTCCATCCAACTGATTTTCAGCAG
Organism: Pachyrhynchus sulphureomaculatus; assembly: GCA_019049505.1. NCBI lineage: Eukaryota > Metazoa > Arthropoda > Insecta > Coleoptera > Curculionidae > Pachyrhynchus > Pachyrhynchus sulphureomaculatus. The sequence continues at coordinate 142,093,019 of CM032447.1, forward strand.
TCTTCGATATACCTACAACTTGAATGCCTCCAGATGTTTAAACATTGCTTCAGTTAGCGTCCACCCTTCCATGTCGCACAAGAGAACCGGAAAAACATAGCAGTCTATCATTTTTATCCATAGTTTCAATGATAGATCGTGACTAGTTAAGATTCTTTTGTTCTTCATAAATGCGGTTCGGCTCTCCTGTATTCGAATTTTGACTTTCACATTCGGGTCCCAATGGTCGTTGATATTGCTACCGAGATACATCAATTTATCAACTCTCTCTATCTTTGTGCCATTAACTGTAATACCACCGTCTTCAATATTAGATTCTTTACTTACAATCATATATTTTGTTTGATTTGCATTAAGTCTTAAACCAAATTGTGTACAGGGTCAGTTATTTTAGCCATAAGTTTTTGTAGATCTTTTCCGTTATTAGTGATAATTACTATATCATCAGCGTATGTAGTTTTATTTATATTAACGTCATTGATGTTGATTCCTTCAGTGGTATCAGTGAGGATCTGAATATCACCTACGAACAGAGGTTGAGCAAGGGCGATTGAATACAACCCTGACGCACTCTCTGCTGGATTTTAATTTCGTCCAGTAGTTGATGCTCCAACCGTACTTCAGTCTATTGTTAGTACAAATTGATGATACGAATGTCTTTGTCGTCTATACTGGTCGTTTTTAAAATCTCTAGAAGTTTTTCGTGGCCTACCTTGTCAAAGGCTTTTTCAAAGTCAATTGAATAAAGGAACACATTTTTGTTGACATCGCAATATCTCCGGATTAACACATGCATAACAAACAGTGCCTCTCGAGTCCCTAATTCGTTTCGAAAACCAAACTGACTGCTTCCATTTCTTTCTTCAAGTTTATTATATATCCTGCCATGTGTCACTCTCAAAAATATTTTTAAAACATTTCTCATGAGACTAACTGTTCGATGGTCATTACAATTGGTTGCTCTGTTCTTTTTTGGAATCATGACAAATATTGATTTAGGCCAATCAGTCGTTAGTATTTCGGTCTCATAAATGGCGTTAAAAAGTTTTATCAGGGCTGTTATTTCTATATTACCCAAAAGTTTCAAAATTTTAGTGCTCACTTAGTCCGGGCCAGCTGCTTTTCCATTTTTTGCTAGCTTTAATGCTAGTCCCTTTTCATCTCTAGTAATTGGTGGGCCTGACGTAGCATCAGTCATGTCACATTCAGATCTCTTCTCATCAAACAGTTCTGTGATATAATCCTTCAATACCTCGAGCTGTTATTTTGTGTCCATTTTGATCTTCCAGATAGTGGGTTATACTTGAGCTTTTATTGCCGTTAACCTACTTCAGTGTTCAATCTGTTTACATTTCCTAGTGTCCCAGTCTGCTTTTACTTGTCTTATTCTACGTCAGTCATCCATATCTCTTTCTTCCTTCCTCTATCTTCTTTTAGCTTTCTCTCCTCTGTTTCTCTCAGTATGTCTCTAGATCTGTCCCACATAATCCGCACTCGTGCCGCTCCTGGAGCGCTTTAGGGACTTCCCTGCAGCACGTGTGCTAGACCAATAAAAAAAAAAAAAAAAACATGATTTCCACATTATTTTGTTCCTCCTTAATGGATTTCGTTCTCTCTTCTAAAATATTTGTTATATGTGACATGCTGTTTTCGTTTGTCAGTTTATCTCTGCTGAATGTGGTTGTTCTGTTAGGTTTCCTGATCCTTTTAAATCGCAGTCTTATGTTTCCTACTAGGAGTCCGTTGGGACATCTGCCCCAAGATATGTTTTCGCATACAACAGAAAGTTTCTATACCTTTCCTTGATACAGATGAAGTCAATCTGATTTCTGACGATTTTGATTGATCTCCATGTATATAAGTAACGTTTTGGTAACTTACAGAATGTATTTGTCATTACTATTTGTTTTTCTAAGCAAAACGTCGCGAGCCTATCACCTCTGCCATTACGGTTACCCAGGCGGTAATCTCCTATAATGTCTTCTTGTTTCCCTTCACCAATCTTGGCGTTAAAATCACTCATAACGATGATTATTTCGTGGTTCTTTGTCGAGAGTAGGACCTAATCTAGATCTTTATAGAAGTTTTCTATGTGTTCATCATCTCAGTCCGTGGTCGGTGCATACACTTTTTGGATGTTTACATTAGTTTTAGTAGTTTGAAGTTGCACCATTATTATTCTGTCGGAAAACTGAATTACATTCGTAAGGGATTTTGGTGTTTCATGTGACACTATTATGGCTACTCGGTTTTTGTGTTTTGGGCTGTCTTCTCCCGCATAAAATATAGAATGATAGTCTATTGTAGTTCTTCCGGAACCAGGCCAACGCATTTCACTCACTCTAAGGATACTGAACTGTAATCTCTTTATCTCTTTTACGGTATTGTGCATTTTTCCAGGCTCCCATATTTCCGATGGGTTCAACTTGATTCTAGCTAATCGGGAGATTTTTAGCACCCCTGCCCTATTGAAGGGGCGCCCGTACTCAGTACCATCGCATTCATCAGCCATTATCATGAATTTCTAGGAAATGTGTATCTACTAGGTAGTTTTCCATTGCTTTCCTGGTATTTCTTTTTCAGCCGCCCCACTCTGGATCTATTATTTATTACAGCTGTCAAAAATCATTACACGACGATGGTTTCATATAATTATAATTTAAATACGATTAACTTCCAATAAAACAGATAATTTAGTTCAGCTGCGAAGATATAATTTTTTAATTTATAATATATCACTTTTTATAGCCTATAGTTAGCACGGTTCTGATCAGTCCTATATAGAAGAATAATATAAAAGTTAGAAATATAATACATTATATACAATTATCATTCTGTTATTTTCGTTAATATATTTATAATTATATCATAAATATGATCGAATATTAATGGAGTGAAAAATTTTAGTTTAGTTGCGGATATATAATTATTTAATTCGCAATAATGAATTGCAACATTTATATTTTCGTACGTTTTTTAATTCCTAGTGTAAAATATACTGTTGCGATTTACGAAGTTTTGGGCCTAAGCTTAATTAACTGTTATTATCATAATAATAAATTAGGTTTATTTTTACTAGGCTTAATATTCGTAGTTAAACGGGGCCTGAAAATTTTGAAACCCTTATATTCAAGGTCGTTTTGAAAAATATATGAAAAATTTTAGAAAAATTATAACCTTTTTTCTTTTGATGTTATGTCTGATGGTAGAAGCTCTAAAGCTACTTAGTATTATTAGCTGTTATTAACTTCTATTATTATCTTTTTGAAAACTTTTAGTCCCTTAGTTTTTGAGTTTTCTTGGGAATTTTTTAAGGTTCATAAATGAGAAAAGTACTTCTTGAAGTTACATTTATTACAATACGTTTCAACCAAATTATCTTGGTCTTCATCAGTTGTATTTATAACTAAAATAATACATACATGAGCATATGGAACTTACTACAGAAATTAATAAAATTATGGACTTACCCAAAAAGGATTTTTCATTATTCATCAAATCGAAAATTCTATTATTATACGGGTACTAATATATTAAGCGTCATATAAAAGTTAATAGTATTTAAATATACTGTTAATATAAAATAAAATAAAAATTATTTCCACATTTCAGTGTAATATACAGAACAACACGCATTCGACATATCTCCATGAAGGTGTGATTCAGTTTATTTTCCTAGTTTTTGGTGAAAATTAGTTTTTACTTTGTTTATATTTAATACTATTATTATCGATCAGCTGTTTGAAATGTAACTTAAATTCCATTATAAGGGGGGTTTTATGAGGAAATACAGCTGTATATGGCAAATAGAATATGATGGATTTAAATAATATTATTGTAAAACTTGCTGAGATTTTGTATGTCAGTTTTTTTATTACGTTGTCTTTTTTTTATGTATATCATTTCTAGAAATTCCCTTTTTTTTGTGTTTTTTTTTTCCGTTGTTAGTACTTTCGTTTCTTCAAAATTAAATTTGTGATATAATAATGTTTAATGTTAATGTGTTTTGTTAGTGCTGTAAACGATGTTGGAGAAGTTGTGAAGTTTGCCCTATATAAGCTTTGTTTCAATTTTTACATGGTATCACATAAACTACATGTGTTTTCTGATTTTTGAGTATTTTACTTTTCAGGCTGCTAAAACTGTTTTTTTTAATAAATTATAAGTTTTGGGACAAATATTGATGTCATGTCGTTTGAAATATGATTGAGTATTTTCCGAAAGTCTCCGTATATATGGCATATGTACTTTTATTTTTGCGTGAATAAAGTAGAGACTTAATTAGTTTTAAATGGTAATTATTCTTCAACAAAATGTCTTTTGCTTTTTGAATAGCCCTATTTTGGTATTGCTCAATAGTACAGTTCTATATATTAGATCTAAAATTACGGTTTTTTTTTGGGAACATAGGGTGTTGCGAGTGAAAGTTTAAATATCTTCCCGACCAAGTTTGCTTTGTATACCATTCGGTCACTATCTCATTATTTTTGTGGTGTAAGGGTATATCTAGAAAAATGATAGTTTGGTTATTTTCATATTCTGTGGTGAATTGTAGTTTTTTATCGAAAAATTTAGATAGAATTTCTTCATCTTTATCTATCGAGATTGCTGTAATACAGTCATCCAGATGTCTAAAAAAGACGAAAATCCCATAACCTAAATTAAGTATGATAGTATCTTCCGAGCTTTTCAGTACCCTTTGAGCAATGATGCTGGAAACCGAGGAGCCCATTGCACACCCCTCAATTTGTTTGCTGAAATTATTATCAAAAAGAAAGTATGTGGATTTTATAATAACCTCAGTTGCTGTTAAAAATTCATTTAGGCGGATGACAGCGTGTTTCTTTATGTCATTCCATTTGGATTTTATTATATCTAAGGCCAATTGTATTGGAATATTTGTGTATGATGAAATTACGTCTAGTGATACTAGAATGTAATTATCTGATAAGGTGGTATTTGTTATTTTTTGTTTAAAATCCCACGAGACTTTGATGTATGTGTCAGTTTTGAAGGATCTCTTTCAAAAATTTGATAGTTTACTTAAGGGGGATTGCACACATGAAACAATGGGCCGTAATGGTATACCATTTTTATGTAACTTTGGTAGCCCATTTTTTTGTTTAAAATCCCACGAGACTTTGATGTATGTGTCAGTTTTGAAGGATCTCTTTCAAAAATTTGATCTACTTAAGGGGGATTGCACACATGAAACAATGGGCCGTAATGGTATACCATTTTTATGTAACTTTGGTAGCCCATATATTTTTGGGGGTTCTGCGTTGTTGATTTTTAGATTTTTTTCTGTAGTTGGAGATAATATAGTTTTTCATTGTCCATTTTTTTATTAGGTCATTATTTTGTTTTTGAGAAATGTTGGTTACGTAATTATTTATTTTTTATAAGTTTGAGAATAGTTTAAAAGTGTTTGCATTATATATATATATATATATATATATATATATATATATATATATATATATATATATATATATATATTATCAACCATTAAATTTCTAGAATTTTTGTCATACATTTTTGTAACGATTATGAGCATTTACAGAATATAAAATTGGGTGGAAAAATAAAATATACACATACATACATGCAATTATACCTTTTCAGTCTTTAATTCTACAACTTATTCATCTTGCACTAACGGTTATTTCTACAAAGGATGATTGCACAAGTCTAATTAATTAAATATTTTTGTTCTTTGGAAGAAAATTGATTAGAAAAGACATAATTCATTTCATAAGTTCGAAGTACCAACTTGTCGGTACCAAAATGAATATACAATGTTTCTCTCTAAAAGACGTTACTTCTTCTTTGCAAAAAAAAAAACTGTAAAGTAATAACTTTTCCTGTAAAAACATAGTTCTAAAATAAGCACTAAATTCTCTCTCTCACTCTCAAAATAAAGTACCTTATTCCAAGCACTACCAGTCAATATTTTTAACATGGGTACATTATGGTAAGAAATTACTCAGAGATAAAAAAGGTAGAATGGAAAAAGATTTTCAGAGATACTGGCAACTGAAGCCTTGTATTTCTTTTTTCTAACTATTTCTGTTAAAGTTAAAAATCTTTAAAAAATAACACAATTTTCATTTTTCTTGACCCCAAAAATGATGTATATTACAACAGATATGAAGTCGCCCCTTTACCTGATTAATCTCCGTATGTCTGACGATATATAATTTAAAATAATTAAACAATAACTCAAAGATATGTAACATGATATATGCGAATAAACTTCTACCTCCTCCACTTCAGTAACTCATCGCAAGTTTGTTCACAAATAATTAAAAATAATGGAAGAATTACATAATCCAGTCCAGGGACTCTGAAGTGGATGAATATTACGGTATATAAGCAACCTCCTCTCCAATCCCCTTCAAAGAAACCTGAGAGAACATATCGCACAAAATATATGAGGCAACCTCTCTAATTTTTTTCCCACCCTTTTAACCCCTACTATGTTTTGCTATAAATAATCATACATATAATTTACCTACGTGGGATAAGTAAGGAAGTTTCGGCCAAGTTAACCATTTGTGCTTCTAAAACTTTTTCTTTAATTTACTTATAATTGTTTTAGATTACTCTGTAATAAGATCATAATCCTTTCTACATACTATATGTGTGTGTCGAAATGATGAAAAAAACAAAAACATTGAAATGGATGTATTTGACGTTATATGCGCAACCACCCTTTTAACAACCTACCCCACCTCTTTCTATGTCAGATATTGTCTATTCCATTTCCTGTCTTGATTGTCCCGCTGTGTATATTGGCCAGACATCACAATCTCTCAACCGTCGCATCGCATTACATAAAAGCGACACCAGATGTCATCCGCAAAGATGTGCACTGGCGATTCACTCTGTCGATAATGGATATTCCTTCAACTTCAGAGAACCAAAAATTCTTCATATCCAAAAAAATCTTCTTAAAAGAGAATTTCTTGAGATGTGCTATATCAACGAGAATCCCCAGAATATCAATAAAAGAACTGATCTTGACGGCTTGAACAACATATATAGCTTTCTCCTTTCTTGCGATTTGCATTCCTGACATAATGTCTCTGGGTCGTCACTCTCGTCATAACAATTTTTTCGTTTTGGTAGTTTACAGCTCTGTCTTGCTGCATGTTTTGTTCTCTGGGTACCACCTTGTTTAAGTAAATATTTTTCTTGATTTCCCGTGAAATTCTTGATAATTACACTCCCATTTGTAATAACATTAATAATAATAACAATAATAATAATAAAATTTCTTAGTATGTTTCCAATTAATGAAAAACCCTTTCCACTTGCCACCTCCTTTTCCTGTACTTCTATTCTCCCCCTAGATGAAGAACAATCATTTCCTCCCTATGTCACTTAATTTCCATACTGGTGAAAATTTGCGTTCCCATTGGATACCTTTTCCCTTCATACCAAAATTTCATTATATGACGTAGTACCTAATTTGTACTAAACCGGTTCTTTCCTGGTTGTTTAACCTTTTCCTTTTATTCATTTTGAGTGATCCCTTACATCTGTCAAGTGGTCGTCCTTTGTCAGCGCCCTGTCAAAATTGTCACTTTTCTTTAGATGGCAGGTGGTTAATTAATTTTGATTTTTCAGCATCCAACGTTTTTAATGGCATCCTTGCTGTAAATGCCATGTTTTTATATTAATAAGTTAGTGAATAGTGGCTGTTTTATTTCAGTGTTGGCAATTGTTATGTATGGTCATTCTTGTTAGATTAAATTCCATGCTACATGTGAGTCACTTGCATTTTGTTTTTGACATTTCTTCATAATAATAATAATAATAATTTATAATTTTTTAGAACAATAATGCTTTTAAATTGCAATAGTTTTTTATCAATTTTTATCAATAATTATAAGATTGAAATTAAAAATTACAAATTGGAATTTAATAATTAAAAATTGAACTCAACAATACCAATTCTTCATGCCTGATTTTCTTTATTGGTTGCTTCGTTATCTCTTTTTCAGTTTGTGCCCTGATGAAAGTCCCAACCTAGGACCGAAACATTGGCTAAATGAATATAGTATGAACATCTGTTGATGCCCCTTTTTGCTGAGTTCCCCAAATAGTTTCATAACTTAGGATTTTGTTAGATACGGCAGCTTTTGCTTTCTCTCTCTTTATTTTTATATATATATATATATATATATATATATATATATATATATATATATATATATATATATATATATATATATATAAACTCCTGGACGAAATTAACGCAACAATCTGAAAATTAATTCATCTTTTTCTTATGTCGGTTTTAAAGTTTATCGAGTATTTGAATAGTAGGCTATGCATATTTTGTTTCGTTGTTCATGACAGAAATCAAAACAATTCGTTTAGATTTACAGTTTTAAAGAATTTTTTAGAAGAAAAACAATTTTCTGTAATAATGCGATAGATTTTCTTTAAAAGTAAGCTTATAAATTGTTCCCTTTTTTAAAGTAATACGTTTTTTGTGGTAGACTGTTTTATTTTTGACCCCGAAGAATTAGATAAATGAATCGAACAAGGAATTTAACTGAACACGAGGTAGTGCGAGCCTCAGTTTTATTGGACGTGGGATATTGTTAGAGTTATGTTGCCAATTTGTTAGGCAAATATCGTTCCACAATAAGTTGTATGATAAGACGCTTGAATGAAGTAGGAACTTATTCTAGAAGGCTAGAGCAAGGGCGAAAACGATGCACTAGCGACCGAGATGAACGTTTTATAAGACAATATGCTTTAATAAACAGGACTGTTACTAGTTCTATAATAAGAAACGAACTCGAAGCTGTTCGCAATGTCACAATTTCTTCTAAAACAGTTAGAAGACGGTTAAATGAAGCTGGATTAAACAGTAGGAGACCAGCCACTGCGCCCTTGCTTACTAGAGAGAACAGAGTTGCCAGGTTACGTTTTACTCGAAATCACGAAAACTGGTCTGTGGATAATTGGAAACAAGTTTTCTTCACAGACGAAACTAGGGTTAGTCTAAAACATCCAGATGGTCGTGAGCGAGTATGGCGAAGACCAGGAGAGAGGTTTGCTCCTTGCAATATTTCTGCAAGGATTACATTCGGCGGTGGCTCTGTTATGTTCTGGGGTGGCATCTGCTTTGATGCTCGCACAGAGTTAGTTCCTGTCCGTACGAGATCCATGAATGCTGACTACTATCTTGAGAATATTGTAATAGAACATGTGATACCTTTCGGTCATTTTGTGGGGCCCAATTTCCAGTTTATGCAAGACAACGGTCGACCTCACGTGGCTAGGGAGGTACTCGATTATCTTAATCAAGTTGATATACCGATTATGCAATGGCCACCAAAAAGTCCGGATCTGAATCCGATAGAACATGTATGGGATCAGTTTAAGAAAAATGTGAAACGGCATATACCTGCACCTAGAAACCTGAGGGAACTTGAAAATGCAGTTATCACAGAATGGGAGCAAATTCCTCAAGATTGTATCCAAAATTTAATTAGGAGCATGCCTAGGCGCATATACACTGTCATCCGAAGTAGAGGAGGCAACACACGCTACTAGTGTCCCAGTTACACCATTAATTTTGCTACTAGTTTATTTTTTTCATTATTACCTAATTTCAACGATTTTGTTATTAGGTCTTAAGAATAATTTTAATTCAAATCTTATAGAGAAATTTGGTAGCTAATTCATTTTTAAAGTATCCGAATAAGTTTTTTCTAACATTTAGTGTAACCAATGTTCACAAAAAATTATTAAAATTAATTCATTATAGAGATTTGTCTCTCTCTCTCTCTCTCTCTTTCTCTCTCTCTCTCTCTCTCTCTCTCTCTCTCTCTCTCCCTCCCTCCCTCCCTCCCTCCCTCCCTTCCTATGCATCCTCCTATCAAATTATGATGTATATATGTGCAGGAGCGAAGAAAGAACAAAGCAAAATTAAAGGAAAAGAACCAAAAAAGTAAAACGTAAAGACCCGAACGAAACCGAAACAATCTTTATATTGTCAGTTTTATTTCAGTACCATGGAATTTTTTTTTTTTTTTTTTTTTTTATGGGTCTAGCACACGTGCTACAGGGAAGTCCCTAAAGCGCTACAGGAGCGACACGTGTGCGGAGAAAGCGATTCACGTTGTTCTTGAATCGCTGTAGATTGTACTCGATGGGAAACACAGTCCTGGGTAAACCATTCCAAAGGTATGATGTTCTCCATATAAAAGACTGCTTGAAAAGCGTTGTACGAGGAGTAACAAGCTGAACCTCATACGGATGTGAAGCATTAGCGCAACGTGTACTTCTAATATGCACCGCTCTGGGAGGAATTAAACGGGCCACATCTTTTGAACACTTTCCATGAAAGTACTTGTAGAATAGGCTCAAGTCGCCAACCGTTCTTCGATGTTCCAGCGAATCAAGGCCGTCGGTCAGTTCCGGATGTCCAATCAGACGAACAGCTCTTCTCTGGATAGAATCCAACAAATGCAGTGTATGTTTGGGAGCAGAACTCCAAACATGGGAGCAGTATTCCATAGTTGGTCGAATTTGAGCTTTGTAAAGAATTAACAGTTGTTGTGGAGTGTAAAGCTTTCTGGTTCGAAACAATATTCCCAACTTTTGAGAAGCTCTTCTTGCTATGCCTACAACATGTTCATGCCAGGACATATTTGCTCCCAAATTAACGCCTAACAGATTGAGTGACGATGTTAGAGGGATGGAGTGCCCCGACATAACTATGTCGGGTTCTGCAACGTTAACTTTTTTAGAAAAAACTGCTGCCTGGGTTTTTGTAGCGTTAAACTCCACTTGGTTACTGTCACCCCAAGATAGAATTTCTTCCAGGTCTTTGTTAAGTTGAATGACTTCCTGCTGTCTGCGGATATTCGTCTGAGTAGTCGATGTCCGAGCGTTCAAAGTGAATGAAGAGATAAGTGTACTGTCATCTGCAAAGCTGTAAATTGGATTCTCGGTCTTTTCCAGCAGATCGTTAATATAAATGAGGAAGAGAGTAGGAGACAGTATGGAACCTTGGGGCACACCGGCGTTGATAGTGAAGGTGTTAGAAAGAAATCCGTCAACTGCCACTCGTAGAGAACGCTCTCTGAGGAAACATGAGAGCCACAAACAGAACTTTTCAGACATACCATAAGAACGTAGCTTAGCCAACAGCCCATCGTGCCAAACACGGTCAAATGCCTTGGATATGTCAAGAGCAACCGCTCGAGATTCTCCAAAGTGTTCAATTGCGTTATTCCAAACATGTGTTACATAAGTCAGAAGATCTCCTGTTGATCTATTTTTACGAAAGCCATATTGGTGATCACTAATAATGTTGAATCCTTCAAGATATTTTAGAAGATGCTGATTGATAGCCTTTTCCATGACGTGTTTATTGACATTCGGGGATATAATTGCTCTTTTGGCTATGTTCCCAGGGAGTTAGCAATTTATACAGGTATTCATTGCGTAAATTATTTATTTAAACCACCATTTCCAAAAAGATGATATCTGATTAAAATAAAAAATTTGTCAATTAGCAGAACTATACTGTGGTTTAGACTGAAAGACTGAAGTTGTTAAAATTAACGAGATAACATTTTATAAGATGTATTAAAAGTTACCCCACCTTCATATCGAATTTTTTAAAGAAAATCTTGGATGAAGAATACACAAAACAACATTCCAATTAAATTAGAACCTAAATTAAGTCAATTTAAGAAGATTCCAAAATGTTATTTTCATAATAACATTAATTCATTAAAATTATCGTATATTTATAGAAATTGTTGGATATAAAAATATAAATATGTAAATAATTGTTTGACTATTCCTCTCTATCACACAATTAAATCTTCAAAATGATTTAAGGTTCCCTACTATGTTATCACAAAATTTAACTCTTTTTCTTAGAGAAGCATCTTCTAGCTCTGGTTCGCTAATAGGCTCTTCTATCAATTATCGTTGATGGTTCCGAATCGAAAAGTTCCATGTGTAGTACAGAATCAAACCTGATGATTTTCATGTGAATGTTAGAAACATTTTGAAGAAGTCACAATTAACAACTTGTTGGAAGTAGAAATTAAGAGGCATTCAAGTATAAAAACTAATCTGGAATTATTTGGACTCCTATCCTGGCGTCCACATTGTGAAGTCTTTTAACACCTAAACTAAAATACTTTGCAAAAAGTTCAGATATTCTTAATACAATTGAAAAAATGAGCGGAATAATTACCAGAAAAACTGACGAGCTAGCTGAACGTGATTTAGGTAACTGGAGTTTATTTTTCAAACTTCTACAGGTTACAAAATTTATTCTTGTAGATATCTCTTATGATGTTTGAATATGTGTCAATCAAAAAACAGCTCTCAGTTTGTTCCAAATTTTACTTTTTTAATTCTACATTTGGTTTAATAATTATCTTTTGTTGGAGGCTGGACTTTGGTAAAATTACTACATTTGGAGCTCAATAGTAAAAATTACAATCTGCTAAGAGTTTTCTCTTATGTTTACATACCCAATAAAATTAAAGGGTTAATCGTCGCAGCTTTACATCCACCAAAGGAGTAGAATGTGAAGTCTCATCTTACCCACATTGTTCAGTATCACACTTAGAGAATTAAACTGCAGTCCTAATAGACTCTACAAAGTCACGTACAAATACCATTTTTCTGTAACAAATAACAGAAACAAAATATACATTTATCACTAAGAAATTAATCAATTGAATAAAAATGCCACTATGATATTAGTGAACGCTTAACGAGTCTGCACATCCAACACTAACGTCGTTCAAAAAATAAGTAAAATGTTTGCTACTGTGTTATCTATTAATAGATAATAAATGTATGTAAAAGTCTTCGGATAATCTCGCTTAACTTAGGACAAGTTCGGGTCCAAAAAAATACACATAAAATAATTATTTAATAAAGAACCTATTTATCAGTAAATCGGTTAGAAAACTAATTGGCCAAAATATAACATCTTCAAAACGATATATTTACCATACATACTTCTATTTAAATATAATAAAAAAATAATGCTGTTAAAAATTCATACAGTAAAATTAAAAATTTTAAGTTAGAGAAATGATATTCTTCCAACACTTCCAACAGTTTATCATATAAAAACAGCTGCCTTATATACAGGAAGTACGACCTTACTTCAATACTTTGCTACCCTCAGGACATAATATGCTTTTATATATTTTCTAGCACTACTATATAATCGTCAAATATAAGTGGAAGCCGATTAGTAATCGGTAATAAGCGAAACGTATTAGAAATAAAAAAAAATTAATATTAAAACATGAAAGCTAATTGTTAATTTTTTGATAATCAATACCTGACAACGACCTCAAGATATACTAGATATTACTGTATTTGGTAAAAAAATTTGAAATTATTCATGAACTGTATAACAAGAATAAAAAAGTAATCCTAACCACGTAAAAATAGCTTCCCAGCTAAAAGAAATGAATTGTATGGGGGCCTTTTTTTAACTGTCCCATCTAATCCACTGCCAGGAGGAGGCCAAATTTGATAACGAAAAATTTGTAACCTGTCAAATTGATACTTCTTTTTAGTCATTACAAGACATTCAATTTGAATTGAATTTAATTTTTAAGTGGCTCACTCAATTAATTTTTTTTTCCTTAGCGTATGAAAAAAATTCTTTTACCAATAAACTTAGTTTTTGTAAAGAAACCAAATATGATAACATAAGATTTGTCACATGCTAAATTTGACAGTTTACAAAGTCAACTAGAATTTTTTTAAATGGCACTTTCTACATACGAGCGATATTTATTTTTAGTCTTTTTTACCACTAAATTTTAGGTGAGACATATCTTTTTTTATAAAAAAACTAAGTTGGCAAAAAATACTTTTTTTCAAATCTTATCAATAATTTTGGAGACTAGTCGCACCTAATAACTATATAGATTTTATACGGCAAAATTAAGTAAAAGTGTTTCCTGATTTTCGTCAAATTAAGTTAACTAAATGTTTGAATAAAGGAATGTAAATGAATAACCGGTTGACGACTTTATGCTTTTATGGAGCAAATATTCCCAAAAAAAACTTAATTTTTATTTAGAATTGAAGAATAACATAAAAATATTAATGTATATGATCCACATTTTAATATGTACACATTATATAAGCTGATGATATAATTTTGCATACTGCCAATATATAAGCATATAATGAATGATTCTTCATATAACATAACATAACATAATAAATTATTTTATAGTCTTTCTACCTTATGTTAATATAATATATTGTGATTGGCATTTCGTTTTTTTTCTCTTCCTTTTTAATTTAAAACCAAATGCACACTTCGAACTAAAAGTGGAAAAATAGTTTTCCACAATCAATTTACTTGGATTAAATAAACAATTTTTCCAATAAAATTTAGGTGATGCGAATATTTTTGTTTGTAAAAAAATAAACTAGCTGGTTAAGTATTCGTATTGTATAAACAGGTTCTCTTTAAGAACACAGACAATTACTTTAAAGTTTCAAATTCTTTAAGTTATTTAGAAAACTAGTAAGATGTCACTACTTTTTGCGTTAGTACTAACTTTAGTATTTTTCCCAGTCAACATTAGGTAAAAACAACCCCTTACTTTTACTGCCGTGAAATCGAGTTAAATAGATATTTGAATAAGAGAATTAAAACAATTGATCGGTTGACAACGTTCTATTATTATCCAGCAAATATTACAAAAAAAATTTGGAAAAAATTTTATGATGAATATGATAACAATTTTAATGTATATGAACTACATTTATATAATTATGCATTATGTAAGCTAACGATATATTTTTTACATACTGACAATATATAGGCATATATTAGGCAATTCTCGATATTCACATAAAAATATATTTTATGTCATTCTCTCTCATATTACCATAATAAAATATGATTATCATTTTTCTCTCTTTTTTTCCTGTTTATTTCAAACTAAATAAAAACTTGACACTAAATGTACAAATATAGTTTTGCATAACAAATTTGACTTGACTTTGACCAAGTAAACAATTCTTACTAATATAATTTAGACAATGCAATTTTTTGTTGTTGTTTAAGTACACAAAAAAACTGTTTGCAGATACTTTAAATAATTTGAAAAAATATTACCCTACACCACTCTTTGTCCTACTGATAACTTTAAAAATTCAAAATTAAGTAGCAGTGTCCCCTTACATTTTCGCGAGATCGAATTCACAGGATATTTAAATGAAAGAATAAAAATGAATAATCGGTTAACAAAGTTATGCTATTATTTAGTAAATAAGCTACAAAACAAACTTTTAAGGCAAATTTTATTTGACTTTTTAGATTTTTAATTTAATGCATGTGATTTAAATTTTTATATTAACACAATATGTAAGCTGACGATATAGGTTTGGCTGACTAAAAATGTATAAGCTTATAATGAATAAATTTCCATATTTACATAGTAAATTATTTTATGGTCTTTCACATATGATCATAATTTTTTTTTTCCCTTTTTAATTAAAAAAAAAATGCCCAGTTGATACTAAATGAACAAAAATAGTTTAGCATAAAAATTTACTTGGTAGTAATTTTTAACAATATGACATAGGTGATGCGATTTTTGTTGTCTGCAAAATACAATTGTGTTTTTAGTGTCTTATCGCATAAACAGATTCTGTTTAAGTACTTAAAAAAATGTAAATAATTTGGAAAGCTAGGAGCGAGACTTTTTAACTACACAAGAAATACTTTAATGTTTTTAAATTATCTAAATAATTTGGAAAACTGGTATCACTACTTTATACTATCCTAATAACTTTATAGATTATCCTAGTTAAATTTAAAAAAAGTATCTCCCTACTTCTTGTTGAAATTTAATTAACTGAATAATTGAATAAAACAACGGCAATATTCCAATTTGGAGTCAAATTTTATTTAATTTTCTTAGCAATGATGAATACGATTACAATTTTAATGTATGTGATTCACATTTTTATATTTACGCAATATACAGTAAGTTGAAGAAAGAGTTTTTGCGTAATGGCAATATATATATATAAGCAATAAAATTCAGGTGATGCGAATAGTTTTCTTTCTACAGAAAATGTTAGGTTTAGGTTTCTTATTATATAAACAGGTTCTATTGAGGTACACAGAAAAATATATTGATATTTTTAAATAGTCTAAAAATTTGAAGAACCAGTAGCACGTCATGCTGCTTTCCTAATAATTTTATATATATTCTCAGTTAAAATTGAGTAAAAGTATCCTCTCTTTTTTTGATGAAAAATGAATAATTGATTGACAATATGCTATTTATACCAAATACTTCAAAAAAATTTCAAGCGCAATTTTTTTATTGGTTTTGTTAGAAATGATAAATACGATTATGATATTAATGTATATGAACTGCAATTTTATATTTACACAATATGTAAGCTGATGATATTTCTTTTATGAAATGACAATATATAAACTTAAACGATTTTTTTTTCGTTCCAACATATATCAGCATATAATGTTCGATTCTGCAAATTTGGGCAGTAAAACATTTTATAGTCTTTCTCTTTTATTTTACCATAATATATTATGATTATCATTTTCTTTCTCCCTCTCTCTTTCGTTCTCTTTCCTTTCTTTTTAGTTTAAAAATATAGATGTACAAATGACACTAGATGCACAAAAAAAAATCACTGACTAAATGAACAATTTTTAGTAACAGAATGCAAGTAAATTGGATATTTTTATTTATAAAAAAAATTAATTTGGTTGGTTTAAGTGTTTTATTGTACACAATTGTACTGTTTAAATATACAAAAATATACTTTGTTGTTTTCGAATTCTCTATTTTCTGCCTTGCTGATAACTTCATAGATTTGCTCGGTCAGAATTAACTGAAAGTCTCCCTTTTTTTGTGAAACTGAGTTAACATAAAAGAATGAAAATAAATAATCAGTTGACAATATCTGTTGTATAGCAAATGTCAAATTTTATTTAATTTTTTCGAAGTGATAAATACGATTATAATTTTAATATATATGATCACATTTTTAAATTTATACAATATGTTTATTCTTTTGTACCGACAATAAATAGCATATAATAAACGATTCTCCACACTCACATAGTAAATTATTTTATGGTCATTCCCTCCATGTTACCATAATGTATTATGATTATCACTTTCTTTTTCTTATTTTTAATTTTAAACAAAATCAACTCTGGATACTGAATGTATACAAGTAGTATAGGCTCCATTTTACTTTTACTAACTAAAGAATTTTTAGCAATATAATTCAGGCGATACCAAAGTTTCGTTTGTAATAAAATAAATTGGTAGATTTAAATTTCTTATCGTATAAACTACACAAAAAATATTTTCAAATACTTCAAAGCATTTGAAAAACTAGTAGCATATAACTATTTTTTGCTTTCCCAATAAATTTTAAAATATTCTCAGTCAAAATTAAGGAAAAAGCTTCCTTTATTTTTTCGTGAAATTGAATTAACTAAATATTTATATAATTAAACGAAAATAAATAATTGGTTGACAAGGTTATATTACTCTAGAGCAAATATTCCAAAAAAAATACTTTATAGGCGAATTTTGTTCGATTTTTCTTAGAAATTAAAAGTACTATTAAAATTTCAAGTTAAATGACCAAATTTTTATATTTACACAATAAGTAAAAGGCGGTTTCGGCTTATTTTATCGAGAGGTTGTTGCTACATACTTCTTGTCTTTTATGTCTTCAAGGTAACTAGTAGCGACCGTTCTCCTTTTTGTTCTTTTGTATGACTCCATACAGATCACTAAATGTCTGTTCCAAATTTCTCTGGTTCGTTCTTTCAAATAAACATTAAATTCTATTCTTAAATCGAGGCTTTTTCGAAACCGATCCCAGTCGGTGGTTCTATTTGCCAAGATTCGCCGATCTTCTTATGTGATGATATTCTCGATTAATATCAGCTGTACCTGTCTCATGTACGTTGATGACACCGCCATCACCACCACCAAGTCAATCAGGGTCATCACCAGCAGCTTCCAACGCCACCTCATTACGCTAGTCTCTGGTTCGAACATTAAAGAAACCAGATCAACCCAGCGAAGATTCAAATGAACATGTTCTCCGAGACAGGCTACACCACGCCGACAAATTTCACCCTCTAAAGCACCCTCCGCCAAGAAAGTGTATCAACTCCTCGGCAAGCCGTACCCACTCCTCAACAAGTCCAGTACATTGTCAACTCGCAACAAGCTGACAATTTACAAGATGATCATCCGAGCCGGATTGACCTACTTCAACCCAGCATGGTGCCAAATATCACGCTCCCGCAGATCCACCGTCCAAACCGTCCAAAACAAGGCCCTCTGTATCATTGCCATCGTTTCATGGTTCATACAGAACACCTAGCATCATAAAGACCTCCAGATGCCCACAATTCGAGAATGCATGAGGAGCATTCAGCTTAAATTCTTGGACAAAGCCACGCACCATCTCAACCCTACACTTAGGGAGACTTACCACCACCACTAAGCTAGACGCCGTCTTCCTAGACCCTCGGACTTCTTGTTAGTGGATTAGATTAAGTTAGCCTTAATTAATTTTAAGTTTAATCTTATGTTTTATGTTCATAAAATATCTTAAGTTCAAATATCTTAAGTTCTCTGAACACATTTATATAAAATTCTTACCTAGGCTAAGTTAGTTGGGTTCCTGACATGTATCTTAAGACCCAATATGTAAATTCATGTTACTATAATCAACCATGTATTAATAGTAACAGCGTAAAGCTAGCTAATAGTCAATAAATGATGTTAGATAAGTTAGAGAGGTAAAAAAAACTATTTTCCATATTTACATAGTAAATTATTTTATAGCCATTCAATTTCATTGAACCATAATATATTATGATTATTATTTCTCTTTTCCTACAAAAACAATTTTAAATAACAAGTTTATTTTGACTGAATAAACAAATTTAAGCAAGGAAATTCAGGTGATGGGGATATTTTTATTTTTTTAAAAAAATCAGTCGGTTTAAGTTTATTATTGTATAAATAGTATATTTTTAAGCTAACAGAAAAATACCTTTACGTTTTTAAATTCTACAAATAATTTGAAAAACGTATCACACATCCCTACTTTTTGCCATCCCAAAAACTTTATCGTATTTGGTAAACTATCTTCTTAATTTTTCGTGAAATTAAGTTAACTATAAAATTGAATAAAAGAGTGAAAATGAATCGGTAAACAACTGTACGACATTATATAGCACATAGTCCAAAAAAAGCTTTAAGGGTTAATTTTTTTTGGATTTTTTAGAGGTCATGAGTATGATCATAATTTCAATATCTAAATTTTCATATTACACAACGACGAACTAGTTTTACGTACTAACGATATATAACATATAATAAATGATTCTCCATATTCGTAGAATAAGTTATTTTATGGTTATTCTCACTGATTTCACCATAATATGTCTTAATTATCATTTTCTCTACATTTTTTTAATTCAACATTAAATGCACACTTGTAACCATCTAAACAATTTTTAGCAATATGTGTGCGATGAGAATTTTTATATTTCTAAAAAATAATTTTTTGGATTTAAATTTTTTATCGTATAAACATGTTCTGTTTAAGTTCACAAAAAAATGTTTTCTCAAATTCTAAATATTTAAAAAACTCCTTATAACTTTATGAATTTTCTCATTCAAAATTTAAAGTGCTATTTTGTTTTTACGTGAAATTGAGTTAACTAGACATTTGAATAATTAAATGAAAATAAATAATCGGTTATCACAGATATTATTATTATACAGTAAATATTCCAAAGATTTTAACTTTAAAATAATTATGGTTTTAATGTTTGTGATCACATTTTTATATTTACACGATATATCGGTTGACTCGTATGCGTACCGACAATATAGAAGCACATAATGGACCATTCTCCATATTCGCATAGTAAATTATTTTAAGGCCATTCCCTCTCATGTTACCATAATACATTCTTTTCAGCCTGCTCTCATCCATTCCCTGTCCAGAGCAATTCTGTTCCAATTTTTTCTGCGACGTTCTGGATGTCGTCTAGCCACTTTCCTTAAAGTCTTCCCACATTCCTCTTACTCTCGCTTTGGCCCCATACTGTAAGCTTGTAGGCCCATCTCAAGTTGTTTTGTCTTCCTAAGTGGCCAGGCCATCTCCACTTTAGTTGAGTCGCTCTTTCCAGAACGCCCATCACTCGTGTTCTTCTCCGGATTTCTTCATTTATAATCGTGCTACTCGAAGTCTGTTCATTGACTTACGTGCTGGCAACATCGTTTCAAGACCATACGTGAGAACTGGAAGTCCATATGACTCGTACGTTTTCCTTTTGACGTTTACAATGAAATTCCCCTTCGCGGACACCCCTCTTACACGAACCTCTCCCTTGAAAGGATAGTTTCTCATAGTCCTGACCTGTCCTTGTGTTAACTCCCTCTTGGACGGACGCCGACACAAAAAATGTTCTCTTAACCGGACAAAAAAACAATAAAAAATAAACGCTTTGTCTCATTTTTCTGTGGCGAGTATCGCAGTTGCGATTCGCAATAGCGCCGCGCGCCAATGTCGCTGCCTGCCTTCACTGAGGGACTTTCCCGAGTAAACCGGGGATTTACCGATCTCAATTTTTCGGAACATGCGGGGATTTAATATTATCCTGACGCCTATGCGAAAAAGAGACACAGTGGGCGACACATTTACTGAAAAAATGGCTCCAAATAGAAAAATTCTCAGGTTTAAAACAAAAAATTGAGATTGTTGAAGTTCACAGTAAGGAAAAGTTAAGTATAAGGGGCCTATTCAAGCGTTTCAATATCGGAAAAACACAAGCTACTGATATAATTAAATATAAAGAAATCCTTCTAAACAAGTGAATGTCGAACAGCAATTTGAATGAAAAAAGAAGCTTTTTGACTGATGATGGTACCAAAATTGACAAGTTGTGTTAGAACCGGTTTATAGCAGCTCGCCATAAGGGGATTCCTTTGGCAGATATGCACATTAATTATTTTTTTAGATAAGGTTTTCTGGAAGTAGTGCGTTGATTTTCTTTTCATATCAATTCAAAGAATAGATAAAAGGGGTGAGAGTATCAGTAGGCTCGTCATGACAAAAACGCAAAAAACATATTGTTAATGTTTTTTTTCAGGTCCGCTAATTCGATGCAAAGCAAAAGAAATAGCTGAGTCTCTGGGACATTCTACATTCAGTGCTTCTTCTAGTTGGCTTAATAAATTTAGAATCTGCCACAACATAAGTTTTAAAGCGATTTCGGCAGAAGGAGCTTCGGTTATTGCGGAAGACGTTTCATGGGAAAAATACCTTTTTTAAGGGATATTCACCAAGAGACATCTATAATGCAGATGAGACAGGCCTGTATTTTGGACTGTGCTGGTGGCAAATATTCCAAAGAGAAGTTTACAACTTTGCATTGTGCAAATATGGCGGGAGAAAAAGAAAAACTCTTAGTAACTGGTAAGGCAGCTGAACCCAGAGCAGTTAAAAATATTAATATAAACAACCTGCGTTTAACTCGGAAATATAATAAGAAAGCTTTGATGACAGGAGAAATTATGACAGAGTGGTTACATGATCTTGCTTCGAAAATGACAAAAGAAAAAAGAAACATTTTGTTATTTTTAGACAATGCAGGATCTCATCCAAAAGACGTCCGATTGTCAACCACTTGATCAGGGAAAAAAATATAAAATATATTACCTAAGTCTAATATTAATACACCTGATAGTAAACATTGAAACTGCTAGTACAGCTTTTGAGTTAATTAAGAAAATTACGCCATTGGATGGAGTTTACTTTGCAAAAACCGCTTGGGAAGAAGTAACCAAGGAAACAGTTGAAAATTGCTTTCGTAAAGCGAGATTTAGGCATGAAAATATGCAAAGTGAAGACCAGTTAACTGAGGCTGTTACATCTGATCCAGAAGATGACTTACCACTTAACGTACTTGCAGATAACCTCAAAAATAAGAATTTGTTAGAATTGACTGATAATGATAACTTTAATGATTTTTTGAACATAGATGAAAATTTGTATGTTGAAAATCCAGATTCAGAACAAGAAATTGAAAATTCAGTTGAAATGCAAGGACTTTCCGAAGATTCTGATGTCGATGAGGTTCCAGTACCAACAGATGCTGTCCTAAATTATGGTGAAGCTGTTACCCAAACCAAGCAGCTGAAAAGTTTTGCCGAAAATCAGTCTTTAAAGCTTCTTCCCAAATGGTAAATACGATTTGTGGACGCCATTTTAAAGAAAAAGAGGAGACAAGCAACAGTATATGAATTTTTGCGTCATTAAAGTGACCTTTCCTTCCATATGTATAATTCTATCCTATTATATTTTATATGTATCTAAAGGTAACAAATCTTTATTTTTTACTTAAATTATAAATTTTTTGTTTATTTTAAAAATATGTACATACGTATATATATATATATATATATATATATATATATATATATATATATATATATATATACTTAGTATACGTTTTAAATGTCCCAAATTCTTTAATTACAGTTTTCATCAAAAAAACGATTTTTTTTGTATGTTTGTAAGCAGACACCCCTCTTGAACGGACACTTTTGGTCGGTCCCGTGTGTGTCCGCCAAAGGGAGATTTCACTGTATATATGTATATATATATATATATATATATATATATATATATATATATATATATATATATATATATATATCGTGACCTGAAGATAAATTTGAGTTTAATAAAAGCTGCCCAACCAGAATCCACTCTTCGAGAGATTTTTGCTGTTTGGTTCTCCTTCCTCAGCAGTATTTTTTTTTTGTTTAGGTTCATTTCCAGTCCGACGCGTGACGATGCATGATGCAGTTTTTCCTACATAGTTGTTAATTCATTGCCTGTAGTAACGATTAGAATGATATTGTCCATAAATCGTGGATGCTTAAGTCGTGTTCCATCTGTGTTAATCCCCTTATTTTGCCAGTTTAAGTAACAGGTCTTAAAAATGTCCTCTACTGCCAGCGTGACCAGTTTTGGAGAGATCGTATCTCCTTAACGTACACCTCTTTTTATCGATATTTTTGAGATCTTCATGTCTTCATTTACTGATATGTAGATGTACGCGTTATGTTTAATAAGAGTCGAATTTCTAGCATATATATATATATATATATATATATATATATATATATATATATATATATATATATATATTATATATATATATATATATATATATATATATATATATATATATATATATATATATATATATATATATATATATATATATATATATATATATATATATATATATATATATATATATATATATATATATATATATATATATATATATATATATATATATATATATACATATATATATATATATATATATATATATATATATATATATATATATATATATATATATATATATATATATATATATATATATATATATATATATATATTTAATATATATATATATATATATATATATATATATATATATATATATATATATATATATATATATATATATATATATATATATATATATATATATATATATATATATATATATATATATATATATATATATATATATATATATATATATATATATATATATATTATATATATATATATATATATATATATATATATATATATATATATATATATAATAAGCAATTATCAATATTTACATAATAAATTATTTTATAGCTTTCTCTCATGTTACAATGAAATATTTTGATTATCATTTTCTTTTATTTCTCTTTTTTTCTTTTTAATTTAAATCAGAATCCAAACTTGAAACTGAATGTACGAAAATAGTTTTGGATAAAAATATACTTTGAAAAATTAAACAATTTTTAGCAATAAAATTTGGATTATGTATGGATGGATGCATAATTTTCTTTCTAAAATAAAATAGTTTAGTTGGATGAAATCTCTGATTATACAAACAGGTTCTGTATGAGCACACAAAAAAATAATTCTTTAAATTATTTCTAAAATTTGAAAAAACCCGCCACTAATTTCTGCTATTCTAATAACTTTATAGTTATTTTAAATATTTGAATAAAAAATGAAAATAAATAATCGGTTGATAATGATATGCTGTTATATAGCAAATATTCTAAAAAAAAATTTTGGAGGAAGATTTTCTTTGATTTCTTTAGAAATGATGAATACAATCATAATTTTACTGTATATGCTTCAAATTTCTATATTTACACAATTAGATATAGTTTTCGGTTACGGACAATATGTATACAAGCAATAAAATTCAAATGATATGAATATTTTTATTTGTCAAAAAAAAAGTGAATTGTTAAATTTAAGTTCCTTACGGTATAAACAGATTCTGTTGAGATACGCAGAAAAATTGTTTGATAATTTTAAATCCCTTAAATTGTTTTTCACAACTAATTGCACGTTACTACTTTCTGCCTTCCTAATAACTTGACATATTTTCTCCGTGAAAACTAAGTAATGGGTCTACAAAATCAGATTAACAAGACATTTGAATAAAAAAATGAAAATAAATAATCGATTATTATGTTATTATATAGCATATATTCCAAAAAAAACTTCAGAGGTAATTTTTTTTTTAATTTCACTAGAAGTTATAAATAGATTATAAATTAACGTATAAAACCTACAATTTTATACTTCCACAATATGTAAGCTGACGACATTTTTTGCGTAATGCATTTTCTAAGCTAATTGCACACTTGAAACTGAATATGCAAAACAAGTTTTGCATAACAAATTTACTTTGTCCAAATAAACAACAACTTCTAGCGATATGATTCAGGTTATGTGGTTATATTTGTGTATAAGAAAGACAATGTGGTAGGTTGAATTTTCTTGTTGGTTATACAGATTTTGTTTAAATAACCTACTTTCATAAGCCATGGAAGTTCTGACTTTCTTGACCCCCTCCTGGTCAGAAACGTCGATCTTCACCACAATATCACTGTCCTCCACGAGCTCTTCTCTGACCACCTACTAGTCATTCTTACTCTGGGCGATCAGGCCGACTGGACTGTCACTGACTGGGAGCACTTTCAACGGCAGTCCTCACCGCCCCCATTTCCACCATCTCCACGACAATGGACCTGAACAATGCAGTAAATAAGTTGACTGCAGATATGCGTACTGCCCTAGCACAGGGCACCGTCACCAGGGTTGAGCCCGTCATACTAAAAGGCAAACCTTCTCCCTATGAGATGAGATATTTAAATTAATAATTGAAAATAAATAATCGTTCGACAACTTTACGTCGTTATAGAGCAAATATTCCAAAATTGTCTTGGTAGGATAATATATGATTTTTTAAAAAAATTATGATTTTGTCTAAAATTTTAAAATTTATGTTTAAAAATTATGTTAGCTAACGATATTTATTTTTCACACTGACAATAAGATCACAAGATCATAGAATATTAAGGTATTATGTCATAAAGTTTTATTATTAGTGGTAATTCTGCCACTTTAATAGCAGCATTTAACCTTCCGATATATCTGGACGAAAATGCTGATTATTTTATTGAAATGGGAAATTTTTAGAGTTTTAACGAAATTCCCAATATTGATCAGAGCAACAATTTAATAAATTGTGATGAAAGTACTATAACTTTTATACCTCCGAGTAACTACGTATTGGAACATATAAACAAATATTTACAAAATTATGACAGTAAAAATGAAAATAAATTTAACATTTTTGAAAATAATCCCTTAAGTACACATCTTAAATCATTAGTTTCAATAATGTTTCAGGATCGAACGATTGGTAAATTATTAAGGTTTAAAAATAAACGATTAGAACCGATTGCAGAATATATATCAGATTACTATGCTAAATAAAGTGAATTCAATAAACGTTGATTATAGTATTGCTGAAGTATCATATTTTAAAGGTAAACCAGTTCACATAATCCATCATTTTTTTCCCAGGGTAGCACCTGGTTTTAAAATAACAGAATCACTATAAAATCGTATATATTTCCCAGTTACTGTTAAGATAATTGATCAAATAACTATTAAAATACTAGATCAGGTGAATAAACTTGAAAATTTTAGGGGGAGAAATCATAACGATAAGCTTTCATCTTGAAGAATTCAATGAATTATATACGAGAAAATGAAGAGCTTAAATTTTATTACAAAGCTTAATATAAAAAAAGGTTAAAACAAAAGGGAACAAACGGATTTTATTTAGTAATAAATCACACTCACGAAGGTTAACACCAACAAATCGACAATATCTTCTAGATTTGGATTTTAAACTTAAAAACAATGAAATATTTAAACGTTAGGACCAAATAACGAAATAAGAATTGCTCTGCAACGAACAGGAAAATATCCTGTACCTTACAAAAACGAGATCTATTTGAAAATTACAATTAACTAGAGAAGACAATAATCCTTTAACAAGCACCGTACTAGCCAAAAATGCACAAGCATTCTTATTTAAAGAATTATGTTATATTTAAATGATGTTACTATCGATTCTGTTCGAGATATCGGAACAACTTCTACACTTAAGGGCTACATATCTTATTATTTTCTTTTTATCGCTCACCTCCCCGCCTCAGTAGGGATTTTTACCCTTTTTGACATATCCCAAGGATATCGGCGAGGATGTCGTAATACCCGTCACCGTTGTCCAAGTGCCGAAACACTCACACACAAATATACCTAAATAAATTAATAAATAAGTATACCGACCTGCGGGATTGAACCCTCAACCTTCTGCACAGTAGCAAAGTACTACGCCACCGAGCCACGGCCAGCCACATCAATCATCATATAATCAAAATGAAAGCGCAAAGTTAGAAAATGAAGTATGGTTTCCAAAAGCAAAATCGAGAGAAAGTATTATGACCGATGATAAAGGAAATGTTTCTTTATAATACCAGTAATAATAATAGCGGTCTTTATTGGGTAACAGAATACATCTATTTATGGGACAATATCACGTAGTATATTAAATAAATGGGTAAATTAAATACACAATTATTTAGTAAAGTAAGAGCAAACTTATTTACTCATTTTGTATTAATCTAGCTCCTATGGCGTTGGTAAAGTGAAATAAAGATAGGCTGTATAGATCAATGCCATTGCAGGTTACAGATATCCATAGCCTGAAAAAGTGATGATTTTAGTTAAGAAATAGTAATGATTTAATTAAGAAAAGTGTAGGTAAGTAGAACATAGCTGCAAGTCTGATAGTTTGTGAAGGAACATGAAAGTTGATTTGTGATAATAGCTCAGAGTAATCTATAAGAGATTTACATACCTTGATTAAAAATGTAACTAATATATAATTTTTACGATTAAATAAAGATGGTCTTTGGCATCGATGCTGATGAATGCTCTGGTCCAGAGAGGACATACCCCACCCTTCTTAAATTCAGAAAATTTAGATAACTTTTATTGGACATTTTCCAATTGAGTAATATATTTATTAAAAATGAAATGCCATACAACCACACCAAATTCCAGCTATGACCTCACAAAACTAAAATGGACTATTTTTAGAGTTTAAATATTTGTAAAATCCTCCTAATCTCTTAATATAAACCCGAGCATTCTTGTTGTATTCCCGCAGATACTAGTAATATGTAATGAAAAAGAAAGTTTAGGGACAAAAATGACTCTAAGGTCTTTAAAAGTGTCACAACTCTTAACTGGTATACCCCCTATGTGATAATTAAAGTTAATGTGATTCAATTTGTTTGTAAATATCATAGTTAAGCATTTGTTAATATCTAGAGTTATCGTGTTGCTACTACACCAACTATCCAGAACACTAAGTTCACTCTGAAAAGATTAAAGATCATTTTTCTCCTGAATTTCCTTCACTATTTTGAGATAGTCAGCAAATAGCCAAACATTGCAGCATATTATTACTTACATCATTGACAAAAAATGAAAATAATAGAGAAGTAAGGTTACTACCCTGGGGAACACCGCTAGTTGCTTAAAATTTAACAGATTTATGGCCACGGATTTCCACATATTTTAAGCGATATCTCAGGTATTACTCAAAAAACATTTTCAGATTCTTAGTAAATCTCATCTGAGACAATTTTTGCAACAATCCAGAATGATTTAGTTTGTCGAGGACCTTTGAAAGGTATGTGTAAACAACATCTACTTGTTTACGATTTTTCAAGGCCTGCCCAACTTATTGGATAAGAGAGGTTAGATTATTCACTATACAGTAACTACTAAAAACCAATGTTATTTAGGGAAGGTTAAATGTTTAATTAGATTAAATAAACAATCATATATTAACATTTCAAAAACCTTCGTAAATAGAAATATTATAGAGACAGGCCTATAATTCGATATTTCATTTGGATCTCTTTTTTGAAGAGAGGAGTAATCTTTGTCTCTTTCCATAGTTCCAATAACGTCTTATTTTTAATAGCTAAGTTAAAAAGAAAAGATAATGGTTTAAGCAATGCAATGGCACAGTCAACGAAGCAAGATACTTGATCCTGACCACGGATCAATTTGTTTTTCGATTTTCTTAATGCCCTCATAATCAGCACCTCTGGTGCGCATCTAAGCATGACAGAAAAATGCGTATAGGTCAAATTCATTAGGGTTACGTAGACAGTACCAAAAAAAAGTGGCAAACGCATTTACACTACTTTGAGAAATGGAGTACTAAGAAATATCCATAAATAGTAGGTAGAGAATTTGTTGCTTTTTAGAATTAATGAGAGATCAACAGATTTTTGAATCATTTGAAATAGAACTAACCTAAGTGTGTAATTTTGAAAGGCAATATCAATTTTCCTTTTTATATCTACTCAAAGTTCCTTGTATGTCCCACTAGTGGTGAGCTGACTTTTTGTAATTTCTGGAAACTTCTATGCTTGTTTGATGAACCAGATTATGTCAGATGTAAACCATACTGGATATATATATATATATATATATATATATATATATATATAAAAAATACTGTTTTTTGGTCAATTTCCACTGGTTTATTTATAATTGTGATTGTTACAATTATAAATAAACCAGTGGAAATTGACAGTCTTTTATTATATATTTATAATGAATTTCCATCAAGTAGAAGCTATAAGCATCCGAAAGCATACTGGATACGTTTTTTTACGAGTAATAGATTTGGGAACGCACGCTTTTAGTACTTCATATAGTATTTCGAAAAACCGTGTACATACTTTATTGACTTTATAGGGTATATATATAGGGTATATATTAGGCCAATCCACATTCCATATCCTGTCATAAAGGAGTGAAAAATCTGATCTTCTAAAGTTATACCGAGACTGGAGTGTATTTGGTGGCAATACAGATTTTTTTTAGAGTGAAAAGATAAAGAATTATTCAAAGAAGAATGGTAGCTGTCTTCCTATATTAATGAAGCAGATTCTCTGGAAATGATACAATTAAAATTTGAAAAAGAACTAAATCGAGAAACATATTATGTGTGTGGGGAATTTTGTTAAATTGTTCTAAATCAAACAAATGAATAAAATTGTTTAATATGTCATTTTTGTTATATGGAATTGGATTTTCATATAGGTTAAGAATATTAAAGTCACCCGAAATTAATATATTATTAATATACATAAAGCGAAATACTATAATGCATTCAAACAATGTATTTAGTTCTTGATGAGAAGTATTTGGTGGTAAGTAGATAACTAGTTTGCTTAATGTTACATAATTACTTACAACTAACTATATCTATCTTTATTATTCACAGCTAATATCGCTCCTCCTCCACAGGACAGGTCCAAGCTACTAAGTTCCCTATCAAAGTGAAACACAGAATACTTGTGGTTCACTTGAAAACACATCGTCTTGAATTTAACTTACCAAAACGTTATGAGGTCGTATTTAGAACTGTAAACCGATTTGAAGAAATCAGTCAGTCTTGTGGTTAGCCCTCTTACATTTGATATAGACACGATACATCCATAGTGGGAGACGATAAAATTCGGTTAGGCAACTTATTTAGTTTAAATTTCTTGTCGCCTTGACAACTTTAGACAACTCATTAAAATATTTCATCTTAAGATTAGATTCGCCAGTTTGTCTTCGAGAGTCCAGGGTTGCTTTCAGTTGTTTATACTCTTCGATTTGGAGAGACCTCCTTATAAACATTTAGCTTTTTAAATTCTCTTGCATTACAGACAATGGCTTTAACATTTTCCTCGCGTTCCATTATTACCTTTGTGGGTCTAGTTTTCGCTAGATTCTTACGGTCCTCTCGAAAAACTTTTACTTTAACTACTTTGATATCAGAATAAGCTTCTAGCATTATGTCAGTAGCAGCAACAGTATCCAACTGATGTCTGTTTCCGATGTTTGAGGACGGTTCCTCACGTAAGCCAAAAATCATGAAGTTCTTCTGATGCCGCTGTTTGTCGCCAAGCTCTTTAAAAGATTCATTAAAAACTTCATTGGTGGTTGTTTTAGATTTACTCTTTTCTGTGTTGTTTGACAGTTGTAGTCATATATACGTAGAAATTGCCTCAGGTTCAGCATTAATTTTTATTTGGTCTTCATATCGGGCAAGTAGAAGTTTGTACTGAGATTTCATATCCGTTAGTTTTTCCATAACATGTTTTAGTGAAATCTGAGCTTCAGAATTGCTAGAAAGTAGGCGGTGTTTATCATGCTGGGCAACACCCGTCCTCCGACACACAGAAAGGCGACCACGAGAATGATAAGCAGGAGTGTCGGGATCGATATGAATTATGTATTCCATTAAAGATGTGTTCAGGATTTTTCGAAGATTACAACAAAATAAGAACTGACTCATAAGAAGTGACGATGATAGCAATTCTGTATTATTCACTGTTGAAAATAAAAAACCTAAAATTACAATTACCAAATTTTGTTGAGAAGTTCCTCATCTTGCTTTAGCAGTCCCTTTAGACCTAGCTTTTACTTAACTTACTGAAAGAAATAGCGACATTCTTATCACTGTCCGAAATTGGGAATTAATTGAATATCTAGAATTTTTAAAAACTACAAGACACAATTGGCCTGTAAAAACTTCTACAAACGCTGAGACTCCGCGTCATATATTAACTGTTGCCCAATACAATAGACGTGGCAATGTAAAAACCGATATGAGTAAATTTTATCAATATGAAATAAGAAATATTAGTGTATTCTTAAATTTTGAAGGATCCCCTACGACAATCTCCAACTTGATATTAAAAATAAAAAATTTACTTCACTATATGAAATGTTTTCGGATTTCCATCAAGTATATTATAATTTACCAATAGAACCCATATTTGGTTCAACAGAATTTAAGTCCAATGCACCTGTTGTCTACGTTAACTGCTGCCATCAACTAGATTTTTTACAGAGTGGTCCGGTAACAAGGAGGATTCAATTCGAAACAAAGGAAAGAATTCCAGCTATAGCAACAGCGTATTAATACAGGATACAATACTTAGCTACAATCTTGTGATGAGAATCGTAAAATAACTTTAAATTTCATCTTGACCCTTGAATTTTAATACATTTATTATAAAAATTTTAAGAAAACACAAAAAATTCTGATTATATCTTTGACTTAAAAAGATAATTTTTTAAAAGTATGACAAACAAATTACTGTTTGATCAAAGGTTTAAGTGTTTTGTTAAGAAATTAGAGAAATTTTAAAAAATAACTGAAGAATACTCCAGAAAAAAATTTGTGTTCAAGAAATTTTTTAATTTATAGATCAACTAACATCATTAAGAATAAGAGGCTTTATAGATCAGATCAAAAATAAATTTACTCCTAAAAAATTGCGTATGATGGAGAGAAATGTATTTAAGCAGCCTTTTGCTTTAAATTTACTATCTCCAAAATTATTTGCATTAGCAAGTAATTATTAATGCATTAACTGCACATTAGGATATACATCTTGTTACTGTTTTGCTGATCAATATCACGAACTTACCGAGGATACACTATTTCTCTATGTTAAAGGAAATTAAAAAGCAGAGTAAATTGAAAAATATTCATCTATACCTGTAATTCAACTAGATAATTAACCGACTTTAAGAGTTTTATTACCAAAATATATTTATCACTCAAAGTTGCCATCTATTTGTGCTTTATTAAATGTATTTTTTATGCATGATAATTTTTTTATGAACGAATAAAACCAATCAAATGTATTTATAAATGTTTTATTTCATAACATATAATGCTACAACTATTATAATAAAATAAGTACTTATTTAAATATATTTTTAATTAATACAACGTTTTCATCTAATCCTAACAATTCAAACTCTATCAATAATTTCGATCAGTTCTTTGTTTTTAAATAGTCTCTACGTACTTGTGTTTCTTTTTGACATAGTCAAATATGATATATTAAATAAAAATATAATGAGTAATCTTGAGCTTCAGTTTCTTCACCAGCCAAAGGGTAGTATCGAGAACATATCTCTGACATAATAGACTCTTCATACATTTCTGTTACTAATTGTTTTATTTTTCCACAAAAGCTCGAAAAGTTTTTCTGCATTGTTTTAGCAAGTTGAAACTTCTACAAGGTCTTGTTCAGTCTCACTGATATATTCTAACACGATGGGATCGTAAATATGGTTTTTCAAATTGACAAATTTTGCGGAAAATTCATTTTTCTTTAATGCCTTCCCAAATTCCAATATGGTTAGTATTTCAAAATAACGGTCACAAGAGTCTACACTATCTAAATATAAATTTGCCAAATCACTGTAATAATTGGCCTAATGTGGTCTACTATGCATAGAATAATAAAACTGTTCCTTAGCTAATTCACAAAAAGTTTTAAGCAATTTATTAATTTCTTAGTGCAAATCATTATTAGATTGCTTAGATGTTTACATTATATTCTTATATTACGGAATGCACATCACACTTTGGTAAGTCTCTATATAATCCTTAACTCCCCTCCTCTTTTCATCACATGGTTGAGATTTGACCTATATACCTCAAGCTTATTCTGTCATTCTGTATATGTTGGGAGTAGGCATATATTAATATTTATTTATTTTAGACGGAAAAGTCACTCTGTTTGTGGGAGGAGTAGGAAGAGGTATTCCCACAAACTCTCTACTCTGGACCAATGATCGTAATACTTACTATTGAAAATATTTAACAACCACCTTATTACTAAAATTTATTATTAACAACCACCTTTTCTTGATAAATATCAAAGTAATGAAAAAGTAACTTAATTTTGAGATTTTGTGACTCCAGGAACTCTGAAAAGGACATATAACTTGGTATATTTGAAGAAACCCCTCTGATTTCCTTTCCACCCATTTAACTCGTTAGAAGTTTAACTACAAATATTTACTCATAAAGCTCGTATATCAACTCAAAAAAAATAGAAAAAATCACCATAGTAAAATCACAAAAAATTTACACAACCATCCTTTTCACCTAAAGCGATATTGCTTAAAAACGCCATTCCTTCTACAGGTATTATTTTATTTCAAATTAATATCTCATTCTACTCGAGAGTTATCGGGCCAACCTGCCGATGTACCGACGAAAATAAGTGACTATATTTTTCGTGATCTAGGTACCCTGGAATGTAAAGAGGGTGACTGTTTTCTTGAATACAATACTTTTCTTTAGCAAGGAAAGTAAAACATATCCGCATGTAAATGTATTTTGTCTTTCTGTCGCATTTTTTAGCGATTAGCATTTAGCAAAAATTTTTCACCAACTACCGGTAGTCAACTGAAACTATCAGGAATTTGATCAAATATGTGGTCGAACCATTTTAGTACCCATGAGAAACACTAAGATTGTAAAAGCTGACATATTTATGTCAACTGCTAACGCTTGTAAATAAAGGAAAGAACTGTGAATATTATTACAACAAATAGTTCATAAGCAAGAAATGTAACTTATTATGTCTTCTGAACACGAACAAAACAGTACAGTAAAAAGATCGGTTACAGAAAAATTAAAGCAGGTTATTGTTTTTTTATATACTATCGTTTAGGTGGCCACATAAGTCATCGGTTGGTTTTGAACAGGTTTTATCAAATTACATCTCAAATAGGATAAATTTTAGTTCCATCTCCGAAAGAAAAATTTTTGCAACAAATTATTTAAACAAATTTTGGTATATAAGCTAAGAGTAGGCGTGGTTATATTATTTCGTCAATTTACCAAAATTAGTTAAATCAACTGTGTGTGTACAATGTATGTTTAATAGGGTAATAAAGTAGTTTAATACCTTGCAGCAATTTAAACCTCAACATTACTATACGGTTTTCGGGAAGTTGCACAGTTGTTTTATACTTGATAATAGAAAGCAGCTTGTGTTATGTAACAATAAAGTATCTGATGTGTTGGATGTAACACATAGGGTGCTTCTAGGCTTTCTACGGGGCTCCTTTTTTTTCTTCTTTATAATCTATATAAACAATATGTGTCATAATTAACTAATTAATAATACATATTTGGTATTTTATTTAGTCACGACACAGCTTTTATTACTGCTAGTAAGAGTCTTAAATCTTTGAGGAAAAATGTACATGAAACTGACCCTTAAGCAGAATTATAGTTTGATGTCAATTAAACGAAATTTGAATATAAATAAGAAAAAAAACATAGAAACTGAGGGCATCTAAAATTCGTATTCATTAAATGTCTTGAGAATGGAAATAAGAGCAGTCAGGTTACCGAATAGTAGCGAATCTTTACGAGCCATTTTCCATAAAGCTAGGATTCATGCAACTTTCTACCGCATATAAATATTTTCTTCTAACTAAAATCCATGACAATCTAAGTAAGTGTGTTGCTAATGCATAATTTACTTAGCTTATACACTGCATGTATTTTGCCTGCTGCCAAATTAATTAAAACGAAAGTTCCACATTAAATAAAGGTGCCCCTCCGGTTTCGGCTTTTTTTTATCGGTTTAGCACCGTGCTGCAGGGAAGAAGTCCCTAAAGCGCTACATGAGCGACACGTGTGCGGAAAAAGCGATTCACGTTGTTCTTGAATCGCTGTAAATTGTACTCGGTGGGAAACACAGTCCTGGGCAAATTATTCCAAAGGGATGATGTGCTCTATATAAAAGACTGCTTGAAAAGCGTTGTACGAGGACTAACAAGCTGAACCTCATATGGATGTGAAGTATTAGCGCCACGTGTACTTCTCACATGCACCGCTCTGGGAGGAATTAAGCGGGCCACATCCTTCGAAAACTTTCCAGGAAAATACTTGTAGAATAGTCGCCAACCGTTCTTCGATGTTCCAGCGAATCAAGGCCGCCGGTCAGTTCCGGGTCTCCAATCAGACGAACAGCTCTTCTCTGAATAGAATCCAACAAATGCAGTGTATGTTTGGGAGCGGAGCCCCAAATATGGGAGCAGTATTCCATAATTGGTCGAATTTGAGCTTTGTAAAGAATTAACAGTTGTTGTGGAGTGTAAAGCTTTCTGGTTCGAAATAATATTCCCAACTTTTGAGAAGCTCTCCTAGCTATGCCTGCAACATGTTCATGCTAGGACATATTTGCTCCCAAATTAACGCCCAACAAATTGAGCGACGATGTCAGAGAAACGGAGTGCCCCAACATAACTATGTCGGGTTCAGCAACGTTAACTTTTTTAGAAAAAACTACCGCCTGGGTTTTTGCAGCATTAAATTCCACTTGG
Organism: Pachyrhynchus sulphureomaculatus; assembly: GCA_019049505.1. Classification (NCBI taxonomy): domain Eukaryota; kingdom Metazoa; phylum Arthropoda; class Insecta; order Coleoptera; family Curculionidae; genus Pachyrhynchus; species Pachyrhynchus sulphureomaculatus. Next base: position 142,128,782 of record CM032447.1, read on the forward strand.
TTACTGTCACCCCAAGATAACATTTCTTCCAGGTCTTTGTTAAGTTGAATGACTTCCTGCTGTCTGCGGATATTCGTCTGAGTAGCCTATGTCCGAGCGTTCAAAGTGAATGAAGAGATAAGCGTACTGTCATCTGCAAAGCTGTAGATTGGATTCTCGGTCTTTTCCAAAAGATCGTTAATGTAAATGAGAAAAAGAGTAGGAGGCAGTATGGAGCCTTGAGGTACACCGGCGTTGATAGTGAAGGTGTTAGAAAGAAATCCGTCAACTGCCACTCGTAAAGAACACTCTCTGAGGAAACATGAGAGCCACAAACGGAACTTTTCAGACATACCACAAGAGCGTAGCTTAGCCAACAGCCCATCGTGCCAAACACGGTCGAATGCCTTGGATATGTCAAGAGCAACCGCTCGAGATTCTCCAAAGTATTCAATTGCGTTCTTCCAAACGTGTGTTACTTAGGTCAGAAGATCTCCTGTTGATCTATTTTAACGAAAGCCATATTGATGATCGCTAATAATGTTGAATCCTTCAAGATATTTTAGAAGATGCTGATTGATAGCCTTTTCCATGACTTTCGATATTATTGAAAGCAGTGCGACTGGTCGGTAGTTATTTGGCAAGGTCTTCTTGCCTTTTTTAGGCATCGGCTGAACTGTGGCACATTTCCAGCAGGAAGGAACTATTCTCTTTTTGTAGGATAGGTTGAAAAGTATACAGAAAACTGGTGTTAGTTCCCTCGCACAGTTTTTGAGAATTATGGCAGGTATTCCGTCAGCGCCAGAAGCTTCTTTGGTGTCTAGCTTCATTAAAATACGTTTTATGATACGCTGTCTGAAGACAATATCGGGCATCCTTGACTGCACTATGGGAATCGTAGGTAGTGTTTTTTCTTGGAAATCGACAGTGGAATGTAAAACAAAGAGTTCAGCCAACAAGTTCGCTTTCTCAATAGGTGTCGTTGCAATAGAATTATCTGGCCGTGTGAGTGGTGGTATGGTAGATTTGGTGAAATTTTGACTGACTGCCTTAACGATTGACCAAAAGGACTTGGAATTGTTGGGACAATCGAGAAGTTTGTTTCTAATTCGTTGATTGTTTGCCTCCTTGGTTTCGTGGATAATTTCTTTGCATCTATTCCTGGCACGAACAAAGGTGTTACGGTTTATGGTGTTAGGATTTTCACGCCATTGTCGGTAGGCAAGATGTTTAGAACCAACAGCTTCTTTGCATTTTCGGTCAAACCAAGGCTTGTCGTTGGAAGGGCATTTCTTTGAAAAAGGGATGTAAGCCTCCATACCGGCCAAAATAACATCGGAAACCTCCCTGGCGCAGTCAGATGGGTCGTCGGATCGAAAACAAACATCTAACCAAGGGAAAGTTCGAAAATATTCCATGAGATCTTCCCATTTTAGTAAGATACTCGAAGTCGAAAGTAGTTTATCGTCAGAAGAACCTAACGGCGGATTTACGCTGACCGTGTAAATCTCCGGATTGGTGGTTAAAAACAGATCAAGAAGACTGGCGAACTCCCCGTCTCAATCAGGGATCCGTGTTGGTTCGTCAATAAGCTGAGTTAAACCACAACTGAACTGAGAAATTAGGACTCGTTTCGCTTACGATTGCACAAGCCATCTTAAGTGATCTTCACTCTTTGAGGATAAAATACTGAATGTGTTTGAAAGAACCCAATAATGGTATTTTACTTGAACGATGTTAACCGAAACGTGATTGAGGATAAAATTAGTTTTTCATCTGTGATGCAGGCCATATCTCTATTAATGTTGTTAGGGCAATTGTAAATTTGGATTGATTTCTTAAACTTTCGTTAATAAAAATTGGAAACTGAAGCAAGAACTTTGGTTACTCTTAAATTGCTATTATTTCCTGAACTAATAATATATAAATAATAAACAATTTGTTTCCTTTTGATATATTTTCATGTTTTTGAATATTGTGGAAGGGAAATCTGGGAATTATCCTAGTCTCTTTCACATATACCGTACCATATGAACAGGGAATTTTATAAATATATTTAGTTTGTAGAAAATGTTTTTTTTTTTTGGTGTTACCAGGCATTGACCAATTATTTTATAAGTGTTAAGGATCCTGCGTGTATTGGATTTTCTAAGTAATTTGGCTGTTTTATCTGCAGTACCGGTAGATTTTTTTTACTATCTTGCCTGTCACCCGAGTTTTTAAAAGGGGTTAAGGTCTAATATCATCAGTGTAACATTTATTACTTTTAAAGCACTGGTCAGTTCGAGGAGACAGAATATTCATGATGTAGTGATAAAACTCAAAATTTCAGTTTAGCTAGTTAGTATAGTTTTGAGTTTTCTTTTTGAGAAGGGAAGCGGGAAGACATTTCTTCATGATCCTGATGAGGGACAGGTCAGCTTGAGTAATTTGGTACCCCTGCCCACCTGACCACTTGATCCTCCTCCATGGCCCCTACCAGGAGGAAATTATGACCCATTAACCATTCCCCTTCTTCTTTTCTCATATTCTTTTTTCTGATCCTTAACAGTGTGGATGACCCGATCATCGCCAAACTGTCGTGCCATTCGACAAGCTTTTCTTACTGTTATGTTCAAAACTGATTACATGTGTAGGTAGTCTCTTCAACATACGCAGCCTATCGGACTTAAAATGGAATGCATTGCCATTAATTGTCTTACGTTACACATACATACGCACATTATACTCAAGATTGTTTGAACCGGATAAAGAAATCCAGAAGTAAAATATCCTTCCATTCGGGTCTCCATGGGATGGTACCTGGGCGAAGGTGGGCGAAGGACTGATCGGAAGGAAACTGAATCTTTTATGTTGACGACTTGGAATGCTAGAATACTTATTGACTCTCCAAAAGCTAGTCATCCAGAGAAAAGGGCTGCCATTTTATTCCAGTAGGTATCCAAATTAAATGTAGATGTTGCCGCGATCATTGAGATCAGATTCCCAGACGATGGGCAGATTAAGGAAACGAATATAAAGTCTTCTGGAAAGGTTCCCATCAACCTCAGTTTAAAGTATTCACGGCGTAGGCGTCGCTATCAAGAACGTCCCAAATCGTAAATTTAAGGGTACTTGGCGATACCCTCGTTTCGGTTATTGGCAATTGATAGAACATGTAATAGTACCTACAAGGGATATTAAAGAAGTACTACTCAAGAAGGCACGAATAGATATAAATTGCTGGTCCGACCATCGTTTAGTCATCTGCCAGATAAAATTTGAAATGAAAGGCAAACATTGCCACTTAAATAAATACTCATATAGAGGTCGATTCAGAATAGAGAATCTAGATAGTCCACATATTTCCTCAGAACTAAAATGCATATGACAAAACAAACTTAATACGTTCCTCCAAGTATTGGCTGTCTACTAAAGAAATCGTATCTACTGCTAGTGAACAAACTCTAGAGATAGGTAACAATAAAAAATTTGAAGATTGTTCTAATGACAACTGGTTGATTATCGACGATATACTGGAACGTGAGTAACAAGCTTTGCAAGTAACTCTGGACAAACCGCGCAATAGGGAGACTCAGAAAAAAAACTCAACTGTAAAGCAATCCGTTCGTCGTAATCTTAGAGAAATAAGGAATTCATCTACGGACGCATGAGACAAAGTCTGAACCCGATTAAGGATACCTCTGTAAATTTATTCAAAGACCAAGATCAAATACTAAAGAGATGGAAGGAGCACTACATGACAATACTCAACCAATAGGGAACAGTAGACTATGATGTTATATACTTAATACCACAATAGGAAGTGAAAACCGATCTTGACGAATCACCATCTATCGAGGAAATTGGGTACTTAAACAATTAAAAAGTAATAAATCCCCAGGTGAGGACGAAATTTCTACAGATACACCAAAGGCTATTCCTAATGAAATAATACTCTGCCGTCAAACACTGTTCGAGCTTATTTGGCAAGAAGGAAAATTACCACAGGACTTTCGCGATTCCAGGATAATAAACATTTTTATTGAGGGGTATCCCTCAACTCAGTTTCGAAAAAGATTTTTGCATAGATCCTGATCAACAGATTGCTCGTATATATTGATAAACTTTTGTTACAGGCACAAAGTGGTTTTAGACCAAATCGTTTTAAGGTGGATAAGATATTCTCCCTTGGTCAACTTCAGGAGAAAGTTATAGAACAGCGACAAACGCTGCATATTGTCTTTGTAGGTGTCACAATGGCATTCGACAGCGTCGACAGGACAGCTTTGTGGAATATTATGCCGCGCTTTGGTATTCTCCCAAAATTTCTGGCGAGTTGTAAGAGCCTACATACAAACAATGGCCAAGGTTTGTCTCAACGGGGAAATTAACAATTTTTACAAAGATAATTTAGAAAAATAATTCACATACCATAGTACCACAGAATTTCTAATCAAGATGCATTATCTAGAGGTAAATGCAGTACGGCTGATATCATAGTGGTTCGGGCCCGCCTGCGCTGGTCGTCACATATTGTTCGCATGGATGAGGGTCGCAGAGCGAAGAATAATTTCTATGAAGAGCTGTGTGAGGGTGCTCGTCGGCAGGGTGGCCAAAGATGAAGATATAAAGACATCCTATTTTCTAAGAGATATTTTTTTACAACGACCATTGATAAATATTAATTTTTGATCAAGATCTTGATATCACAGTGGTTATTCATCGTAACCATGATTTCCAACACAGGTATGCTATAGCTTACACGTGCATACTCTAACATATTTAGAAGAAAAATTTTCAAAGGAAAAATGTAAGGAACAAGAGTTTTTTACTTACATAAGCAGCTATTGTTTAACTTTTTCTCACAATTTTTTGATATTACTAAATTGGCAAACTCATCGCCATCATCCGCGTGATGCATTCTTCTCCTTAGAATTTAAAACAAAGTGCAGATTAAAATCAGTTTTTTCTGCTCGCGTTCTATAATGAAATGTAAAACAACAATTTTGTAGGGAGGTCCTGATAAATTTAAGATTTTATTCAGGCTTACTTACATATCAATAAGGTCGGCGTCACTTCTATATTCAGTTCATAATAATTTTGTTCCTAGATTTCTAATTACTAGTAAGGTCCTTAGGTAATATGTTCACAGTGTATTATTTTATGCTATGACATAATTATTGCTCAATTGGTGTGCAAGTTTCCTTTGGCATCTATCTTGCAAACTATAAAAATTTTAGGTTCATTATCAATTATACAATGAAAAGTTTTCTATCAAATTACATCATAAGGGTGTTTACTACAACATAAAAATAAACTTCAAGAATGCACAGTTACTTAGAAAGCATATATATATTTAAATTGTTTTCACATTAAAGAAGTTTCTTTACTTTGCAATTTATGATAATTATTTTTGCAACTGTTTAGCTGGATACATAAAATATACATAAGGAACTATTTAACTAGAAATTATAAATTTACAGAACAGATGCTTTTTAATATTTTTTTATTTTATTTTTTTTATGGGTCTAGCACACGTGCTGCAGGGAAGTCCCTAAAGCGCTACAGGAGCGACATGTGTGCGGAAAAAGCGATTCAAGTTCGCTATAAATTATACTCGGTGGGAAACACAGTCCTGGGTAAGCCATTCCAAAGGGATGATATTCTCCATATAAAAGACTGCTTGAAAAGCGTTCCACGAGGAGTAACAAGCTGAACCTAATACGTATGTGAAGTATCAGTGCGACGTGTACTTCTAATATGCACCGCTCTGGGAGGAATTAAGCGGGCTACACCCTTCGAACACTCTCCATGAAAATACTTGTAGGATAGACTCAAGTCGCCAACCGTTCTTCGATGTTACAGCGAATCAAGGCCGCCGGTCAGTTCTGGGTCTCCAATCAGACGATCAGCCCTTCTCTGAACAGAATCCAACAAATGCAGTGTATGTTTAGGTAGCTCCCAAATTAACGCCCAACAAATTGAGTGACGATGCCGACATAACTATGTCGGGTTCAGCAACGTTTAACTTTTTGAGAAAAAACTGCCGTCTGGGTTTTTGTAGCGTTAAATTCCACTTGGTTACTCTCACCCCAAGTTAGAATTTCTTCCAGGTCTTTGTTAAGTTGAATGACTTCTTGCTGTCTGCGGATATTCGCCTGAGCAGCCGATGTCCGAGCGTTCAAAGTGAATGAAAAGATAAGCTTACTGTCATCTGCAAAGCTGTAAATTGGATTCCCGGTCTTTTCCAGCAGATCGTTAATGTAAATGAGAAAGAGAGTAGGAGACAGTATGGAGCCTTGGGGCACGCCGGCGTTAACAGTAAAAGTGTTAGAAAGAAATCCGTCGACTGCGACTCGTAAAGAACGCTCTCTGAGAAAACATGAGAGCCTCAAACAGAACTTTTCAGACGTACCATAAGAGCGTAGCTTAGCCAAGAGTCCATCGTGCCCAACACGGTGAATAATATATGAATAATAATCTTATTGATTTACAAAAGTGTTAGGCAAATTTTATTAGTATTATTACATCCCTCGCTAGCTTGGGAATTTATTGGATTTCTTAATTTAATTTTAATGACATAGACTAGTTATGGTTACTCCTATTTTTTAAGTTTAACCGTTCTAAAGCGACGATTGTCCAAAATGTCGAACAAAACTAATTGTACTTGGTGCAAGTGACAATTGAAATTATCTTGATAACTTATATTAAAGGGCCTATTATAGTAATAATAAAAATTAATGTTGTTGTGGGTCAAAATGTAAAATGCTATTTTTAAAAAAATGGATGAAAACCGGAAGTGATTGCGAATTGCATCTTTTACTTGGAGAGTGTATCTTCTTTTACAGTACTGTTGTACCAAATCTCATATCGCTAAGTCAAATCTTTTAACTACAGGTTCATGGACAGTAATATTATGGCTACCAGATTCAACGAATTTAACGTTTTTCTTTGACTTATAACTTACTTTTTTAAAAACAGTATATTGCAGTATTATTAAGTAGATAAATTTATTTAAATGGAACATTGATTTCTAATGGTCACACGGTTCTTAAAACAAAGATACCAACAAACTTATACTATCTATTTTACGAGTAAAATAAGATCGAGTGGAATTAAACTTGCCATCAGTGCACTAACACTTGCAATCAAATAAACCTCATATACTCGTTACTTGTGAAACTAAAGTCAGTTCGTCGACCAACAAAGCCAACTTTCTCTATTCGTGGTTTGACTTAGATTCTCGGTTTAATCGTAACTTTGGAATCTGTTTTTTGTCAGAAGCGATCTTTCTTATCAACGAGAAGAGACTCTGGAGCATCAAAACCTTGATGTTATATGGTTAAAAATAACTACAAGTCACAAGGTTTATCTGCTGCCTCTATCGACCACCAAGTGATACGACACCATTGATAATTTACAGATTAACTATCCAAGTGCCGAAATTACCATCCTAGGCGCCTTCAATGTCCACAACATCAACTGGCCTAAGAATTCAAATACGACCGACGAATAAGGCTACCAAAAAAGTTTCCAGCGCTAATGGAATACCTGTCATAATACTCCAAAAATGCGTTAGCAAACTAATGTCAGTTTTTTATAGACTTTTCAACCCATACTACGGGAAGAAAATGTTTTCTTTGTGCTGAAGATCCGCTACTGTTCAGCCGATAACCAAAAAGGGAAGAATACCTTGCAAACAATTACCGACCAGTCACACTGCGTTCAATGATATCGAAAGTTATAGAATATACTATCAATCAGCATTCTTTCAAATATCTAGAAAAATTCAATATTATTAGCGACCATTAATATGCCTTTCATAAGCAAAGATCAACAGGAGATCTTCTAACTTACGTCACAAATGTTTGGGCAACGCAACTGAGCAAAATGGAGAGTCTCGAGCGGTTGCAGTTTATATGTCCAAGGCATTTGATCGTGTTTGACATGGCGGATTGTTAGCTAATGTGCGCCCTTACAGTACGTTTGAACAGTTTTGTTTATTATATTTTTTTAGAGAGCGTTCTTTATGAGTGACTTTTTTTTAATACTTACACTATTAACGCTGCGCAAAGGCTCCATCTCTTTTACATTAACCATTTATCGGAAGGACAAGAATTCAATCTTCAGTCTTCTATATTAAGAACTTCATTCCTTCGGAATGATTTGCCCGAGATTGTGTTTCCCATCAAGTAAAATTTCAAGCTCAAGACCAACGTGAATCGCTTTTTTCGTACACGTGTCGCTCTTGTGGTGCTTTAGGGATTCCCTCTCAGCACGTGTTCTATGCCTATAAAAAAAATAATTTAAAACTTGTAGTTTTCTAGCTACGAAAAAAACGCTTTTAGAAAAAAATGTAAAAGAAGCAAGTACTTGTTTTTAGAATTTCAGAATAGTTTTTCGTTTTTGTAGATTTAATAATTTTTAAAAACTAAATTGTTAGTCTGTACCGATCGGCCTTTTAAGTTCGGTTTAGTGATGTTTTTGCCAATTTAGACCCATAATTGCTTAATTAAATCTGTTTACATCTTTTTGCCGGTTATAGCAGTAAAATTCTTAAGATGTCAATAATGACTGTAGAAAGAAATAAATCTTTGTAAAATTGCCAACATTTCGGCCGTAATTTAAATCTTTGTCAAGTCTGCGATGATACAACCAAATTTAATTAATTAAAAAGAAAGAATTGACGGCCACTAAAAAAAAATAGAAATAAACAGTATTTTAATGACTATTCCGTCTCATACACTTACATATAAAATTCACCTGGTCACCGTTGAAGTTTAGTGTACTTATTTTGTATATATATATATATATATATATATATATATATATATATATATATATATATATATATATATATATATATATCTTTTAATATTTGGGAAAGTTTGTTTTTTTGACCCATTTCTTAGTTCTAAATAAGTATAAACTTCTGAAGACATTAACGCAGATTATCTAAACCAATAGTTATATCATGTGAAATAACTTCATTATCGATATCTGGTTAAGCAACATTTTTTTAATATTTTTTATGTTACACTCTGTACAATACTTCAAAATGTTGGTATAAATTAAATAAGTTCATACGTAAAATTCTAGACGAAGAAGGTTTTCAGATAAATTTTTGCATATTTTCACGTTTTAGAGTCCCTAGAACACGAATTATATTTTTACGAGTTGCAAAACCGTTTTTAAAAAACAAAAAACTCGAATATAAAAATGTGTGTTTGTTACTAGCTTGGTTCTATGCAACTGACAACTATTTTTAATCTTAGCCTATTTATATGTGAGGTGTCTTAATCTTAGAAAGTAAACACATTAAGGGTCCATTAGCATCAAGGGTCACATAATTCACGAAAGTCTCCGAGGAAATGACATAAATTGATTGTATATTGAGAATACAAATAATATTTGCAGAATGAATGGAATCTATAATTTTCTTTAAGAGAAAGGGTTGAAAGGGTCCAGTCAATAAATTTTGTATAGTTTCCCTAGTATTAAGAGAATTTTTCCTGGGTTTTAAGTAATACTATTTAGAGTCAAATATATAAGTAGTTAAAGGAGTGTGGGTGGTTCTATATATAATGAGATAGACGTCTTTATTAGAGTCCTCGAAGTTAAGGAATCTGAAAAAGATATTAATTTCCCTGTGTGTGAAAAAATCCCCCTCCGAGATTTTTATTTTTTTCACGATTTTACGAAACACATATTCATCAGTCTGTCTATCGGTCGGTTGGTATGATAACCCTCGAATGAAATAAGATAACAATTTCAAATTTAGTTTACAAATAATATCTATAGAAAGAATGAAGCCTATAGTTATTGAGCAACATCGCGTTAAGGGAAGTGGACAGAAGAAGTGATTGCTGAAAATATTTTATGGTCTTAATAGTAATATTTGTTGAGATAATAAATAAATGTTATATATAGTTATATACAGTTAAACTTATACGTAGTTTAAGGGGTGGGGGAGGAAGTTAGAGGAGTTGCTTTGGATATATGTATATATATCCAAGCTCGCTCGAAGGCATAGATGGCATTGGTACGCTTACTTGTTGCCGTGGTCTGGCCGCTTTGTTCAGAAAGAGTTTAAATAAGTCACCAACAGAGTGCTGTATAAGCATCTATTTTGTCATGGTTTTCCGTTCGTACCCGGATAAGGACTGAAATTGTGTTCTTTGTATTTGCTGAACCTAGCCCAACTGATGAGCCGTGATACGGCGAAACGAGTCTTGGGATGGTATAGCAAATACAAATACATATATATATATATATATATATATATATATATATATATATATATATATATATATATATATATATATATATATATATATATATATATATATATATATATATATATATATACATATATATATATATATATATATATATATATATATATATATATATATATATATATATATATACATATATACATATATATATATATATATATATATATATATATATATATATATATATATATATATATATATATATATATATATATATATATATATATATATATATATATATATATATATATATATATATATATAT
>CM032447.1:142141805-142312473 GCA_019049505.1 Pachyrhynchus sulphureomaculatus
TCATCTATGTATGATAAAACTGAACTATTCACTGGTAGATTCTTATAACCATCTTATTTATGAGCCGAGTTTTGAAAGCGGTTTAACGAACCACTAGTTTATCTGTTTCTGATGAGACAAAATGTTCATCACATATTGGCAAAGTTGTAAATACTAATGAGGTGATGACACAATTTACTGGTGAATTCTTGTTACTATCTTGCCTGGAACCTGCTCTTTTAAAGCGGTTTAACTAACTAATATACTACTGTCAAAATATCTGTGCCAAAATTTTGGTTTTAGCTCCTGAAGAAGAAGGCACCTTCTACCACAGCTTCCACGACTATATTCGCCATTAGAGAAGTTAGTGTACAGTGGCTGCAACTGAAGTTTTTTCCGTAAAGCAGGCCTTGAAAAATAAATATGTAGACGATATTGATGCTTCCAGTAAATCCACGAAAAATAAATCGATATTTTATGCCCAAGTATATCTGCTGTTCTAGAAACTGAATCGTTAAATGGAACGCATATCGATTTAATCCCAAAACTAACAAAAATATCTTCATAGTCCAACTTTATAGGTTGTAACCCTTCAACAAAATATTATGAGTTTTTAAAGAATAATTAATTTTTTGTGTGACAGGATATTTACCGAATTATTATTATTTTATCATTTTCAATTTTCAACAAAATTGTATGTTGGGGGAAAAGTCGGTTGGAAATATCACTGATTCCCCTATAAATCATCTATTATATAAAATATCAACTTGTAGTACTTGGATTAATTTAGTTTTTAGTATAAGAAAGTCAAATTCAATACTTATTTTAGAACTACATGTTTAAAAGGAAAATTTCTGGTCAAACAATTTTACCATCTTTAAATTTTGGTAACCTTCATTTTTTATTATCTAACATGAATTAATAAATTTAAAATTTGTACCACACAATAAAAGTGATATATTTACAAAGATAAATTTCGGTATCTGTGTGAATTACCAAACTTTTAATAGAGTAGGCGGAAAAAATTGTAATAAAATTTTCCAGGGTAAAGTAAACCTGAAAATGTAATTTAATCTTTGTTAGAGGAACAACCATTAAAAATTCCCAGTCTCATAAACACGTTCTCGTACTTTCTGTGGAGAATATTCCTTTAAAGTGGTAATGGGACTACACAAATTTAATCAAAATGAAATACTGTAGTAAAGTATAAACATCTTTCTAATTTTTGGATAGACGACAGTTTTTAAACAAATTAGATATTAAACAATTATAAGACATTATTAGGTTATGTTGTTCTATAATATTGATACAATTTAAAGTTGAATGTTTTTTGAACGACAGATTTAAAGCTTTTGTGTTACATATATTTGCGCTTATACATATATATAATATATCGTTATAAATTTAACATATATATAACACCAAAATTCAGTATCTTACTTTATTAAGTATTTGTCATAAATCATTTACATGGTGATACAAATCTATATATAGAAATATGGAACACTTCTGTTCGAAACTTGAAATAGAAAAACGATGACTTTGCCTAATAAATATAAAAATATCTTATCATCTACTCTATCATTTTAAACACATAAATAAAACAGATGTATTTTTTAAAACTATAGAAAACAACTCAAAAAGTTCAGTTTACCTACGGCATGCTTAGTTTCTTGTCCACGTCAGTAAAACTACCGTGAGTTCACAATTTACAAGAATAACACGGAGTCACAATTAATGGCAAATAATTATTTGTCTTTTGGTCGTTCTTCTGTTTTCTAAAATTTCTTCCGATTAATTTCTTGCTTTAGCTTCTGTTAAACTAGTAGCAGGGTTTAGTACCACAACACTTTTGACATTTTTTTATTTTTCTTTATTCGCAGATATATATCCCCACTGAAACTGCATTTCAACCAGCCACTGTTACAGCTAGAGAAGATTTTTGTGTTCGTAAATAGTCATCTTTCGAGCCATTATATGTTAACGCATTGGTGGATGGTCTTAGTGAGAAATGTTTTCCGTGTTATCGAGCTGTTCCCAATTGACATTATTAATTGCGATATTTATAGTTTCTTACGCTTGAGAGATATAATACGCAAACACATCGGCATGTAGTGGAGAAATACCATTTATAGAGGAACCATTAACAGCCTGAGTAGTCGATACTTTATCAAGGACTTTTCCAAGTCGTCAGAAGTTTATTGGGATGTGTTTTAGACTACTTGGTAACTTCCTAATAAGATCATTTTGAAGGGCCCAAAAAATGCAGCATCTAAAGGCTGTGATGTGTTCAATGTGGAGGTAAACATAAAATACGATTTCGTTTTGTTCAGTATAAATTAAAGAGTCAAGATATTTGTAATTTAAATGGTCATCTATAATTAATAAAACCTTTTTAGGGAGTGTAGCATTAGCATATTTTCAAAAATGTTGTAACCCCCGTAGAAAAACAGGACCGGTGATCTAACCAGATTTTTTGGCAATACTTAGTGGTCCTGGAGGAACTTAATTAACTAATAACGGCAGAATATAACATGCGACTGTAACGTGATATTCTCTTTCTCCTTGCTCTTAATATAATTTTTAACTATTTTTGCAGCTATATTTTGTGTGTCTTGTACTGTAGAAAATACTGACTGCTCAGAATTACAAATTTTTATGATTTGTGTTTTTCTTGCCAATATTTCCTTCAAGGATAGCAAACAACGCCACAACTTTTGGTTCATTGATTAAAGATGCTCCCGCAGATGAACTGGCAGGTACATAAGAAACTAATTTGAAGACTTATTTTCTGGTAGGATCAAAACATCGTGATTCTAAGAATTACAAATATTTAACAAATTCTTATTCTACTTCGGTGCTAAAAGTATTTTTCAATCGTCCTAGCTATTTTCATTTGCTTTAATTACTTTGTTAAAAGGTACGTTAAATATTTTAGTTACTGTGTACCATGCCATTTCTCTACTTTTTACATCTTTTATGGCTTTTAGCCTCAAAGCTGGGTTCTAAGATTGCCTATTCGTTTTCTTACATATATATAGGGCCTTGTAGAATCTACAGTGCTATGGAATTTTGCTACATTAATAGGATGAAACGAATAGTATCACATTTCCCTCCTCGTACCCGCGACATCTTACATCGTCCTAGATTAAAGTTTAGAAACTTTGATTTATTTCAAAAAAATATCTTTTATATATATAAAAAAAAACAATAAGTCGTAAAAGGCGATACCAAAAATACACTTCAAGTTATTTCCATACCCATTTATTATATTAAAATATATTAGTACAAACTTTTATGCTCCAAACTGCGCACACTGCCAATATCATCCACTCTCGTTTCCAAACCTTGACTATAACTTCGTGCTGATTTCGCGGAAGCTTTTAAGGTCTATTTAAGAGCATAGTATTTAACATTTCTTCCATTAGTGTTAGATAAGTTCCATACAAATTTTTATACTTATTTATATATCATTCAGATCAAAAAAATATAAGGAAAAAGAAACAGAAAGTGCACTAATGAACTCAGTCTTGTTAGAGAGAGGGAAAAATGATCTATAACTCATAATTTTAATGTTGTGTGACTATCGAGTCATACTTCCACTTGAAATAGTGATGTATGTTACTTATATTATGACCTTTATTGTTAGCGAAATAATTTTTAACAGAAAATAAATATTCACTTAAATAGGTCGTCCACAATAATATGGAAAATATTAAAATAAAAATAACCGGCCAAGTGCAAGTCGGAGTCGCGCACTTAGTCCTCCCTAAGTTGATTGCTTTTATAATAAAAATTTTTGTTACGGAGGTATAAAATGATTAGTATCTTAACAAAACATACCCTAAATGCGTTTTCAACAAATTTTTTTTCCGTTCTTTACTGAAAACTGACGACTTTGAAATTCTACTTTTTCTATATACCAGATAAATTATTAAAGGTAATGCACTCGTGATAATTCTCGTTCAATCTACACCCTGTCGAGAATATTCCAGAATTTTTTCAAAATTTTTGGTCAGCACTTTTCGAGATTCAATTCCTATATTAATGCCAAATTTCAACTTTCTATGTCAAATAGTTTCGGAGAAAATCGGATGCGACAGACGGACATACAGAGGGGCAGACAGACGAACATACAGACGGACAGACAGGCGGACGGACAGACAGATGGACAGACAGATGGACAGACAGACAGACAGACAGATAGACAGACAAACGAAAAGACAGACGGGCAGAAAGACGCATAGACAGACGGACAGACATCGAAATGTTCCTATAAGTATTCCGTACGGAACACTAAAAATTACCTCTTTCAACAACATTTAAATAAAAATTTATATAGTTAAAATTGAATCAAATTTAGCCTTTCCAATTATATATTTGGTAAAAAGAAGAAGAAACATTTTGTCATATTCAGTTGACCGAAAAAAAACTCTCACTAATTAATACCTGAATCCTAGCTCACCTCATTATATTTCTCACAGACTGTCTGCCATCAACATATTATTATATAAACAAATTATATGAAATTCTGGAGATAACATACATAAAAGAACGAGAAATAGGCTCATGTGAAGTAAACAAATTTATCATTTCAGTTTTAACTTAGAAATACATTTATATAGTTAAACAGTAAAACGATATTTTATAAGAATTTAACTGGATTTACAATTCACCTATTCGCTATATTAGCTAATTTTTTATGGCTAATACACCAGGTTTGTGAGGTCAATATTACGAAAAAAGGTAATTTTTTTCCCCACAGAATTTGACCTTTTATCAAGAAGGCAAATTTGTTATCAAAAAACTAATCATAAGAACTAAATAGGAGGTAAGCACCATTTAGTATGTGTGCGAATTAATCTAACAAGAATGACCATAAATAACAATTGTCACAACAAAGACCGACACTGAAACAACACAGCCACTATTCACTAACATATTAATTTAAAATTATGGCATTTACAGCAAGGATGCCATATATATATATATATATATATATATATATATATATATATATATATATATATATATATATACAAATATATATATATATATATATATATATATATATATATATATATATATATATATATATATATATACATGTATATATATATATATATATATATATATATATATATATATATACATGTATATATATATATATATATATATATATATATATATATATATATATATATATATATATATATACATATATATATATATATATATATATATATATATATATATATATATATATATATATATATATATATATATATATTGTAACTTTTGAAAATTGGATGCCCCAGGCTTGGGCGCAATTTTGTAAGGTGTGTACTTGCCCGCACTTTGTGGCGTCATTTTGTACCCTGTGAAAATTTGCCTCACCACGATTGGGCGCATTTCTTGCAGCCCCGCTTTAATTTCTGAGAATAAATTGAGTGAATAATGATTTTAAAAGAACTAAAGAAATTAAACAAACACTAGCTCAGTTTTCCTTGGTAGAGAGATATGGGTAAGAGATAATTGTTGTACGTCTTTTTGGAATTATTTTCTATTTTTTAAAAAACTTTAGTTGTACGAATTTTGGGCACCATTCATTTTAAAATAGAAAGGATCTAATTTCAGCTAAAAAAATGAAAAAATACTGAAATGTTATACAGTTGTAAAATAAAAGAATCAGTTTGGTACAACCGTCCTTATCCTGAAAAGAAAGATAGGTGTACAGTGAAACACTAGCTTTAATCCACAAAAAGAAAATTTATTAATGATTTAAAATAAAAGTTCTAACCCTTGCAGTTTTAAGAATTACAAAAATTCTAACCTAAAAATTAGTTATTAAAAGTAGAGTTCCTAAATCAGACATTTTACTTCTAAAACTTTACTACACCCGAAATCGAAGAGTCGTGATATTCACTTCACGATTTATCAGTTCAAATTGATGTTAAAACACTTATTTGCGGGGAATAGATCTATTGATGTATGTTCTGGTGACTTACGGTTTTCCTACGGGCTTCTAGGCCTTCAATGGAACACAAAACCGATTTCACACATTCCATCACTTATGAGAAGAGCCTACTTTGGCTACTCCATGTAGAAAACACACAAAGCCCACTACGGCTTAACGTTAAGAAAAACTCGTGCTTAACTTGGCTCTCGTAAATATTGCCAGAAGCCTCTACTGCGGCTTGATGAGAATAAGCCTTCTCGGCGGCTCGATGGAAGTAAGCCCCTTGGCGGCTCGGTGGAAGTAAACCCCTCGGCGGCTCGGTGGAAGTAAGCCACTTGGCGGCTCGGTGGAAGTAAGCCAAGATCCGCGTTTCTCCGGACCCTTAAATAAGCAGTCAGAACTCTGTCTAAAATGGCGACGCCGGAACCAAACTCCGGAAACAAACATTTCACCAATCCCGGCGTACTACGAATTCGATAGATTCGGTCGGCAACCCGCACTGCACACTATATAACGAGCGGCTAGGAATTCCAGTGTAATACACTGCTCGATACAAAAATGAAAAGAAGTACATTATAAAGCCAAAAATCAGTAACATTACATGGTCTTAAAATCTAGGAAAAAAATGAATGTTACATTACCCCCTTCCAAAAAGAAATTGACTACACTAGTCTATTAAACTAAGGCTACTTATGAAAAGGTACCAAGTGGTACACTATCACTTAATACTAAGGTCAGAACTTAAAACAAAATTACAATCTTCGGACCTTACTACTAGACTTAATTTAATTAAGCACTAATATTAAGTACAATGAAAACCAAATGAAAATCTTTGCATGTACACAAGAATCTTATAACTAGACTTAACTTAATTAAGCACTAAGGTTAAGTACATCAAAAAGTAAATAAAAATCCTTGCATGAACATAAGAAATACCTTTCCAAAGTAACAATCGCGGTCTTCTTATATAAAAGAATCAGCTCTGTTATTGTTACCAAAACAAAAAAAAATATAACTTTGTCTAGACTCTTGTCTAAATCAAAAAAGTGAACGGAAACAAAATATGAACACCCCCCTTAAAATAGTTTAAGGATTGTCAGAAAATTTTCTATTTCAGCAAAAGAAATTTAGAAAAATTCTTGAATAAAGAAAAATAAAAAACTGATTCTAGTGCAAACACTAACACTAAAAGGAGAAAGTCTTGTAAGACCATTTAGCTCAAGGCTAAGAAACATCTGGATGAAAATCCAGACAAACGCTCGTGAAAAATCGCCATCAATGCTCTAGCTCATCGCTAAGAGAACATTCCAAATCTAGTATCACTACTAGTCGCACTCGGAAAATAATCGCACTCTACAGCGCAATGTCGACGTCCTAAGACATCCAGACATGCTAAAATCGCCAGGGAAAACGCTACATCGCGCAATGTCGACGTCCTGAGACATCCAGACATGCAAACATCGCCAGGGAAAACGCTCTGGTTGATCGCCAGAAAACACGTCAGCTCATCGCCAACAAAACACTCTGGTATATCGCCAGAAAAAATCTCGGCTCCTCGCCAAGAAAACACTTTGGTATATCGCCAGAAAAAACCTCGGCTCCTCGCCAAGAAAACACTCTGGTATATCGCCAGAAAAAACCTCGGCTCCTCGCCAAGAAAACACTCTGGTATATCGCCAGAAAAAACCTCGGCTCCTCGCCAAGAAAACACTCTGTAAATAGTCCTCGACTACACAAAGTCTGCGTTCTTAAAGAACAATCTCGCCGTTATCATAGTGAGCAGCTATAAAAGCTAACAATATTACTATAGGCACAGTGAATAGCTATAAAAGCTAAAATTCACTCTAAACACAGTGAATAGCTATAAAAGCTAAAATTCACTAAACCGAATGATCCTGCTTCAAAAAGCAATGTTCACAAAGAACAGAATGATTAGTCCGCGCACAACTAACATTCAAGGAAACATTCCCAATATAACTATATGAGACAGCAAGTCTCGAAATAGGACCTCCCTAAAGTCATAATCCTATATATAGGAGTCCATAAGCAAAACGACTCAAAATCACGCAATTTTGAGCACATGCCCTCAGGCAACCAATATACACCGAAATATATACAGAAATATATACAGAAATATATACAGTAATACATACAGGAGTTCAAATCCCAAACTCTTGGTTATGATAACTCCATACTGAGCTTGGTGAAAGCTCTTAGCAAAAGCTAAACAAATCTTTGGCACATCGCACCAAAGTGACAAATCTGCCTAGGAACATGAGTCCGAAAAACGCTCTCCGTCATTCTTTAGGGTGTCTACACAGAGATATTTGACTTAACCAGCATTGCGCTTCTTCAAGTTGCATGAAGAACCCTCGTGTACCGGTCTCGCCCTAGAACAACAACGAAAAACATTTAATCCATCCCACATAACAGGAGACAAACACCTCACCACGATATAGTGAAAGGTGGAGACAATAAAATACGGAAATGGTGACCCTGGTGTCCACCAACAAAAGGGAGTAGATTATAGCATCCACTAAACTAAAACGGTGTCTACTACACCACCATAAGTCAAAAAAAATTTAATCAATAGGGTGTTCCGAAACACACTACTGCCAACAGCCTGTCACCACTAATAGGCTAATTGGAGCTGAGGTCGACTACAGTAGCTAGGCTCTCCTTTGGCTCAAATAGAAATAACCATTGAGTAATAAAACCTCTCAAGGTCCCAAAGGTTAAACGTTCGCCCCCATAGACTACCCATCCAATCAGTCTGTTCCTCAAGAAGACTAACTTCCTGCCAAACGTCGTAACGGCATCTGTTAGCACCCGGTGCATCACAGCCTGTAAAAACAGATAACTCATGGGATACAACCTAAAAGGTTTACAAGGTTAACTTAACCAAGCTTCTAACGGAAATTTCAAAAAACTAAAATGAGCTTAAAAAGCTACATGAAGCAAAAATTTCTCAATTTTTTCGGTGGCAATGCAACAAAACTTTTGAAGACGACAAGAGCTTTTCCAGCTTAATCAGAAACAAGAAGAAAACATCGTTGACAGCTAAAATATTCGATCATGGTGTTAATCGTCTCCCTAGACAATAGCCTCTAGAAGAAACTGCTACAGGTATCAGGCATAACCGTTTTCTGTCAGCCCAAACTTCTAGATTATCTGGTGAAAATCTAAAAATTCGGTTAGAAATCTTCCTTCACTGCGCTTAGCCACTCTTGACAAGGTTCTCATCTCGGCATCAGATTTTGATCATTTCTTTGTGAAACGACTGTCTTACTCTGCTCTCATCTCCTGTAAATGATCAGCCTTTAGTTCTCCTGCAGGACTTCAATTTCCTATCAATCTGATAGTAAACCGAAAAAACTCATCATACGCCTATGAGTCTATGCAAAAAATTTAAAACAATTAGTGACTCAAAGGTAACGTTTAAACGGCCCTGAAAAGAATAGAAAATACCCTCAGCTTGTCAATTCAGAAGAAGATCTAAATCAAATTAATCCAAGTCTTAGACTTACTGGATGAACCAAAATCAATTTACTCTTAATTGCACCCAACATATACCACTAAGGTAATAGAAATACACCCACTCGGGTAACAAACTTTGAAATTGCTCATAAAATCTTTTGACTCCACATCATACAACACGAGCTCCATCTTGCGCTTGTCCAAACTCAAATTCACTTTGGATTGCCTCTAATCAAAATTTCGCTTCCAAGTGTCAAGAACTGGATATTATTTGGGGTCATAAGCAAATCAAATCCCGCGACCACCGACATACCAGTCTTATGATATATCCTGAGTGTGACTCCTTCGCAAGCTCGCTAAAACTGAGTCGATGCTAAACATCAACCACAATCAACCTAAGTTTGGATATGGCCAATACCCAAAACCTTAGCATTAAACAATAAAAGTAAGCTATTCTCTGCTCAACTTTTATAACCGTCAAAAAAACGAGGTCGTCACCTCTACAGAGCAACATCAAAAAAATAAAGTAAAGCAATTAAGATAATGTAAATATAAAATTATTCTTCTTCTGACAAACTTTCACTAGGGTTAGGTCCATTGAATGGTTTTAAGTCTTTAATATGCCATCGTCCTATTTTAGTCCCATCTAAATTAACCAAACCATAAACTAAATCTGAAATCTTTTCTCTTATCACGCAATGCACATACTTAGGTACCAACTTAGATGTGAATTTATCAGCTGCACTGGAAAGAATTTTATTTTTTCGCCAAACGTGATCACCTATTTTAAAGGCAAAATCCCTTTTTCTAAGGTTGTAAGACTTACTGTTCCGTTCATAAGCCTTATGTATCCTACTAGGCACGTCGGTGAAAATATCTTTTAAACCCTTCAAATTTTCGGCGTACGCACCCCTGTTACTCGGAATTATTTCGCTGTCAACATTGACATCCAAATCTAAATTTTTATAATACGATCCAGATAGAGGTATATGTCTGCCGTAAACTAAGAAAGACGGTGTGAACCCTGTTACTTCGTGTCTTGCGGTATACACGGGATTAAAACGGATGTTAAAACCATAAGTTTCACTCAAGCTCTTAAAACTCTTAGAGGTAAACTGAGTACCGTTATCGCATATCAAGAGCGATGGAACACCGTGGATTAGAAAGACATTATTTTCCAAAATTCTCTCTATATATTCAGCTTTAGAGCTTTTCAAAGGAAATAGCATGGTATACTTTGTAAACCAGCAAGAAACCACGAGAAGCCATTTATTTCCCTTTTTTGAACGTGGGAATGGGCCTACTAGATCAGCTGCTATGACTTGAAAAGGGTAATTAACCGTTTTCTCTTTTCCCATCAGTCCCATAGGTAGTGTATTTGGAGATTTCTGCGCTCCACATACTTCACAAGTCCTCACAAACTTTAAGATATCAAAGCGCATTTTTGGCCAATAATACTGTTCCTGAACCCTGTGAAGAGTTTTGTAAAAACCAAAATGACCAGAAGTAGGAGGAGTGTGACACATGTCTATAATTTCCTCTCTCTGTGGTTTAGGAACTAGTATTTTCCACTCGGGTACATTAACTTTTAAAGGCAACTGGTTTGGGATAAATTTGTACACGAAATCATTTTCCACCTTCCACTGCGGAAAAATTTCTTGCCGCCGTAAATTATCGTACCATGGATCTATACGATCTATGTCTACTGTATCAATTCTTACGCCAATCTGTGCATTAAGACTGTTTTCGTCGACTGTATGATCTGGGATTCTTGACAAAACGTCAGGAATAACATTGTGGACTCCTTTTCTATGAATTAAATTAAACGTATGTTGTCTCAGCTTAATCGCCCAACGCGCTAGTTTGCCACTAGGGTTTTTAATAGAATTAAGCCACAATAAACTATAATGATCTGTTATGACCGTGAAAGGAACACCTTCTATGTAAGGTCGAAACTTTTCGATATTAAAGAGTACCGCTAAACATTCTTTTTCAACAACCGAATAGTTACGTTCAGCCCTTGATAAAGTTCTACTGGCATACGCTATCACTCTTTCCTCACCATTGATTTTCTGTGTTAGGACGCCCCCTAAACCGGTATTAGAAGCATCACTAGAAATATAAAACTGTTGGGAAAAATCTGGTTGGGATAAAATTGGAGCTGAAACCAATAGCTCTTTAATCTTGATAAAAGATTCTTCTGCCACTTTTGTCCAATCTATCGATTGTCCTTTTTTTCGTCCTTTCAAAAGATCATTAATAGGCGACAACAAGGTAGAAAAATTCTCTATAAAACGTCTATACCATGAACACATTCCTACGAAGCGCTTAACTTCCGTAGTATCAGTAGGTCTCGCATAATTAACCATGCTTGCTACTTTATCCGGATCGGTACGCAAGGAATTTGAGCCTACAATATAGCCTAAAAACTTTAGAGAAGTTTTGAAAAAATCACATTTGCTCAAATTTATCGTCAGTCCGGCCTCTTTCAATTTATCTTTTACTTCTTTAAGTAAGCGAATATGCGATTCGTCTTCCGATGTTACTAAAATATCTTCGAGATAGGTAAAAATATGTGGCTCATATTTCGGACCAAATATAGCGTCCACTAAACGTTGCTGAGTTTGAGCAGCGTTCTTTAGACCAAACGGCATAGTGACGAACTGAAATAGACCTCGGCCCACTACTGCAAAAGCGGTCTTTTCCTTAGAGGATTTGTCCAAAGGAATTTGCCAGAAAGCCTTTCTAAGATCTATCGAGGATACATACTTAGCATTCCTGAGTGATGTCAAAATTCTGTCGATGTTCGGTAATGGATAGTTATCAAATTTGCTGACCTCGTTGAGCTTTCTTCCGTCAAAGCATAGACGATATCACTCCGAGTTTCAACATTTCGTCTAACTCCTTATTTAATACTTTTGACATGTACGGAGACATGGCGATGGGCCTTGTCTTTACAGGACTGGCATCAGCCGTATCTATAGACATGGTGATTTTATTCGTTCGGCCTAACCTATCTTTACTACTTATTTCATTGAAAGAGCTTATTACTTTTTCTGCCTTTAAGCGTTCCGTCCGCGAGAGATCATCTAGGGTACATAGACGCGAGAAAAGGTTTTCTAAAGAACTTTCTGAATAACAATCTTTAAAACTTGTATGAGAATTGACTTCTAGGGACTGTGGATACCACGAATTATTTTTTTAAAATTTACTAAAATTCCGAATTTTTGTGCAAAATCACATCCTAAAACCAAAGTATGTGATAGAGAAGGTACTACTAGAGCAGAGATTATTAAACAATGACCATTGCAGACTAGCGGCAACTCAACCGTACCTAAAACTTTTAGACGGCTGCCATCTGCAGTGGTAACACTTCTATTTTTGACATGGCATATTTTTATACTTAAACGACTTAAAATTTTAATACCATTCTGACCTACAACGGAGGTATTTGCACCAGAGTCAAGTAAAGCCGAGAAATGGGCACCTAATAGATCTATCTTTATATGCGGTCTATTATCTAAATATTTATGCACGAATAAAGGAGACATGTGACCATTTGGAGAAGCAGGAGTTTTAACTTGAGAAGGAGAATTTTTATTAGACTTAAAAAAATCAGAAACTTTTTGTAACCATTTAGTCCAATCTGATCTATTGGAATATTTTTGTCCATCCGTGTTTTTAGAACGTTTTGGATTAGGGGCTATACTGTTAACGTGAGCTTGTGATTTAGACGAATGTTTAGAGGCTTTATTGTTGGACTTAGTATATCCGCCTCGGTAATATACCGTCCTTACTCGTTTTTTGTACATTTGGGGCATGATGCTAGTCTCACACCAGTTGTTCCACATTTGAAACAAAATACCCTCTTAGGTGCTGTACAACTTTGGTAAGTGTGATTCGGACCTTCGCAATTCCAACACGTGAAAATTGCCTTAGGTGAAACCGACTTGTCATTCACTTTCGCTGCAGTGTCGCTAATTTTAGAATCACTATCTTTTCTTTTACCCGTTTTCCGGTTACTCCTAGAGTTCCGATTTACATTCCCAACTTTATTTGTCGAGACTCCACTTCGGCCATTTGGATTATACTCTACTTGATGTATATTAGTTTCGCCCTTTGGTCTGCTCTTTTCCAACAAATAATCGGACTCTTCAAGTTTTCTACATAACCCGGCGAGTTCGGCTACCGAATTAATATCTAGTAGAGCTAACCGATTGACGAAGCTAGGCAGAATATTCCTACGTATAAATTTAACTTTGGTACTTTCCAAAGGCTTGGTGGATAACCTACCAAATAAAGATTCCATGTGGGCAATAAAAATCACAGTGGACTCATTCTTCTTTTGTAGCCTCCTCTTTATTTCCGACCACAATTCTTCATCTTCATCACAGTGCAAGAAATCCTTCTTTAGCCTATCTACCAAGGAATGCCAGTCGTTGACACTTGATTTTATGCTTCTGAACCAAGTGAAGGCATCGCCAGTGAAGAATTCAACAGCAGAGCCGAAAAGTTCATCTTCCGATACTCTCCTAGCTTGAGCTATTTCAGTCAGCCTCTCCAAAAAAGGATAGAGTCTCTTTGAGTCTCCATTAAATTTCAATTGCCATTCGCTGACAGGAATATTTCTGGCTGCGCAATTCACGATTGGAGCTGGTACATTTATGACTGGGGTTGTAATAGGCAACTGTGGTAACTCATGACCAGGAGCTATCTTTTCTGCAAGATTTGCTTCCATGAGTACACATGTAGCTATTGTTTCTTGAACATATTTGGAAAACTTCGACGCTTCCTCTTCGTCATCCGGCATCGGAACTCTTGTACGCGACCCGCTACATGCGATAAACGTGATTTAACCCGGTGTACAAGTGAATCATTTGGATCGCCGTCATAACTATCGATTAAGTTTTGGATAGAATTTAAACTCTTTTCGATAACAGCCGTTTCTTCTTTAATAGACAGAGTGTCATCCCCTAACTTTATCGTTTTTTTTTTCCGGGCTCATTAATTTCTTTACTTAAGATCCTCGTTAGAATCTTTCTTTTACCCGCGACCGGACGTTCTGAGAAAGTACGACGGATTTTCAGTTCATAGTCTAATTCATATTCCAGTAGGTGATTGACTTTAAAATTGAAGGCTTCCATGATAAATGTATAAAATTTAAAAGAATTGTTTGAAAAGTCGTGAAAATATTTCTCCTGTGCTCTCAATAGTCAAAATAAAATCATGTAAAGACAACTAAAATATGTAAACTTCTTTACCAAACATTTAAAAAATCAGTTTTTTCTTCGGTTAACCGCAAAATAAATCTAACAGTGCAAAAATTAAAGTAGACCAGCACATCCGCCAATCTGAACTATAAAGCTAGCTTTTAAGAAAAAAGTAGGGATCACTTAAATTAGAGTCAATTGACAAAATTCAAATATCTATACCACCATCAGATAAATTGAAATAAATATTCCTTCAATTTTCCTGCTTTTGTCTTATTGCTATAGTGTAGTTTCGTTTAATAAATATTATGAAATAAAAATATCTGAAAAGTTAGAGCTTTTACTTTGTTCGAAAGCTAGTACACTGAACCCTTTAAAAAATAAAATTCCAAAAGCCCCGCGTTGACAGCGCTATTTTGTAACTTTTGAAAATTGGATGCCCCAGGCTTGGGCACAATTTTGTAAGGTGTGTACTTGCCCGCACTTTGTGGCGTCATTTTGTACCCTGTGAAAATTTGCCTCACCACGATTGGGCGCATTTCTTGCAGCCCCGCTTTAATTTCTGAGAATAAATTGAGTGAATAATGATTTTAAAAGAACTAAAGAAATTAAACAAACACTAGCTCAGTTTTCCTTGGTAGAGAGATATGGGTAAGAGATAATTGTTGTACGTCTTTTTGGAATTATTTTCTATTTTTTAAAAAACTTTAGTTGTACGAATTTTGGGCACCATTCATTTTAAAATAGAAAGGATCTAATTTCAGCTAAAAAAATGAAAAAATCCTGAAATGTTATACAGTTGTAAAATAAAAGAATCAGTTTGGTACAACCGTCCTTATCCTGAAAAGAAAGATAGGTGTACAGTGAAACACTAGCTTTAATCCACAAAAAGAAAATTTATTAATGATTTAAAATAAAAGTCACGTTTTTGGGGCTAAAGGCTGTTGTAACTCGGTTTGACTTAAAATAACAACAATTATGTATAGAATATAAATTTTGAAGAACAACATTAGCTTTCTTTTGAGATATTAAGCGTGTTTCTATTATTTACCGTTCTGGAGTTATGGCTCCATATGTCAGCTTTTTGGCCAAAAATTTGGATTTTTTCAAACTTAGAGCGACGAGCGGCACGGGTTAACGTCGTTTAATCGAGCTCAAATTTCTCAATATCTGGAAAGAGGAATCGTTTTGTGGGGTCCAGACGAACAAGATTCCGACATTTTTTTCCCCCTCTATGAGATCCGGTCACTCTAAATATATATATATATATATATATATATATATATATATATATATATATTTATATATATATATATATATATATATATATATATATATATATATATATATATATATATATATATATATATCTGTTTGATTCCCAATGCGAGGCGTCATACAAAAAAATAAGGGATTTTCTTCGATTAAAAAAAAAAAAAAGCAAAAGTATAAAAACACAAGAATAGTTTTTTTTACATAAACAGTTATAAAATATATGTGGTTTCGTCCTAAGGTGGACTCATCAGTAAGACAAAATTTCTCGCAAGGTAAGTGAAAACAAAAAATATATACAACCACATAAAATCTTGGCTTCTAATATCTTTCTACGGTCTAAGATGTAGAGCACTGTTTCTTACTGTCCATCATTGCTCTTAGGACGATATATTTTGTAACTGTTTATGTAAAGAAAAGTATTCTTATATTTTTACAAATCTTTATCTTTACACTTTTGCTTTACACTTTGCATAAACTCTTACTCCTTTTTTAATCTAAAAAAATCCCTTTTTATTTTTGTACGAAGTCTAACATTAAAAAACAAACAGGGTTATATTAACATCAATTTGGTCCGAATAGGTCGATAAATTTATGAGTCATGGAATACACTGCTTTCCAGAAAAAACGAAAAAATGTACTCAGAATTTTTTTCTTAAAAACAACGGACTCTAGATTTCAGGTCATAGAACAGGAAAGTTTTGTTTTGCAATGAAGAATACTTTGATTTTTTTTAGATTTTTATCAGGCGATTTTACGAATTTTGAATTTTTGCACCAACGAAATCTGTTGTAACTCGCGATCGGGACTTCTAAAGAAAATCGACAGGGGTTCCTTTTTTTTTGTTTTTCGAAAATATAGATAACAGTAGAGTGACGTTATAAAAAAATGCGATTTTACTTGTTTTTGTTCACTTTTAATGAGTTTTTTTTAGGAAGCAGTCTGCTTTTGGGGACCTCGGCACAATAGCTTTCAAAACTAGAGACTTTAAGCTTTAATTTGAGCCTGCTCTACGTGCCTCCAAATTTTGGCTTGATGGGGAGGTCCGGTTTAAAAAGAATGATTATATATATATATATATATATATATATATATATATATATATATATATATATATATATATATAATGTGTCAGGTCGAAAAAAAAATTGGCGCGAAGATCCAAAAATAATCACAATTGTTACGTGTATAATTGTGTTTTTTGAATTTAAATATTTAATAAATTGTGATTTTTCTTTATAAATGTCTAAAATGTGGAACATTAGGTGTAACTCTTCATTCTTTTGGAAGAGATAATTGTAAGTTCTGTAAATACAATTAGATGTTCAGTATTAAGAACAATAACTATGATCCTATGTAACTTTTGTAGAACTCCTGATGAAGCCCATATATATGAGTGAAAGCTCGACTTAAGAATATATAGCAATTCACATTGAGTATCCAAGACCTTTCTTCCACTCTTCTGTCACACTATATATATAACTGACCAGGTTATTTATCTTCTATAATATATATAAAATGCAACGTCGCTCCATCTGTCTGTCCGTTAGTGCGCTTATCACTCGAGAACTACTTCCGATTTACGTTTAGGATATAGGATATATTTTATTACATTAGGTAATAAGCAGTGATGATAATAGTGAATCAAGTCGAAAAAAAGTTTACCGCTAGCACGTTCAAGAGAACGTGCTAGCCCTATAGCAAGAGCTATACACTGCCTAAACCATTAAATATGGAACAATATCATGCAGCAAAGAATATACTATATATAAAATGCAACGTCTCACTGTCTGTCTGTCTGTTCGTTAGTGCGCTTATCACTCGAGAACTACTCCGATCCGATTTACGTTTTTTTTTTATATTCGTACATATGTTCCCTTTCCAGGTCATATAATAATAATAATAATCTATAATCTACAATATATATAAAATGCAACGTCTCTCTCTCTGTCTGTCTGTCTGTCCGTTAGTGTGCTTATCACTCGAGAACCACTTATCCGATTCGCGTGTTTTTTAGATTTATACATATGTTCTATGACCAGGTTATAGGATATATTTTATTACGTTAGGTAATATAAGAAATAAGCAGTGACGATAATAGTGAACCAAATCGGAAAGCGCACTCTCTTGCAATACGCTGCCTAAATCGTTAAATATTGAACAATATCATGTAACAAAGAATACAATGTATACAAAATGCAACGTCTATCTGTCTGTCTGTCCGTTAGTGAGCTTATTAATCGGGAACCACTTATCCGATTTACGTTTTTTTTTTTTGATATTTATTAAAAAAAATCTATAATATATATAAAACGCAAAGTCTGTATGTCCGTTAGCACTCAAGAACCACTTATCTGATTTACGTGTTTTTTTATAAAATACATATGTTCTATGTTACGTTAGTAACATAGAGAATACGCAGTGACGATAATAATGAATTAAGTCCACACGAGCAGAGCTGCGGGCACTGCTTTAAAAAAATATATGTGTTATTCACCTTGTACTCTGTAACATTTGACAAAATAAAAAAGCTAACCAAAATAAAACGAGATAGCTATATTTTGAGTAAGTGTTCATTATACCATATTTAAAGACTCGCATCTCGGGAATAACTGAAATTAATTGTCGACAATTGTGCCTTAAAAAATCGTAGTCATTTTTGTTATTGTGTGTAAAAAATGTAAGATTGGACAGCGAATTTTGTCGATATAATATTAGTGGTGGTTTGGTGTCCTCGCTTCTTACATCTGTTCTCAAAAATATGTATCTTACTCTTATGGCGTAATATTCAATAGCTGAGAAATAACGGAATGGGAAGGACGCGAAGTATTATTTCGAGTTTACTTTTACTTTTTGCTGTTAAGTAAATGAGAAACGGAGAGTTGATAAGGAAACTAATGTTTGCGAAAAAGTGGCACCTTATACCTAAATGAGAACTATAAAATAGAATTATTAGTTGAGACAGCACTTAGGCCTTAATAAAATTGTAGTCTCTTAATAAACATCCATGATAAAACCAACTCAACTGTAAAGAGTTGTAGTTGCCTCTCGCTCATTTAACAACATAACAATAAAAAAATTAAAACTTCTGTATAAGTATCTAGCCTCCATAAACAACGCCAGACCAGCTGACTGTCTCTATCCCACTTAAAACTTATCTGTCGGCTTTTGAAGACCGCAAGATCACTCTAATAGCGGCTTTAAACCGGAAGCCATTACTCGAATAGACCGCTGTAAGACGTATCTGGCATCTTATCCGACAAAATGAAGCCATAAGAAACTAAGGGTATATTTTCGGATGTAAGATGCTGTATCTGTATTAAAGAAAAATTAGACAAGTGATATTTAAAACATCACAAATATAGCATTACTCTGTAAGATGCAATATGCCACAAGTTTAATAGTGGACGATTTTTATTTAGTATCTCACATAGGAAGGATTGAAAAAAATGACCCTGCACTTTAATAGAACTATAGGTATTATTTTAATTTTACTCAAATATTTCTCGCTGAACGATACTTATTAAAATTCTCATTTATGCACCTAATGGGATAATATCTATAAGATAACCTATCAAATTCAGAAACTACATCAAACTGTATAGTGCAGCACATCAAAATATTTTTAAACTAATTACCAAAATTAGGCCTTCTTAAATAATTTTTTTCAGAAAATTTTTGTTTATATTAGCAATTTGCTTTCTATTGGTTGTTAAAATTAGATATAATTACTATACATAATTGTTGCCAATATAAAGTATATATTACTTGATTATAAACTCAGACATATAAAACGTATTTTGTAAGTTTATTTAGATTTTTTATAAAAAAGTAATAGGTAAAAAGAAAATTTATGGTTGTAATTTTAAAATTTAATACTTATAATGATTTCATTGAAAATTTGGTTTTAAAAATATATAAATTATTTTTTTTATACTTTTTATAGTGAAAATTAAAATTAAGCTATCGTCAAATTATATCAAATATTTGTCTTAATTGTAATAAAATACTAAACCAAACCATAATGGCTACAACTATTCAGTCTTTAACCAAATAAATTAATACTTTCCGATTAAACCGAAAAAAGTAATCTTCGGACAAAGAGTGAAAAAAGAATGAAAAAACTATGTTAAAGGAATGCAAATCGTTTTCTTAACTATGTGCTGTTTAAAATTTCAATTGTTACAAGTTAATATTTCAATTAAAATTTGATGTACACGTAGTCGTGATATGTATATCATTTTGGGCAAAAAATAGGAATATATGCAATAATCTAACTGAAATTCTGAACTTGACATTGGTTAAACAATAACCACTGATAAAACTGATAACACAGCATCTAAAGGGAAATTTGCAAAAGCTAAAAGAGAGATTTAAACTAGATTTTTAGAAAAAATATTTTCATCATTTTCTAAAAGAGTCTGGTCACCAGAATTAATAGGTAATGAAGGTAGACCCCAGAAATGATTACAATGTAATATGTAAAGACTAGTAAATACTAAATCTTACCTATTCAAAGGATAAAGAAGAAGAAAAATTCTTCCCATGAGGCTTTCAGTTAGAAGCACGGTGTATATCGACGAAACCAAGGAGACACAATCAACGAATTAGAAACAAACCTCTCGCTTGTCCCAATAGTGTCAGGTCGTTTTGGCCAGTCGCTAAGGCCGTTAGTCAAAAATTCACCAAATCCACCATACCATCACTCACACGGCCAGATAATTCTATTGTTGAGAAAACGAACTTGTTGGCTGAACTCTTTGCTTCACATTCTACTGTCGATTTTAAGGAAAAACACTATTCCCATAGTGCAGTTAAGGATGGCAGATATTGTCTTCAGACATCATAAAACGTATTTTAATAAATCTAGACACCAAAAAAGTTTCTGGTACTGACGGAATACCTACTATAGTACTCAAAAACTGTGCGAGGAAACTAATACCAGTTTTCTGTAGACTTTTCAACCGATCATACAGAAAGAGAATATTTCCTTCCTGCTGGAAATGCGCCACAGTTCAACCGATACTTAAAAAAGGCAAGAAGACCTTACCAACTAAGTACCGACCAGTTGCACTGCTTTCAATAACATCGAGAGTCATGGAAGAGGCTATCAATTAGCATCTTCTAAAATATCTTGAAGGGTGCAACATTATTAACGAACATCAATATGGCTTTCGTAAACATAGATCAACAGGATATCTTCTGACTTATGTAACACATGTTTGGAAACAGCAATCGAACACTTTGAAGAATCTCGAGCGGTTGCTCTTGATAGATCCAAGGCATTCGACCGTGTTTGGCAAGATGGATTATTGGCTATGCTACGCTCTTCTGGTATATCTGAAAAGTTCGGCTTGTAGCTCGTATGTTTCCTCAAAGAGCGTTCTTTAGGAGTGGTAGTCGGCGGATTTCTTTCTAAGACCTTCACTATCAACGCCTCTGTGCCCCAAAGCTCCATACTGTGTCCTACTCTCTTTCTCATATACAATAACGATCTGCTGGAAAAGACCGAGAATTCAATCTATAGCTTTGCAAATGACAGTACGCTGATCTCTTCATTCACTTTGGACGCTCGAACATCGGCTACACAGACAAATATCCGCAGACAGCAGGAAGTGATTCAACTTAACAAAGACCTGGAAGAAATTCTATATTGGAGTGACCGTAACCAAGTGGAATTTAACGCTACAAAAACCCAGGTGGAGCTAACGTTGCTGAACCCGACATAGTTATGTCGGGGCACTTCATTCCTCTACCATCGCCACCCAATTTGTTGGGCGTTAATTTGAGAGAAAATATGTCTTGGCATGAACATGTGGTAAACATAGCAAAGAGAGCTTCGCGAATGCTGGGAATATTATTTCGAACTAGAAAGCTTTACACTCCACAACAACTGTTAATTCTGTACAAAGCTCAGATTCGACTAACTATGGAATACTGCTCCCATATTTGAGGATCTGCTCCCAAACATACGCTGCATTTGTTGAATTCTATTCAGAAAAGAGCTGTTTGATTAAAGACTCGGAACTGACCGGCGGCCTTGATTCTTTGGAACATTGCAGAATGGTTGGCGACTTGAGTCTGTTCTACAAGTACTTTCATGGAAAGTGGTCCATGGATGTAGCCCGCTTAATTCCTCTCAGAGCGGTGCATGCTAGCAATACACGTCGCGCTAATACTTCACATCCGTATGAAATTCAGCTTGATACTCCTCTCACAACCCTTTTCAAGCAATCTTTTATATGGAGAACCTCATCCCTTTGGAATAATTTTCCCAGAATTGTGTTTCCCACCGAGTACAATTTACAGCGATTCAAGACCACTTTTTTCGCACAAGTGTGTGTCGCTCCTGTAGAGCTTTAGGAATTCCTTGCAGCATGTGTGCTAGACCTACAAAAGAAAATCATATGTTTCGGCGAAAACAGGAAGATTTTTGAACCGATGTCGACATTTTATTTGTGCTTCGTGCTTAAATTGAAGCAAAAACCTCTTTGAAAATATTAGTTGGATAAAAAAATAATATAATCTCTTACGAATAACTAGAGCAAAAATCAAATAGACCCTTAAAACGAGCATAGATTTTAGAAATTAAAATGGCTGGCAATTGGTAACAGCAGTAAGAAGATTCCTACGCACATCTTTTAATATCGTTAAAGATAATATTTTAATAGTGTAGTAAGATCTCACTTCCTGCTTGGTATGTACATATCAGTTTCTAAGACAAAATACATGTATAAGATACCTAAAATAACAAATTACAAAACTCATTGGTCTCTCCTACTATCGGGCTCATACTGATACTTATAGTATATGCTTATTTAATCCTTGGTCTGATAAGAAGAGAGGACTTACCGTGAACTCGAAATTTTTTAAATTCAAACATCATTTCGCCTGTCCCTTCTTAGTATTTTTATTAGTTCATCAATCATTAGGCTGATAAGTCATATTTGTTGTGTTTCCTGGAAATAACTGGGAGATGTTAGTTCAAATTAGGTCATCATCTATGCGATATGTGATATTACAGTTCGTGCAGTAATATGAATTAATTTAATTCTTTAAAGGGCATTCGCTTGTGGTATCTTTAAGCAGATTTTTGATTACTTTCCTCCAAAATTTTGGAGGGTTATTCTAAGTTTATCCACATCTGCTTGTTTTTGTCATTTTTGGGATATAAGTTTTCTTAGTTGCATAAGTTAGCTTACTTTTTTAAGTAGAAAGCATCATACCTCATACTATCTCGGGTGAATTCCATCATATTTATGTGCATTTCCCTTCCTAATCCCCTTTCCTCCGAATGGAGAATTCTTGACCAACTGAATCGAACGGGCTCTAATTGATATTCGACGCTAAAGACCAGACGGCTCTCAAATTAGGCCTGTCTGAACGAAACAAACCCATACCTCTAATTTGCCTTAGAAGACCGTAATTTATGATCAGTTCCCATTACCAGTCCTTGGCGATTTCCCGCACAGCCAATACCGACCCATCCTGCTGGAGATCGATATACAGCTTCCCTTAATTCACTCCACTTCGTGTCCTAGATTTAACTTTTAAAAAGCCAACTGGGACAAATTCGTAGATCTTGACAAAATCGTAAAATGGATCCCACCAAAGAGCTAAAATTACAACAGGTTTGTTGTCTCCGTAGACAAAAGGCACTTTTGTCATGGGTATCGAAAGGAGTATATCCCTGGATGGTGTGAAGAAACGGAAGAGCTTTACGTTCTTGGATAGTAATGACCCGGAGATCGTCGAACACCTTCTACATATCCTTGACATGAAACGGCAAGAGAAATGGGAACTTACCACCAAGTCAATAAATTACCAACAATCTGGCAGGAAAGCTTGGAATCTACTAAGAAAACTGGGTGGCGCCTGGGGGGCAACCTGTACGACAAACACCTGAAGTGAGTGCTGATCAAATAGCCTCACGAATTGTCTCCCTATCTAAATCTCCAAGAGTCAACGAAAATACAACTCATATAAAGGCATCAGATGTCGATGGGATATATCCGGAATTCCTAAAGACGTGAATGGATTAGCATTTTCCTCTCCCACATTCTTTCAACTGGCCTCCTACCACCAGAATTAAAAAAAGCCGGGGTCATATCTATATGGAAACCGGGCAAGCAACAAGACAAAGTTGAACGTTATAGCTCAATAGCCGTGATTGAGGAATATCTCGTACCTAAACAAGCACGATTCCGCCAGGGCCGAAATTGCGGTGAACAAGTGACAAGTCACATCAAAACAGGGTTTCAACAAGGTCTCAAAACAACGTTGGTCTTTGTGGACCTGACTTCGATCTATGATACTGTCTGGAAGAGTAGCTTCCTATATAAATTGCATCAGATCATCCCATGCCAAAAAACCCTCAGCCTCGTTAACAATATGTATAGCAATAAATCCTTCTAGATAATTTTGGGTGACAGCAAGAGCAGGATTGAATAACGGACTCCCACAAGGGTGCTACCACTCACACTATGTAATCTTTATATATCAGACATGTCAACGACCAGTGGATGGAAATTTGAATATGCTGACGACCTAGCCCTGGGGATACAAACAAAACACATAGAAGCAGCAAACAATTTACTATCAGAAAACCTGACAATCCTGGGAAAGTTTCTTGCAGACTGGCGGTTCATTCGTAAATTAAGTAACACTAAAAGTATGAGCTTTCACCTAAACAACCAACAAGGAAAAAAGAGCCTTACCCCAACAACAATCTCCTTCCATGTACCCCAAATACCTTAGCTGGACCGAATACTCTCTTTTAAAAAGCATATAGAGAACACAACACAACACAAATTAACACAAGGAATAATCTCCTCCAGAATCTGTGTGGATATGAATGGGGAGCCTCCGGTTCTACACTTAGAATATCTGCATGGGGACTTGTCTACTCGGCAGATGAATACTGCGCCTCTGTGTGGCTAAACAACTGCCACATAAACAAATTAGATGCCAGCCTCAATGATACAATGCGAACTATCACTGGATGCATAAAAAGCACACATAACTGCTGGCTACCCGGCCTGAGCCACATCGCATCGCCGGAACTCCGCAGAAAGGAGGCACTCCTGTGAGAGTATAGAAAAATTGCTAGCAACCCTCTGCTACCAATACATTTAGATTTCCGACACCTAGCAACCAGGAGACTGACTCCAAAAGCTACTCTCTAAGGCTTGCAGAGAAGCTATTGGAGAATAATTTTAACGCCATGGTGCAGTGGATGGAGAAGTGGAACGCTAAATGCCCTGAGAATGGAGAAAATATAGCTAAGCCCATCCAGATGCTGCCAGTATTCGATCTGAAGCAACAGAGCTGGAGAACATTAAACAGAATTCGTACCTCGCATGGTATATCCTTACACAAGTGGGGCAAAGTACCTACCCCACAGTGCGACTGCGGGGCGCCGCAACAGACCATAGAATATATCGTTACCGATTTTGAGCAAATGGCGTACGGGTGACAGCCGATGAACTTCTTCCAGACTAATGACGGTACGCCACAACATAGATACTTTAGCCTATAAGTTTTATCCTACTTAACATTTTATATTTCCTTTACATTTTATATTTACACCTTCTGTATGTTTATGCCCTTAGCCTGTAAGTTTGACTTTGCATTTATATGTGTGGTACTTAGAATTGAATTCCATGTGTTAAGGCCATACGCTAAATAATCATATCTTCTCAGCTTTTTTTCCTTTTGTGTTTAGCTTTTTATACTTTTTTACTGATTGTAACATTGTCCTATTGCTTTTTCATATTGTCTTTTGGAGCTTTCAAATTAATTTTTTTTATCTGTTTTCGAGATGGCTTTATGAATATATTTAATGGGCGCAGATCATTCATTTTACTTTAAATTACAAGAAGATTTTCATCTGACTCAATGTCACTTCAGGACATGTCGCAACCATTTTGTTGTTACTCTCAGATCTTTTATATGTTATATCTAACGAGTATTCAATTCGATTGCGAATTACGCGTTGTTAGTTGTTACGAAATAGTTTTATTAATTTTGAGTAATATTGTATGGTTTTAATAATGTCAAAAAAAAACTAACAGTGGGCAAGTCTTGTTATTTACCGAGTAATGTCTGCTTTCTTAACAGAATGGAATAACCAATACCTTATTATACCGTAATCAATCTACTAACTTGGAATGGATGCAATAAAGATCCAGACATGGAATATATGCAATAAAGGTCTAGAATTATTTTTGAGTTCTACTTTTAGCCAGCTCAGTTCACAACAGATGTATTTACGAATGTACAATGGAGCATTGAATATCTCAAATACCACATAGAGATCTAGTCAGTAGTAGAAAATGCCAGGTATTCTAATTAATGGAATTTTACCTTTTTCATCAAGAGGTGTCTACTAACTCCTCAATAATACACCAAAAAAGATTTTTTTTTTGGCACCTGCCGAACAAACATAGCAACCCGAGATGAGGAATCATTTGCAATATGAATTGTAAATAGTATTTCTGCGAAATTTTTAAAACGAGTCTTTTTATCTTGTATTTCCTCGTTATAAAGCCCAAGACACGACACTGTGGTAAACTTTCTGAAAAACCGCACGTATCTGGAAGAAATTTACGCTATTTAAATACTATTCTTATATACCACCACATGCAAAGAGCTATTACCAAAACCCTTCTTCGCACCAAGTATAGGTAATGACTAAAAAAATACACACTTTACTCCAATATAAACTATTTAAACTTATTGCAACCAACAAACTAACGTTTAATCTCTTAGAGTTAACAAATTTTAAGTTAGAATAGAGAGAAAAGTAAAAAACAGCCATGCTTGCTTGATTTGATAAATTTGTCAGTACCTTACTATAGTTTACTAAAATCGGACATTTAGTGTAAGACATGCAGCATAGACCCAGGGCCGCCAAAGTATCTCATGTTAGCCTGTCCAGTTCACGTTACAATGCACATCCATTGTTATCATGAGCCTTTATGTTGTCTCCTATAACCAGCTTAGACATTCGTATGGCATTGATGAATTTCTCAGATAACAGAGATCGAATTGCTTGTGGAAAATTACACGATGACCGCAAGCTAACAAATATTATACAGTAGGTGTCGGTAAAACACAAAAACGAGATTTATGTTATAGGGTACTTGGAATAACTTGTGACCAACATTGTAATAAAAGAAAATTTACCATAAGAACTGTCCACTTTATTTCCACGACATTAAGGAACAACGATTTCTAGAAAATCTAGAAAGGTGCTACCTAGCTAATACCAATTAAATATAATGCAAAAAGCACTAATCTTTGACGAACTCAACGGATGCTAGATGTAATAACTATTAATCGACCATTCCGAGTGGCACCATGTGTGGATCAATGCCACAGAATCTGACACGTTGGAATTTTTTTCTGAATAATAATACTAATTTAATTATCTTTCTAACAAACTCAAATTTCCTTTAAATTTTATTACCTTAACTATAGTTTTTATGATGAGGTGCAGAAATTTTATTTTGTTTAGGTAACTAATTTTTGGAACGATTTTAGAAATCTCCCGTGAACCGCTCATATTTTTTAAAAATTGGAAATACTTCAAGAAAATTAAACTTTTCCAATTATATATTCGACTTGTTTATTTTACTAGTTCTATTATTTACTGCCTTTTATTCCTTTTTATATTAGTGTCCTTGGAAGTTAGGTCTAAAATCAAATATTACATAAAACAAAAATGTTCGTGTACAGATCTAGGTTTGTTATCTTAGTGTTTAAAATCAGCGCTGACTTTACTAAAATGTATTAGATTTAGTACTTGTACTACTGTTTATGCTTGAAAGTAGCTTAGGCAGGTTTTCTTAGAAGTGATAATTACATTTTTTTATTTGCAAAATTTGTTGACAATATTATCGTCTATCTAACCATCTAAGATTCCCGAAAAATGATGTGACTCTATAGTTCAGTAGAGGTCTACCAAAGAAAGTTGAAGATTACAAAGGATAGGGTGAGTTAATTTTTTTCTGTGCTATGTGCTAAAATTTCTCTCAATTTCTACATTACTGTGAAGAACTGTACAAAAAATAAATTATCTTCTATTTTATACAGGACAAAATTTTATTTTCATCTTAGCGATTTTGTATATATCTTAAAATTGGGTACATACTGTTCCACAAAGGGAAGTACAGTATCCAATTGGCAATACACGAAAAAAACAGTAAGTATATGTTAATAATTATATTTTATCCATGATTTGTTTACCCCATTTAGAGCATGTGTGCAGGAAGTTCAATGGAGTTACTACGGGCTGCCAAAAAATACTATCTTCTTCAGCCCATAGGAGTCCACTCTTCGATATAGGCCTCTTCTAGAACCTTTCCTGGGCCGGTGGAACCAAGTTTTTCCCCGCATGTCGTTGGATCTTCCATTTATTAAGTTTTTGGACCTTCAAAATACATTATTTAAAAGCATCTCAACATATTTTATTGAAACTTGAAATTAGGAATAGTTATATTTTTTAATATAGAAACTTATCAAACCATCGTAGATTTAAGATAGACAATTTTGTTGCTAAAAATTAAGTAATTTTGTCACCAGTAAAAGATAATATATATTT
Organism: Pachyrhynchus sulphureomaculatus; assembly: GCA_019049505.1. Taxonomy (NCBI): domain Eukaryota; kingdom Metazoa; phylum Arthropoda; class Insecta; order Coleoptera; family Curculionidae; genus Pachyrhynchus; species Pachyrhynchus sulphureomaculatus. Next base: position 142,170,307 of record CM032447.1, read on the forward strand.
TAAAAACTTCTTCAGCTTTTGACGTAGATTGCATGCGTTGCACTTGTTAATATATATTTATCATTAATTTCATCACATGATTACAGAGAAAGTTAATATTTTTCAAATGTTAAACTTTTTTATGTTTCAAAGAAATGCGTCGGCACGTAATAGTTACCTAAATAATATGAAAAATATATTTTTTTAACAAAATACTTTGTTTTTATACTTTTTTACTTATGTAAAAATAGTGCCAAAGGATCATGTCAATGACGTTATTTTTTAGGGCACATTAGAGACGAACCAAGAAATTCTATTTTTTTTAAATGAATGAAGATTTTCTTCTTTATCCAGAAAATTTTTTAATTTTCAACATAAAATTTTTATTATGGTGTTGATTTACATTTGTAGTCATTCATTCCTGTTCTTGTGAATATATCAATAACAGATTTAGAAAAACCAGAAATAATTTTTGTCAAGTTAATGAGATACATGAAAAGGTTTCCGGAATGAATTCTATGTTCCTGCAGTGTGCTTCTTTGTCTCATTTTTTATTTATAATAATAAATATTTTTTAAGAAATTTTGAAATAAAATTACTCAACATTTCAGAATAGTTAATTGTTTTAAAATCGGAAAAAAGTGATGCAAAGGGCCGAAGCCAAATGATTTGTCAAACAATTCTCCTTATTTAAAACTTGTATGTTATTTACGTCCTTCTGCTTTAAAAATACAGAAATAAGTTACCAGAGTAAAATTGTTAAATATATATATATATATATATATATATATATATATATATATATATATATATATATATATATATATATATATATATATATATATAAATATATATATATATATCTATATATATATATATATATATATATATATATATATATATATATATATATATATATATAAATATATATATATATATATATATATATATATATATATATACATATATATATATATATATATATATATATATATATATATATATATATATATATATATATTATATATATATATATATATATATATATATATATATATATATATATATATATATATTGTTCTATAACAAAGTAACGGACCGATCCATCAATAATTATTTGTATTAAGCATCAAACCTCAAGAATCCGAAACAAAAACAATTTTCCTAAAAATATGGCGTACCACTTTTTTCAATTTCGGAAGAAGGAATACGACTGTTCCTTATAAGCCTTAAGTAACTTATAAGTTTAAACTTGTACCATTTAAAGGTGTTAGCAAAAAAGAGTAACCTAAATTAAACTTTACTCAGCTCTAAAATTACCATTAAAATTTTAATGCAGTTCTCAAACTTTAGGCAAACTGTAATTAAGCCATTTAAGAATAAGTAACTTAAACACCATTAAAGAGTTTTCAACAAACCTATGAATCTATGCCAGACTAGGAGGGCATACTTTTACAACTAATTTTCACTACATTTAATTAAATCAAAATTATTGAAACTTAATATACTGGAGAATAAGTTTGTCACATTTTAAAACGATCGAAATATTATTAGACTAATTTTGCCCCTTTCTGGATGTTTACTATTTTCGCTCCGAAATTTTTATATTTCTTCACGTTCGTAGGTTTCTAAGTTGCGAATAATTTTGTCTTTCTCTAGTTTCCGTCGCCCTTTAGATCTGTTAGTCTGTTGCTACAACAACTTCCTAAGGGAACAAGATATTGTTGACAAATTGGATATATATTGGAAAGAAACATACAATTTTACAGAGTAGCTTTAAATAAAAAAAATTGTTAGAAAAAATTTCTCGGAGCTTTGAATCACTTTTTGACAGTCTAGTCTAAAATGTTGAGTAATTTTATTATAAAATTCCTTTAAAAATATTTATTTATATAAATAAAAAATGAGACAAAAAGGCAACACTACATCTTTAAAAACATTTATTTGTTGATAGATACTGCAGTAAATTGACAATTTATTTCGAGAACCTTTTCATGCATGTCATTAACTTGACTAAAATTATTTTCGTTTTTCTAAATCTGTTGTTGATATATTCACAGCATTTGCTGCCTAACATGAATGACTGCAAATTTTCTTGTATAATAATGCCTATTTAATGGAAAGAAATCATCTTCGAAAATTAAGAAAAAAAAAACAGAATTCCTTGGTTCGCCTCTAATTTGATGTTCTCCTAAAAACAACATCGATGACAGAATTCATTGGCACTATTTTCACATAGGTAAAAAAGCATAAAATAAGGTAATTTATTTATTTTTTTTTAAATTTTTGATATTACTTGGGTAATTATTACTTGCCGACGCATTTTTTTAAAACATAAAACATCATTTGAAAAATATTAACTTTCTCTGTAATCAAGTGACGAAATCACTGATTTAAACCTATTAACAAGTGTAATGCATGCAATCTACGGCAAAAGCTGAAGAAGCCTTTAAAAATATAAGTTATCTTTTGGCAAAAAAACGGGACCTTTATAATTTCGTCATGTCGTCTGTCTGTCTCTCCGTATATCACAGCACCACAACTTTTGCAGTTTAAGTTCGGTCGATATGAAACTATAAAAAGACGTAGAATGGTAACGCTCACAAACAGGTGTAAACAAATATAAGTTTAAAATTTTGACGGACCTCCCCATACATCAAACGTTTGGAAAAAAAAAATGTATTTAAAATAAATGTATTTATAGCTAGGCGATTCGTGACACTCATTGTATATTTGATTTTTTTCAGGCAACCTCCACCTGTGAAGCTGCTGAAAATGAAAAACCTATATAGGCTGCTTCAGGCTCGACTGAACGGGTAAAGAAAAATACTGATCAGAAAAAGAATACGAACTCATCGAAAATGAGGAAAAGCAGTCTAGAGCAAAGCTTTCTCACGAGGCTACGAAAAAGAAAATTTTTCTTCTGGAAAAAATCTACTTAGTCGGGAACTGGCTGGTTTAGTATTACCTCTTGACCATTTTAGATCTCATTTGGACAACCGTGGCGTTACAATCCATGAAAATTTAGAAAAGGCCAATTTTGAGTTTGCTGGCAATGTATTAGCAGAGGTATGGAGCACAATGGCAATTGATGATTATCATGTTTACGCAAAGTATGTTGGGCCCGATGAATTTGACCTTCTTGTTTTACTAGAAGTTAAATGGTATTCAGAACATGTGCGAGAAAGCCAATACTTACTGTAAGCTGTGAAATATAATAATACGGATTGTTGTGTACGTCCAAGAAGCGGCTTGTTTAGGTTACTAAACAACAGATTCCTTCCACCATTACTAAAAGTAAAACAGACAGCTGATAACTTGATTGTGGACGATGAAGGACAATTTCTTAGTGTTCCACTCCGTTTAGCTTCTTTGGATTCTTCATCCAAAGAGTTTCTTCAGATTCCCTTCTGTTATTTTTGTCCATCGGTAAAACCAACACTGTCAAGTGGAACATGCAAAAAATGTGGTCTTTATCATGACTCTGTCAAGTCATTAAATCGTCAGCAAGGAGATCTATAGAATTATAAAAACGTAGACCGAAACAAGAGTGAGAGCTGTAAGGGTGACTGCTGGTCGTGCTAACGAATTGATGTGCATAATACAAACTTTAGGCGGAGACCAAGATGTTGAATGGCTTAAAGAGAAAGATGCCGATGTCTCGGAAGAATGCAATAATCAGCAGACACACAACATCGAACAGCAAACATCCTACGTTGTCGACGACTTACAGTCATGGATTCAAGTGTCTTAGACTGAGGACAGTTAACTTATATAACTATTTAACATATTTTAAAGGATATTTCGCACTATTAAAAAATAAATAAGATTTACTTGTAAATTGCTCGTTTCATTGTAATATACTTAAATTAATAACAGTGATACTTGTTTATGAATTACCATTAGTATTTGACAAAATCTATATAAAATTATTTCAATGCTCACATAAGTGTATGGGGGGAGGAGGTAAGAGCTTGGCTTACTTTCGCTGACAAACGGGAGGGGGACGAGGTTAAAAATGGCTAAAATTCTGCTTACGAAATACTTGAACGACCCCTCACTATTTTACAGTTAGATTATTATGAAAACTTCAAATTTATATCTCATATAAATAAATTTGAAATATAAACTCTTGTATGACTGGGTTACTTTTTATTGCAGTAGAGCTCACCAAGAGAGTAATCAATGACTGTTCAGTTCCAATTTTATGGCAATATTAAAAACGAGAGAGAAAAGGTTTTTTCCATTGTTTAGTTTATACTAAATATTAGGGAAGGAAAATGTAAGGAACATTTGTGGCATTAAAGCATTTTTTTATTCCATCTTTTATATCTTTAAATACAATTAATGATTTACAATTTGCAGTAATACATACAAACATTTTTATATAGATAAAGCTTAGTTTTATGTTCTTTATAAATTCTCGTAAATTACGGACACTTATATAATACTACTAGTGCTACACACTTTTAGACGGAGAGTGTCCTTGTTATTTTCATTGTAGATATGGTTACTGTCTCTCATTCCTAGTGGTATACGAAATACTATATTGTCAAAAGATTCCATAGCACTTAAGCTGGCTTCAATTCGACCTAATTTTGTGTTAAGTCTGTCATAAGATAGAAATAAGATCCTTATAATACGATTTATATATTAAACGATATTTTTAGTTAAAATTTTAATTATATGTGTGTCTTGATTTATGTGTGGTCAATTGTTTCATAATAGTATTGGAAAGTTCCTCCACATGGTTGTTTTAGTTTATGTTAGACTTAAAATCCTTTAGGGAAGTCGAAGACGTCAGTTGACAGCCAGCGAAACGTCTGCATCTATCAAGCTAGAACAATCCTAATCAACGGATGTACTTTCGGACACAAAATCTCCAGCTTGAAAAAGGGTTAACGCTTACCTTACTTGCAGCCGCCATAGTGGATCAGCCTTTTTAGGAAATTATGTCTTACCATTCAAAAGTTAAACATATGTTAAAAATATACGTTTATAATCGTACTTTACAGGCCTCAAGAACACGTAATATATCAAATTCTATCAGAGATCTAATCGATTTTGAGGATCGCCATGTTGGATCCGCCATTTTAAATTTCTCAACAATGATGCAAATGCACGAAGGTGAAAAGGCAAAATTTCTAAATAGCAATCTGAATGCTTTTTCGAATACTTTATAGCTGTTTTTATAGCTTTAATAACTTTTTCGACGCATAACTTATTTGTAGCCGCCATATTGGACCCGCCATTTTGAGTGATTATGTTTTGCCACTGGGCATTCGAAAGTGTATCGCTTACAATTTTGAGCAGAGCCGGTTGATGCGAAACGTCTCATATATACATATATATATATATATATATATATATATATATATATATATATATATATATATATATATCTATATATATATATATATATATATTATATATATATATATATATATATATATATCTATATATATATATATATATATATATATATACTATTTTTATTAATTACGTAATTCATATTATTGGGTATTTAGGTTTGGTAATGAAACGATTATTTATTTATTTCTTGAAAGTGTACCCGTCGGTTTACAGTAACAGACCGACGGGTACACTTTTGTTTCATTACCGAACCTAAATACCCAATAATAGGAAAATTACGTAATTAATATATATATATATATATATATATATATATATATATATATATATATATATATATATATATATATATATATATATATATATATATATATATATATATATATATATATATATATATATATATATATATATATATATAATATATATATATATATATATATATATATATATATATATATATATCGCAAAACTTTCTGAAAATCGATGGGCTTATAAAGTAATCAACTGGATGCCCTAGAATGAGAAAAAAAGTAGAGGACGCCCGCAAACCCGATAGTCTGACGACATCAAAAGACTACTGGGATACAACTGGATAAACAAGGCCCAATGGATGTGTGTGTGTGCGGTGTGTGTGTGGGTGGTATGTGTGTGGTGTATGTGTAGTGTGTGGTGTATGGGTGTCCGTGTGTGTAGACGTGTGCGTGTGCACATGCCCGTGTCTTACTGTAACACCAGTAACACACTGACGGGTACACTTGCAAGAAATGTAAAATATAAGGCTTTGAAAATTCCCCAAAAATTGGGCGAAACGTCAACCAAACAAGAAAAAAATAAATAAATAAATAATCGTTTCATTACCAAACATAAATACCCAATAATATGAATTACGTAATTAATAAAAATAATTAGGTTCAAAAAAAGGAAAACAAATTATTATATATTACGTGTTCTTGAGGCCTGTAAAGTGCGATTATAAACCTATAATTTTAAAACATGTTTAACTTTTGAATGGTAAGACCTAATCTCCTAAAAAGGCTGATTCACTATGGCGGCTGCAAGTAAGGTAAGCGTTAACCCCCTTTCAAGCTGTAGATTTTGAGTCCGAATGTACATCCGTTGATTAGGGTAGTTCTTGATAGATGCAGACGTGTCACTGGCTGTCAACTGACGTCTTCGACTTCACTCAGTCACTAAGCTTCGATAATGCCAAATGAGGATTTTCACTACAGCAACTTCCACTGTTAGTTTGTGCCTTTAACACATTTTAAATTAAAGTTATAGGACCATAAGTTCAAACTTTTTCTGAATTTGTACCAATTGCTAATATGTCAAGGAATTGCTGACCAATTTTTATTCTGCTGTTCACTTAAATTTTTGTCAAATTTTTAACCAATATGAACTAGAAAAAGACGACAGAAAATTAGAGCCATTAATATAGCTTCTTAAGTCCATTCAGTTATCGTAGAGTTTTTGTTTTATTTACAAAATATTTCGTTTTCGATGTGTTAGAAGCGATGTCTATCTGTTGATATTTTATAATTAAATGAATCTTACGAAAAAAAGTTTTTAGAGCAAATATATACAAACGAGATAGAATAAATATTTTATATCCACTAACTATCTCCTATAATGTCCATACAAGAAACGTCACACAGCATTGGCGTGACCTGTGCTAGACATTCACGTTGACCAGAGTCTGTCCTTGAGGCTTAGGTTTTCAAGAAGTTACTGTGTTATGGAACTGCTCATACAATATTTTAGAGATTTTAAAATTTTCTTAGCTTATTGATAATCATAGTCAGCTGCTTGTGTCCAACATTTTATATACACTTGGTGGTGTTGCACGCCTAATTTAGAACAGAACGGAGTTTACAAGTCAAATATATATATATATAAAATACTTATTAAAACTATTTTTTAAATAACCTTAAGTAACTATCTTCTATTATAACAGACCCACAGCATTGGCGTAATCTACTCAAACATGCTCAAAGTTACTTATTTTTATTCTTCATTTATATATTTTCGAGTGATATTTTATTTTAAAAGATTTTAGTTACCCAGAATTTATTTTGAATTAATACTCGAATTTCTGATCCACATGACAAATAATATTTTATTACTCAGTATATATCACCACTACACCAAACACTTTATTTTTGGCATGTTGGCTTTATCAGGAGCGATAATCAATCATCCCTCCTGATGAAGCTAACATGGTTAGCAAAGCGCGCGTCGAGTGCAAAATTAAAATGTTTGGTGTAGTGGTTTTATGTACTGAGTAGTGTCATTGTGCCAAAGATTTTACATTCCCAACATAATAATATCTTATGTTTAAGAAAAAGAAAAATGAAGTACTTTATAAAAAACGAATATGCAATCAGTAAATAATTACAGCCATTACCCGAGAAATAGAAAAAGGAAATTTTACCTTTGTTGACTCTCAATTTCTTCAAGCTGATTTTTTTTACAGTCTCTTAAAACTGTAGTGTATGAAGCCCAAAGCAATTTCGCGTATATTTCGTAACTTTATTGGTTTCTGAGATAGTTTGGTATATAGACTGTGAGATAGTAATTCAAGATGTAGGAAAATATATTATAACTAAGACTTGTTCTTATAATTGCTTGTTAAAGTAAGACTCAAGGTTTCCTTATATAAGACGTCACTAACTCCTCCTTGGAATCCCTTTGTCCCATGTCAAATTAAAGCAGTTTTTTTTATTTTCACACGTAAATTAGTTGTTTAATTAAATTTACCGTTACTTAATTCTAATCAGTAGAAATCTTCAAGAATATTAAGGACTTTTACTTCGATTACTTTCCTTCAAGTTCACTTCAACTTCACAACTTTAATTAACTGGTTTATATAACTTAAAATATAGTCCATACTTACTATTCCATGAAACGAATCTTGTTTCCAATATCTCACTTTATAACCTCAAAATCACCTATAATTTGTATAATTTCGAATTTTAACTGAACAAAAAAGTTTGAATTATTTTTTTATGTTGAAATCGCGTCATTCAAAACATATACTAATAGACTCCAAAGTAAATATCGAAAAGGAGTTTTAGACAACTTAAACACTAGTTTAGGTTTTTCTAATTCTAAGACTAATCTATTTTTTGGCTACAAAACGAACAGCATCAATTAAGATAAATGGAAGGTGTAGAAGCGCCATAAGGAATGCGAACCTCAATCGAAAATAGTAAGACATTTTAAAAGGAGGTTTTGTATCTCAGTGCATAGATATAATTATAACAAGAGCAACTGGCGTAAGTTTGTGAAATGGAACCAAAAATTTATTTGAGGCCAAATCTGAATAGGGTGCGTGGGGAACTATGTCAAGGAGTTTTTCGTGCGCTTTTACTATCGCAATGGCCAATGGAAGATTAAGCCAATTGTCCTGGTAAAGGAACGCTTTTTTATGCGCTAATGTTGTTAATCAACATTATATAGTAAGAACCAGTCACTGTTTTCTATCTCAATGTACAGATATAATTACAAGAGCATAAGACCTCAGTTTTTGGAATGGATCCTGAAACTTGTTAGAAGTATATTTTTCCGTCTTGTATCTTTACCAAATAATATAAAAATAATGGCAGCTGCGTAAGTATTCATAGGTATTCAGTCATGAAATAAAGTTGTGGCCGGCACCTAGTCAATGTTTTGGGTAACACATGAATGTTTTACACCGGGCATTACTTTAACATTCTATTAAAAATTTTTTTATTGATATTTGTATTAATGTGGATCAATAATTTTAAAAAACCAAGATTAATTTAAATAATATTGAAATTATGGTTTTTTAACATATCATAAATTACTAACTTTTTATTGAAATGTGAGCACGCACATTTTTTTAACTAGGTAAGTTTGATATATGACTAGCATAACACGTTTTAATACAAAATTTCGAGACCACGGGGTATGTACACATCTCATTTATTTAAGATTGCAAGTTAATTTAATTTCAAATTTCTCTTTTTTTTTTTTTATTGGTCTAGCACACGTGCTGCAGGGAAGTCCCTAAAGCGCTCTAGGAGCGGCACGAGTGCGGAAAAAGCGATTCACGTTGTTCTTGAATCGCTGTAAATTGATTCCAAAATTTGATCCCAAAATAAATGTGAATCTTGAAGTCGTATTTATTTAAAGTCATGATTCATACTTTTCCGCAATTATAAGCAGCAAATTTGCATGTACTTGATTGTAGCAATGACAATACAAAAAGGATATTTATTAGGTAATTTTTTTACCTACTTTTCTGTATTATTCCGTTTTTTTCTGCTTTACGTAATATATGTATATATATATATATATATATATATATATATATATATATATATATATATATATATATATATATATATATATATATATATATATGTATATATTTATGAAGCTGTCCGAACCATCTGCTAATTAAAATTAGTTTAATTAAATATATTCCTTGAGGACTTCTTTTCATAATCAGTTTTTTAAAAGCCACTTATATTGTTCTTTTTCCGGCATATCTATGTTGTTTTAATTTTTGGTGAAATGAAGTTGTTAACAGAAATTATTTGTTTAATAGTTTTTTGAGAATTTTATTATCATTCTTACCAATGTGTTGATAGAGAAGCAAATGAATAATTTTCTTTGATTTAAACGAGTATAAAACTTTCACTGTTTATTAAAAAATTAGTTCGGTCCCTTCCAAGTATTATACTTTTAGATGCAGACTTGGATGATGGCGACTTAAATATAAAATAAGTATTACACATTGAATTTGAATTCTTCAGTACGTTTGTTTCTGGTATTTATAACACTTTACTTGAAAAAGATGCAAATTTCTGCTAAAAAAAATCCCAGTGTACGTATTTCCAGTAATTCAAATTTAAAATCACCTGAAGTAACAATATTTTAGTTTTCCTAGTGTCTCATTTACAAATCATAGACATAAGCATCTTTTACCATATAATCGAAAATTATTTTTTTCTACATCTTATAAAAGAGGATATTTACTTTAAGCTCACCAATGGACCACCCGTTATGTATGGATGGAAGATTTGGAAAATATTATTAGGATATTATATAAGATTTCATTCCGTAAATATACTTGCGCCAGAACGAAATAGCTTTGGTTTAGTTGAGGAGCCTGACTAATTCCAGAAGCTTTCCCATTTAACCTACATAAATCATCAACCAGCTATACGCGTCCACTGCTGGACATAAGCCTCTAGTTCTCTATGCCATTCATTTTTATCCTGGGCCATCTGTATCCAGTTACTACAAATTCTTTGAATGTCATCCGCCCATCTGGTTGGGGGACGTCCTCTATTCCGACCATCGTTCGTTCTCCTAGCCAGGTGACCTGCCCAATTCCACTTCAATATAGTGATTCTATCGATGACGTCAGTTACATCTGTCACTTGTCGAATGATGTTGTGGGGTATCTTATCTCTGAAGTTAACATCTAACATGGCGCTTTACAGCCCTCTACATCACATGCAGTTTATTCGCCGATTTTTTACTTTACTTTACTTAATCCTTAGCCATGATACCTCTCGGTGTAGGCTGGTGTGACTGGGTTGGGTTAGGTTGGGGTCTTCCATATTTCTCTCCATCTTTCTCTATTTCGGGCTAGCCTTATTGCCCCTTCCCACCTCACTCCCCTCTTCTCTATTGCTCCCCTTACTTCCTCCCTCCATGTTCTTCGTGGTCTTCCTCGACTTTTATTCTCTCTTGCTTCATACATTCTTCTTACCAGTCTTTCCTGTCCCATTCTTTGTATATGTCCAAACCACCTCAACTGACTTTCTTCTATTTTCTTCTGTATCGGCTTCATCTCCAGTGTTCCTCGTATATTAACGTTTCTTAGCCTATCCAGTCTTGTCTTTCCTTCAATCTTTCCGAGGAATCTCATTTCGATACTTTGTACCTTACTTCTGTGACTTTATATTGTTGTCCACACTTCAGATCCATAAGTAATTATTGGTGTAGTTTTGTTGATTTTGGTATTTCTTTTTTGCCTAGGAATGTGTTCTTGATACTATTATGGGAACATTTCCCCGCTGCCTCTGTCCTCGCCATAATCTCCTCATCCAACTCTCCATTCCTCGTCACCATTGCACCCAAATATTTCAAACTTTCCACCTGCTGTATCTTTTCTTCTCTTAGGTATGTTTCATGCGTTTTATTCGCCTTGCTTATTATCATTGTCTTCGTTTTTTTTCACTTTTATGCTCATATTCATGCGTTCCAAGCTTTCGTTACACACCTTTAGGCTTTCGTTCAAATTTTTTTCGTTTTTTTGCGATCAGTACCATATCGTCAGCGTACGTTATCTCTGTTATACCAACTCTCTCCATGTTCCGGAACGCTACCCAGTATTTCTTTATTTCTCTTTTTGCTGTTTTTATGGCCGTCTATCACTACCGAGAACAGCAGTGGACTCAGTATACACCTCTGTCTGACGCCTTTAGATGTTCCGAAACTCTATGACTTTCATGTCTTGCTCTAACATAATTTGTTGTTTGTCTATATAGACATGTTATTCCATTTATTGTCTTTTCATTAATTCCTCTATTCTCCAGGGTCCTCCAGATGTCTTCTCTGTCTATTCTGTCGGAAGCCTTTTCCAGGTCAATGAAACATAGGTGTACTTCTCCTGCTTCTGTTAGGACTTGTTCGCTCACTTGTCTGACTATGAAGTTGGCATCTATCACCCCTCTGTTTGATCTGAAACCAAATTGTGTGTATTCTAGTATTTCATCCAGTCTTTCTCTCAGCCTTTTCTCCATCACTCGTGCGTATAGTTTTCCTACTACGCTGAGTAGTGTGATTCCTCAGAAGTTATTACAGTCTCTTGTGTCTCCGTTTTTGTGTATGGGTACTATGATTCCCACTTGCCACTTTTTTGGCGCGGTTCCTTCCGTGTATATTTTGTTCATCAATATTTGCAGTATTCTTACCATTTCTTCGTTTCCGCTGTTATGTTGTCCTGTCCTGGCGCTTTTCTTGCTTTCAGTTTGCTTTTTGCCGCTTTGATTTCTTCTTTGGTTATCTCTTCTTCATGTTCATCTCTCTCCCTCACCCTTGTCTGCTCTGTTTATTTGTTGTGTTATATCTCTCCCTTCTAAAAGGTGCTTGAAGTACTGCGTCCATCTTTCCATAATTTCTTGTTCTTCTGTTAATATTGTCCCTTGTTCATCTTTTATATTTCTTCGTTCGGTTTCTTTGTTTTTTCTTTGATTTCTCATTACTTCATAAAATAGTTTTTGATTTTCGTTGTACGCCTTCTTCATTTTTTCTCCAAACTCTATCTCTCTATATATCTTCTTGCTTAGGAAGTTCTTCCATTTTCTCCTTTTTACTTTAATTGCGTTCTTTATTTCCTCATTCCACCACTTTTTGTATTCCTTGTTTACAATCCTTGCGGTCCCACACACCCCTTCGGCTGCTCTTAGTATTGCCTCTTTTATCTTCGTCCACATAGCTTCTATTGTTTCCCGCCCCGTTATGTCTTGCATGTCTTGTTGTATATGCCTTCGGTATTTGTCTCTGAGTTCCTGTCTTTCTAATCTATAGCATCTTATCTTTCTATTTTTCACTTTTCTTCTCTTCTCTTAATTCATTTCCACTGTTTCTTTTTGCCACTTCATAACCACTAAATAGTGGTCACTACCAATTTCTGCTCCTCTGCTGACTTTTATGTTCCTCACTTTTTTCCATATATCTTTGGTTACCAAGAAGTAATCTATTATTGACTTTTTTTTTTCTGCTCCCGACTTCTCTTGTTTATTTGTGTACGTCCTTATGTTTGAAGTGGCTATTTGTTATGATCAGCTCGTTTTTTATACAGAAGCTTATTATTTTTTCCCATTTGTGTTTTTAGTATTTTCCCCTTCCCTTCCTAGGCAACACTCGATATCTCTATTTACGTTTCCTACTCGCCCGTTTAGGTCTCCTAGGATAACTGTGCTGTTCTTACCATCATCTATTTCTTTTTGTAAATCCTCGAAGAATTTCTCCTTTTCCTCTTTTTTGCATCCTCTGTTGGCCCATACGCCATTACCAATGTATATTCTTCATTCTTCTCCGCAATTTTTCCTGATAGTATTCTCTCACTTATGTATCTTTCAATTTTGACATTGTTGATGTTTTTGTTCTCGATGATTAAAGCAACCCCCGCTCTCGTGAATTCCTCCTTCTTGACCCCTACCATATTATCCAGTGGTTACTGTTTACCCTCTTCATTCCAGATTTTTTTTTTAGTCTCCGTTATTCCCGTGTATTCCAGACCATACTCTTGCATCTCTTTTGCTAGTTCTTTCTCTTTTCCCTTAAGACTTTTAATATTCCAGTTTCCGATTTTTTTATGAGTGTTAATGTTTCGGCTCCATGTGTTATGAAATTCAATATACCCTAAATATATACTTTTCGCTTTAAGCTGATGAGAGCATGCGATTCAAAAATATACTTCAACTTGCTAAAAGCGGCTCATCATAAACCGATTCTTCTTAGGAGCTCACAACTCTGGTTGTCTTTACCGATACCGATTTCATGACCCAAATATTTGTATGATGTGACTGGTTCTACAGATTTGCCTGCAACTGATATTGTCGTTCAGTACGAGATTTGTCATAAGATGCGTTTTTGTGAAATTTATTTTAGTCCGACCTCTCTTGATGCAGTATATAATCGTTCTAACATTAAGGAGGTCTGGTCGATGCAATCTGTTACCATGACCATATCATTTGCAAATCTCAAATGATTTAATCTCTGTCCATCTATATTTAAGTTAAACTCTTCCCAGTCAATTTTTTTGCTTGTATTGAAATTCTTAAAGACTAGACCCCCCAACACACTAAGGGGCGTATTTTCTACATTCATTTTCTCCAAAGTTATATTTTAGGATCTGCCAAATTTATAATATGTTGCACTATATATTTGTAACATAATGTGGTAGCGTAGGATATAACTTCTGTAAGAAATAATCTAGTAACCTATCGAAATGACAATTTCGGTGGGTTACTAGATTATTTTACAACACTGTAAACAAAAGCAGATGGGGAAGATGTTCGCTGAAATATCTATATCAAACAAAACAAGTAATAGGTTTTGGCGGGATTAATAGTCTGTTTTGATTGACATTGTTAATCCCGCTAGATTCTCATTGCTATAAACATCTTTCCCGCGCTCTTTTGTGTACAATGTTGTAAAATACTGTTTTTCCTTAATTTCAAACGCCTCTGCCAACTTTATTGTTTATGAACGTGAAACAATTAAATTGTGGACGAAAAATCTCTTAAATCATATGTAAGAATAATCATGACTGCCATGGTAACCGTAAGTTGTTCAACTTTATTTATACGAAGATATGCATACAAGTATGTTATATAAGGTGTTATTAAAAAAAATAACAAGCATCTCCCTAATTTACAATAGATCGCGTTGTATATTTATTACGTAATGTGGTAGGGTAAGATACAACTTCTGTAAGAAAAAATCTAGTAGCCTACCGAAATGATAATTTCCACGTTACCCACCATAATTTTATTATTTATTAACGTGATATAATTAAATTATTTTCGAAAATTTTTTTAAAACTTGTGTGACAATGATCATCATTGCCATGGTAACCGTACTCTTATTTACATCATGAGATACATATAAGTAGGGGTAAATGTTCTATAGGGGGTCGTTAAAGAAATGATGAATCATATAATATATTGGCACTATTAAGTTGAGCCATACGTTTGAAATCATACGATGCGTTGTATAATGTTGTCTAACATAAACTAAAACAATTTTAAGAAAATGAGATTTCGTGGTTCTGTGAATTACATTATCTCCATGTGGAGCAACTTTCTAATACTATTATGAAACAATTGACCGCAAATAAATAAATAAATAAATAAATATATGTATATATATATATATATATATATATATATATATATATATATATATATATATATATATTAGTAAATGTTCTCGAGCGTTAAAATTTATAAGAAAGTGTTAGAGATTTCGGGAAAGCGGTCTTGAATAAAATACTTATTTGTTGTTAAAGAAAAACTCTATATTTCGCTGATATTTTTTCAGCTTCATCTGAAGTTAAAAACTAAAAAATGACAAAGCAGTTTTTAGTAAGTTTATCACGTTAAAAATAAAAAGGAAAAACTGACCAACCAAAGTATTCCTCCATTGGAAGAGGTATCACAGAAAAACACATTCAATTTAAATATATATAACTAACAGAACTACGAACAGACAAGACGAAACAACATACTGTGGCTCTGGCTGCAATGGCACTGTTGTTATTTATTGTGTTTATTTCTTCAGAAATCTGAACAGTGGTTCAGTATAGGAAAAGTTATTTTGTGTTTGTCGGTAGTAATTACAGTATATATTAGTCAAATTGTTGGTGTCTAACTTATAATTTATGGATTGTGTTTCTTTGTTAATGTGACACATCTCAAGGAACAAGCGTTTTTTGTGATTGTTTTCTTGTTCCAGAATCTTTACATTCTTAAAATCCAATTGGTGTCCCGTTGATATATGATGGTTCGTTGCAGCACAAGAGTTCTTTCCTATTAAGCAATCACTCCTGTGCTGTGTTACTCTCTGCTTGAGCCATTGAGATGTTTGTCCAATGTAGACACCATTAAAATCTATACAGGATATCTTATATACTATATTATTGTTATAGAAAAGAGGTGTTTTTTGTTTAACTTTACTGAACAGGGTCCAATTACTCAGGGTATTATATTTTGCAATCCTTAGGTGGGAAACTTTTTTTTAAAAAATGTTTACTATTTTGTTGATTAATTCGGGTATAAATGGTAGTTTGATATATTTAGGTTCGTGACTGTTGTCATCCAAGGGCCCATCATAAATATTGGAATTGTAAATAATCCTTTTTAGAATGTGTTTTGGAAATCCGTTATTGAGAAAGATATTAAAAAGTTTTTTTAAGTTTGTGTGTAAAAAGCTTTCTTCACTGATGTGAGTTATTCTGTTTCTCATAGCTGTAACTGTATTAAATTTTTGGTTAGAGGGATGGTTGGAAAAGAAGTTGAAAAATCTGTTAGATGCCGAGAGTTTTTGGTACCAGTCTAAAATGATTTTGTTATCTGAATGTCTTATGACTTTTGTATCTAGAAAAGGTACACTGTGATCTTTTTCAGTTTCCACGGTAAATTGTAGTTTTATTATGAAAAGAGTTAAAAATGTCCAAAATTACTTAAGTGCAGTTAGCAGGTACGGAACATATAATATCATCAACATATTTGTACATAAAGGGGATTCCAAACGGTAACTTTGGTAACACACAGTCAAGCAGATGGTCTAAAACTATGGTGGCTAAGATTGGACTAATGGGTGAGCCCATCGGTGTACCAAATATTTGACTATAAAATTTATTATTGAATCCGAAATAAGTGTTTTTAAAGATAAATGTGATTAATTTAAAAAAATTGTTCTTTGATAAACTAGTATGTATCTTTATAAAATCCCACTTATTACCCAAGATTTCAAATACCAATTCAAGTGGTATGTTCGTAAACGATATTACATCCAATGAGAGCAACACATAATCTGTTGGTACTTGCAAACCATTGGCTGCATTTACAAAGGAAAATGTATCTTTAATATTATAGTCAGTAGTATTTCCAAGTGAGGTACTCAGAATATCTGATAGATACTTCGATAATTCATATGTGGTAGCGTTCAACGAACTAACAATAGGTCTTAGTGCAGTGATTCCCAAAGTGGTTCAGGTGGACCCCCAGGGGTCCACGGGAGACTCGACGGGGGTCTACGTTGGCGTGAAAAAAAATGGGGGTTCACAAGTTGTAAGTGGGGGTCCACGAAAATTTATCTGGTTTCGATAGTAAAGAACAAAAATGTTGGCTTGGCTTCACCTATCAATGTAGGCAGATAATACACTACTCAAAAAAATTTAGGGAGCAAAAAAAATTCCAAATTTTTCGGTGATTTTTGACAGGCTGTATTTCGGTGAAAAATGGTCGTATTGAGACTTTAAAAAAAAAACATTTTGAAGCTTTAAGATTCTAATTTTCAGATTTTTTTGGCTAAAATTTTGTAGGAGCTACGGTTCTCATGCAATACTAACAGATAGCGCGAAAAAATAATATTGCAAATATTTTGCTTTTTTTTGGTCCACGGGCTTGAAAAAAAATTTTTTCAGTTAGGCCGGCATATGGATCAGATAGCCTGTTTATTTAGCATTAATTTCCTTGTTTTAAAAACCTCCCTTAATTTTTTTCAGTAGTGTATTTTAAGAAGGTCAGCGACTGTTACTTGTAAAAACTTGCATATTCGATATTCAGTATAACGCGCGTCGAGACTTGCAAAGCGCCGCTCGCCCGCCCGCAACGCAACCCATTCAGATGTGCAAAAGGACGAAATACGACTTATGCTGTGCTTGCAATCTTGCATGAACTTGTTTGATTCTTCACCAATATAAATACGAATGCCAAGGACAAACGTTACTCATTTGTTTCCGGAGTTTTGAAAAGAAAAGTGTTAGTGAATCGATGTCAGTGTTTGCCAGTGCCGGAAAAAGTAAATACCTGCCTATTTGTTATTCATACTTTTATTTTGTATTGTAATAATATTATATTTGTTATGTTTGCGTGTAGTAGGTACGTAATAAAAATTAAATACTGAACAGGGCCATTATTCGATACTTCTATAAAAGAACAGAAAGCCGAGAAAGATTGAACTTTTAGTACTTTTTATTATAAAATTATTTATTTACCCGACTG
Source organism: Pachyrhynchus sulphureomaculatus (assembly GCA_019049505.1). NCBI lineage: Eukaryota > Metazoa > Arthropoda > Insecta > Coleoptera > Curculionidae > Pachyrhynchus > Pachyrhynchus sulphureomaculatus. Next base: position 142,188,438 of record CM032447.1, read on the forward strand.
TGGTGATTCACTGAAGGAGAGATATATGATTGACCTGCATGTTTGTACATATTTCAGTGCCCTTGTAGTTGCTAATGCTTAATGACTAAAAATATTTTCATAAATTGTACGTGTCTTTAAATTCTTTAAAAGTATTTTCTCTTGAATTTACAGAAATGTATCAAAATATAATTAATCAAAAAATATTTTATATTACATTAAAATAGGTTCAGCCGTTTTGTCAAAACCTCTATATGGGTCTTAGCAGTTTATTGCTTTTAATAATTAAAATCAGTTTTGCCGCCGGCATTTTGGTTTTTTTTTTCATTGCAATAATTAATTTATTCTGTTAAAATAGACATATAATGTTAAAATCGCCTTATGATTACTAAAACAAAACATTTTTTTCTTTACAAGTAGGTAACTGATACGAAACATGGCTGAATCTAAGAAGAAATGTCGACAGTACAGTGTTGATTACTTGAAATTTGGTTTTCTTGCATCAAAGGCAGACAAACGATTGCCCATATGCCTTTTATGCAACAAAGTTTTGAGCAATGACTCTATGAAACCATCGAAGCTCGAAGATCATCTAAGAAGGTATCATCCTGATAAAATAGGTAAAGATTTAAAATATTTTCAAACATTGAAGGAAAAATATGAAAAGAGACCCACTGTGCACAGTATGTTCGCTTCAACGTCTCAAAGTAACGATGATGGCTTGCAGGCATCTTACAATATCTCATTGCTTATAGTGAAATCTAGAAAACCGCACACCATCGGAGAACAGTTAATTTTACCCGCTGTTGAAGAGGTTTTAAAAACTTTTCTGCACAAACCTCCATTTGACGTACTCAAAAGAATTCCTTTGAGCAACAACACTGTACAAAGACGTATTGATGAAATGAGCTTTGATATTGAAAGCTTCTTGTGTAATTATCTGCAAACAACTCATTTTTCTATTCAACTGGACGAGTCAACTTTACCTGGTAATGAAGCATTATTATTGGCATATGGCTAAAGGCGAATCAATATTTAATGTCCTGAGTGATTTTTTTAAGGAAAAATCGATTCCATTTACAAACATTATTTCGGTGGCAGCAGATGGAGCTCCTGCCATCTTCGGGCGATATCGTGGGTTTATAAGCCATCTTAAAATAATTATACCAGGAATAACTGCAATTCACTGTGTTATCCACCGACAACACCTGGTAGCGAAAAATTTGAGTGATAGATTGCACCAATCGCTTCAATTTGTGATTAAAGCAGTTAACAAAATAAGAAGCAATGCGTTGAATACCCGTTTATTGGCACAATTGTGCGAAGAAAATGATGAAGACTTCCAACGATTGCTGTTATATTCTGAAGTACGCTGGTTGTCGAAAGGTGCATGTTTAACAAGATTTTACTCACTTTTTTGAATCAGTTTTAGAGTTTCTGGAAAGTAAAGATCCAGATTTAAAAGAAAACCTGATCAAATTGAAAGCAGACATCGCGTATTTGACAGATATGTTCAAAAAATTTAATAACATTAACTTGCAGTTACAAGTTACAGCCTAAATTTAATAAAAACAAAGGATGTAATTTCGGCTTTTCTTGGAAAATTGGAATTTATTAAGCAAAATATTAGTCGGCGCGAATTCTCCCAGTTTCCAAACTTGTCACAGGCAGAATGTCTTGATGAGGATATTCAGACATACGTTCAACATTTAAATGCCATGCATGATGACTTCAAAAATAGATTTGAAGATATTCTGACGATGGAAATACCACCATGGATCATAAATCCATTTGATGAAACGGAAGTGGCGAATGTGGTATTACAAAAGGAGCTACTCGAGCTTAGCACCAATGAGAAGCTGAAGATGAAATTTAAAAAAGGCTATCAAACATTTTGGCTGCAGGCAGAAATACCCGAAAAATATCCTGGACTGTGGGAAATTGCGAGAAAACTTTTGATAGCAGAACGGGGAGATTTGCCGTTATTCCTTACAAAACTGAAGCCAAATATTGATAATTTGCTGTCAATCCATCAAGTACATCCCTCCCATTAAAATTATGACTTTTTTTTTTAATTGTTGATTTGCATTGTTGAAGTTACGGTACGTTATTAATGTTTAATTTTAATTCTATTAAGTCTGCAATCATATTATTTTAATAAATAGAACACAAGAAAATATATTATTTTTACCACTCCGAATTTAGGGTTAGAACTCAGCCACGACGCAAATTTCCATCGTTAGATCTAATCTTCACATTTTTTGACGAGTTTTGGGAATACGGTAGAAATGTAGCAGCAGGGGGTCCACCGAAACCAGTAAAATTTTGAAAGTGGTCTACGAGAAAAAAAAGTTTGGGAACCTCTGTCTTAGTGGAATATCTGTTTTGTGTATTTTAGGTAGACAGTATAACCTTGGAAAAGTTGAATTATAAATAGTAAGTTTCTTGGCATCCTGTTCAGTTATTTCTCCATTTTGTTTAAGACTTTTTATTAGAAGATTAAAATTTGTTTGCACTGTAGTGGTAGGGTCCCGATTTAATTGAATGTAAGTTGATGTATCACGTAAAAGCGTTTCAGTTTTGTTCATATATTCGGTCTTATCCATCACAACAGTGCATCCACCATTATCTGCTTGCAATATATAGATTTCGGAATGGTCTTTCAAAAATTTTTTAGTTTTATTAAATAGCGAGTTCAGATATGATAATTTATTATTTTTTTTACATTGCAAGTAATTAGTAACTACATTGGCTGTTTGGGCTCTTAAGCTTTTTAATATCTTTCTCAATAACGGATTTCCAAAACACATTCTAAAAAGGATTATTTACAACTCCAATATTTATGATGGGCCCTTGGATGACAACAGTCACGAACCTAAATATATCAAGCTACCATTTATACCCGAATTAACCAACAAAATAGTAAATTTAAAAAAAAAAAAAAAGTTCCTCACCTAAGGATTGCAAAATATAATACCCTGAGTAATTGGATCCTGTTCAGTAAAGTTAAACAAAAAACACCTCTTTTCTATAACAACAATATAGTATACAAGATATTCTGTCTAGATTGTAATGGTGTCTACATTGGACAAACATCTCAATGGCTCAAGCAGAGAGAAACACAGCACAGGAGTGATTGCTTAATAGGAAAGAACTCTTGTGCTGCAACGAACCATCATATATCAACGGGACACCAATTGGATTTTAAGAATGTAAAGATTCTGGAACAAGAAAACAATCACAAAAAACGCTTGTTCCTTGAGAGGTGTCACATTAACAAAGAAACACAATCCATAAATTATAAGTTAGACACCAACAATTTGACTAATATATACTGTAATATTTTAAATAACTTAACATCACACAATTAATAGTCATACCTCATTTACTAACAATCAACACACGTCCATCTCTTTTTATGTTAATTTACTACCAACAAACACAAAATAACTTTTCCTATACTGAACCACTGTTCAGATTTCTGAAGAAATAAACACAATAAATAACAACAGTGTCACGGCAGCCAGAGCCACAGTATGTTGTTTCGTCTTGTCTGTTCGTAGTTCTGTTATATATTTAAATTGAATGTGTTTTTCTGTGATACCTCTTCCAATGGAGGAATACTTTGGTTGGTGAGTCTTTCCTTTTTTTTTAACGTGATAAACTTACCAAAAGACTGCTTTATCACTTTTTAGTTTTTAACTCCAGATGAAGCTGAAAAAATATCAGCGAAATATAGAGTTTTTCTTTAACAACAAATAAGTATTTTATTCAAGACCGCTTTCCCGAAATCTCTAGCACTTTCTTATATGTATATATATATATATATATATATATATATATATATATATATATATATATATATATATATATGCTAAGATATGAAACTAGTTGGGGAACTCGGCAAATGGGCAACAACAGATGTTCACACTATATTCATGACAAAGGACAACCCCCTGACAGATGCAAGAGATCACTCAAAATAAAAGGGAAAAAGGTCGAATAACCAGGAAAGAACCGTTAAGTACAAATTAGGTACTACGTCATAGAATGGAATTTTGGTATAAAAGGAAAAGTACCCATGGGGGATGCAATTTTTCAACCGTATGGAAATTAAGTGGCATAGAGAGAAAACGATTTTTCTTCTTCTTGAGAGGAGAATAGGGAGATTGGAAAAGGAGCTAAAAGGTGAAGAGGGTTTTATTAATTTGGCATATACTAAGCAATTTTAATAAAAATGGGAGTGTAATTGTAAAGAATTTCACGGGAACCATGAGAACATGTACCCAAAGAAGGGACACCCAGAGGATAAATACGTAGCGGGAGAGAGCTATAAAATACCGAAGACGAAAAACTATGACGAGAATGACGACCTAGAGATATTATGTGGGAAAGGTAAATCACGAGAGAGGAGAAAACTATATATGTTGCTCAGACCGTCAAGATCAGTTCTTTTATTAACGTTGTGGGGGATTTTCGTTAATATAGCACATCTCAAGAAATTCTCTTTTAAGAAGGTTTTTTTGGAAATGAAGAATCTTTGGTTCTCTGAAATTGAAGGACTGTCCATTATCGACAGAGTGGATCGCCAGTGCACACCTTTGAGGATGACATCTGGTGTCACTTTTATGTAATGCGATGCGGCGATTGAGAAACTGTGAAGTCTGGCCAATATTTCCTTCACTATTACAACAACAACTAAGCTAGCTTCTCTTCTCAATCGTGTCATTCATTCTGCAGAGGACAGAGTTCCTCCACATATAGTGCAACGTTTTCGTACCACTCAACAAAAGTCTTTTCATACTATTTCTAGATCCCTCTCAAGTAATTTGTTTAATAAATTTAATAATTTAATGCAATTTCGTGCCAGCAAATTAAAAGTATGTCAACAGTGGTTTACTAATCTCAGGTCCCAAATTTGTTTTTGATTCTTTTCCAGGTAAAGACATACCCGTCAAAACAGTTTTAGCAGACGTTGAATCTTTCATTAAACTTTTACCCTCTCCCAACCAAGATATCCTTAAAGCTAAATGCACCAATGCTGTCACAAATGCTGTACTTCACAATCACAACACCGCTACATCTTTTGAGAAGACTTTATTCAAGAAAGTAGTAAATTTCCTTAAACAACATAGAGATATCTTGATCATTCCCTCAGACAAAGGTTCAGTCACTGTGGCACTGGAAAAGCGACATTATGAAACGAAAATGTCTGAATTGGTAGATGATGAACAAGTCTACAAAAAACTTTCTCATGGCCCTACAAACCAATATCAAAATAAAAATAATTCCTTTGTCAGACAAATGAAGAATAAGAAATGGATCGATGACAGAATAGCAAGACAACTTTATACCTATAAAGCCATTCCATCAAGAATCTACGGCTTGCCAAAAATACACAAAGAAGGTGTACTACTCAGACCTATTGTCTCTACAATCAACTCTCCCACATCAAGCCTAAGCAAATTCTGTGCTGATTTATTAGAAAAATCCTTCCACAATTACCATCTATATGCAGTTAAGGACTCCTTTGCCTTCAGTGCAGAAATTAATAACTTTCAGTTACCTGATATTCATGTCATCATTTCTCTCGATGTAGTCAGTCTTTTTACCAACATTTCATGGCAGTTAACCAGACAAATTATTGATTCTGAAGGGGCATTAATGTCGCCCAATCCAAAATTGGATAAACCTTTCTTCCTCGCCATCACAGAATTCTTGTTTCAATCTACATTTTCCAAATACAAAGAAAGTTTCTATTTACAAACCTTTGGTTGCCCCATGGGCAGTAACTTAAGTCCTATTCTTGCAGCAATAGTTATGTCCTATCTTCTGAAAAATTGCATCGATAAGCTATCTTTCAGATTTCCTTTTCTTTTTCAATATGTTGATGATCTTATTCTGTCCATACCAGAAAATGGTAAAGAAGAAATATTTTCAATTCTTTTGATCCACACCTACAGTTCACCATGAAAGAAGAGTCAAACAATGCTGTTCCCTTCCTGGACACAAGAGTCATCAGAGGTCCTGATGGTGTTATCAGACTTGATTGGTATAGAAAACCAACTTCTTCAGGCAGATATATCCAAGAAGTTCCTGCTCAAGACGGACGAAGTTGATAAGCTCTTCCTCTCTGATAGCATCTTACCAGAACCTCCTCCTACACCTTTAGCCCCTCCTCTCCCTCCACCCCCTCACCCCCTGCCAGCCATACGGAAACAGGTCTCTCGTTACTGTCTTTGCCCTTCATACCCGGTCTTACTTCGAAATTAGTTCATATTCTGCTTGACATTCCCAATATTAAGATTGCTAAATATTATTTCTATAAAAACAAACGCATTTTTAGCAAATTGAAATCTTCACTACCCATTCTTTCAATGTCAGATATTGTCTACTCCATTTCCTGTCTTAATTGTCCCGCTGTGTATATTGGCCAGACTTCACAGTGACACCAGATGTCATCCTCAAAGGTGTGCACTGGCGATCCACTCTGTCGATAATGGACATTCCTTCAATTTCAGAGAACCAAAGATTCTTCATTTCCAAAAAAACCTTCTTAAAAGAGAATTTCTTAAGATGTGCTATATCAACGAAAATCCCCACAACATTAATAAAAGAACTGATCTTGACGGTCTGAGCAACATATATAGTTTTCTCCTCTCTTGTAATTTACCTTCCCCACATAATATCTCTGGGTCGTCATTCTCGTCATAGTTTTTCGTCTTCGGTATTTTATAGCTCTCTCCCGCTACGTATTTATCCTCTGGGTGTCCCTTCTTTGGGCACATGTTCTCATGGTTCCCGTAAAATTCTTTACAATTACACTCCCATTTTTATTAAAATTGCTTAGTATATGCCAAATTAATAAAACCCTCTTCACCTTTTAGCTCCTTTTCCAATCTCCCTATTCTCCTCTCAAGAAGAAGAAAAATCATTTCCTCTCTATGCCACTTAATTTCCATACCGTTTAAAAATTGCGTTCCCAATGGGTACTTTTCCTTTTATACCAAAATTCCATTCTATGACTTAGCACCTAATTTGTACTTAACCGGTTCTTTCCTGGTTATTCAACCTTTTTCCCTTTTATTTTGAGTGATCCCTTGCGTCTGTCAGGTGGTTGTCCTTTGTCAGCGCCTTGTCAAACTTGTCATTTCTCTTTTCAGATGGCAGGTGGTTAATTAATTTTGATTTTTCAGCATCAAAGGTTTCTAATGGCATCCTTGCTGTAAATGCCATATTTTTAAATTAATATGTTAGTGAATAGTGGCTGTTTTATTTCAGTGTTGGCCTTTGTTATGGCAATTGTTATTTATGGTCACTCTTGTTAGATTAATTTGCACACTACATGTGAGTCACTTGCAATTTTTGTTTTGACATTTCTTCATAATAATAATAATAATAATTTACGTTTCTTCAAAACAACAATACTTTTAAACAACAATAAGTTTTTATCAATAATTATAAGATTGAAATTAAAATTACAAATTAATAATTAAAATTAAACTTAACAATAATAATTTTCCGTGCCCAAATTTCCTTATTGGTTGCTTCGTTATCTCTTTTTCAGTTTGTGCCCTGATGAAGGTCCCAACCTAGGACCGAAATATTGGCTAAATGAATATAGTGTGAACATCTGTTGTTGCCCATTTGCCGAGTTCCCCAACTAGTTTCATATCTTAGGATTTTGTTAGATACGGCAACTTTTGCTTTCTCTCTCTTTATTTGTTACATATATATATATATATATATATATATATATAACACATGGGCTGAAAAGTCCCGGGCCTAACACATAGATGGCGCTAGTTTTATTGCAGTCACTTTTTTTTCAGTTAATACTAACCTTCAAAAGACAGCTGTTAAAATTTCATGATATTCTATTCATTAGTTTGTGAGTTATTGTGCTAAGAGTGACGCTACTTTTGTTATTTTCAAAACAATGGATCAAAAACAATTTCGTGTTTTAATTTTTACACTGCTTCTTGATGGGAAAAAATACCGTTCAAGCGAAGCAATGGCTTGAAAAGTGTTATGGGGACTCCGCTCCATCAGAAACAACAATAAAACGTTGGTTTGCTGACTTCAAACGTGGTCATAGAGACACCGATGATGCAGAACGCAGTGGACGTCCAAATGAGGCGGTAACACCAGAAAACATCAAAAAAATCCATAAAATCGTTTTGAATGATCGAAAAGTGAAGTTGCGTGAGTTAGCTGACATCGTAATGATATCAAAAGAACGTGTTGGCTTTATATTGCATGAGCATTTGACTATGAGAAAGCTCTGTTCAAAGTGGGTGCCGCGTTTGCTCACTGTTGATCAAAAACAAGAACGTGTTGATGATTCTGAGCAGTGTTTGGCCATGTTTAAACGTAACAAACCGGAATTTTTGCGTCGATATGTGACAATGGATGAAACATGGATCCATCACTTCACTCCGGAATCAAAACGATCATCATCTGAGTGGACAGCAACTGGTGAACCTCGTCCAAAGCGCCCGAAAGCACAACAATCGGCTGGAAAGGTTATGGCCTCGGTATTTTGGGATGTGCGTGGTGTAATATTCATCGACTATCTTGAGAAAGGAAATACCATCAACAGTGAATATTATATAGCGTTATTGGAGCGTTTGAAGGCCGAAATTGCAAAGAAACGACCGCATATGGCAAAGAAAAAAATTTTGTTTCATCAAGACAACGCACCGTGTCACAAGTCAATCAAAACAATGGCAAAACTACATGAATTGAACTTCGAATTGCTCCCACATCCACCGTATTCGCCAGATTTGGCTCCCAGCGACTACTGGCTGTTCGCAGACCTGAAAAAAATGCTCGCCGGTAAGAAATTTCGCACGAATGAAGAGGTTATCGCTGAAACTGAGGCCTATTTTGAGGCAAAAGATAAATCGATCTACAAAAGTGGTATTGAAATGTTAGAGCGGCGCTGGAATGATTGCGTTGCTCTTGATGGAGATTACGTTGATGAATAAAGCTAATTTTGAACAAAAAAAAAACCGTGTTTTCTTTGTTAGGCCCGGGACTTTTCAGCCCATGTGTTATATATATATATATATATATATATATATATATATATATATATATATATATATATATATATATATAGCTATAATTAAAATTTTAACCAAAAATAAAAAATAGCGTTTGAAAAATATATAAATCGTATCATGAGGATCTCATTTCTATCTTATGATAAACTTAACATAAAATTAGTTCGAACTGAAGCTAGCTTAAGTGTTATGGAATTTCTTGACAATATAGTATTTCGTATACCACTAGGAATGCAGTTTTATCGTGTTCAGGAGAGATAGTAACCATATCTGCAATGAAAATAACAAGGACACTCTCCGTCTAAAATTGTGTAGCACTAGTAATATTATATAAGTGTTCGTAATCTACGAGAATTTATAAAGAAGATGAAACTAAGCTTCATCTATATAAAAATGTTTTAATATATATTACTGCAAATTGTAAATTATTAATTGTATTTAAAGATAATGCCACAAATGTTCCTTAAATTTTCCTTCCCTAATATTTAGTATAAACTAAACAATGGAAAAAACCTCGTCTCTTAGTTTTTAACATTGGCATAAAACTGGAACTGATCAGTCATTGATTACTCTCTGCGCATGTGGGTGCGCGTGCGCATGCGTGTGTGTGCGTGTGCGTGTGCGTGTGTGTGTGTGTGTGTGTGTGTGGGCGCGCGCGCGCGCGCGGCCACTTATTGATTGATTGATTTTTACTGGTTGGTGAATGATTGTAAACAGACATGTGTGACAACCCTAATTTACAGTCAGCCAGTATGATGGAAAGTCAAATTTCGACTCTGAAATGTAAAGAAATTCAAGGATCTTGAAGGGCAATTTCTACTCCAATGCTGTAATTCCCTACAGCAAGAAAAGTAAGAAGTACCCAGTGTGGATGTTTTAAAAATATATGGAATACATTTATTATAAGTGTTAAACATTTACTGACAACCTTAAACATAAGCGATTACAGATTATTGCTATAATATATAATTATCATGTATTACACAAAAAAATACTTTAAAAGAAAATTGTGTGTACTATCTCGATTCTATTAGTACTGCGATGTCTGAAATTGTAAATTACAATCACAGTAAAATTTTTTTAAAGAATTAGAAGCTCAAGAAGTCTCCACTGATCTTTTTATTTAGGAAGTATTTGTAACAATCCCAAATTTTCAGTTTCATTTATTATCTTACCTTTATTAATATCCAAAAATAATTGGCACATATTTATAATGTCCGTAAATCAGAATTTTTTCACTGTGACATATCTTTTGCTAAAAACCTTTTTTGAGTAAAAACTGTCCAGTACGGTGCTGGATATTTAATGGCAGTTTTCAAGACTTAATAATTGTGTCTTTACGAAAAAAATCTATATATGTCTTTAAGAGTATTATAGAATTGCTTACACAACCTACTAATTAATTTTCAGTAAAAGCTCACAAAATAAATACAAAATATTTATATTTCGCGTTTTTAAATTTTTTCAACTTTTATTTAAATTAGTTCACTAAATTTTAACTCTCCCCTAATTTTCCTGTTTATTATTTTTGTATCTTTTAGTTTGCAAGTTATACATATAAAGCAACACAATTATCTCTGGAATTATGATTTAACCTTAGAATTTCCTAAGTACATATTTGAATTTTGATTTTTTATTAGGTATTATTAGATTTTAGTAAAGCACAACCCTTTTCAACGATATGAATGAAACATCACAAGATATGTGAATACAAAAACTTTTAAAAAGCTTGAAAGCTGTAAAGGCTTTGTTATATTACTCCTGTTTCCAATTTTCCACTAAGATGAATCCGTATCCCATCATTTTCCTTAATATTCATTACTTCTTAAGACGGTTCGTGATCGATGAGGGTAGTCAGCTCATCTTGCAATTTTGGTTTTAACCTTTTTTAGTATTAGCAGCTAAAAGCTTAAGGGTAAAATTGCCTTCCGGACGAATTCTTTCATTCTCTTGCTGCAAAGACTTTTTCCAGAATGCAGACAAATCGAGAAATCGTTTTTCTTTGTCAAATACCAGCAACAAACGACCTGACCTGTGGCTAAAATTGGAGCAGACAATTATTATGACAATTTTATGGCATTTTCTTTAAAAATCGGACTTATTCGCTATATATTTTTTTTATGAAACTACATACGGGCTTCAGATAAATCCCCAAATCGCAACAGGAGTGGCACCGGAACAAGCAATTTACTAAATTGTTACTAGTTTTACTCGTTAAGAAACATAGTTCTGGGGAGTCCAAAAGACCGAGTTTCTCCATATAATAAAATTCTTGAAAAGGGTTGTCCTACGAGTGAAATGCTAAATCTCATACGAATGTGATATATTAATGTGACCTGTATTCCTAGCATACATCACTTTGCCAGGGATAAAGTTGGCTACATGCAATGGACGCTTTTCATGAAAGTATTTATAGAATTTTTTTAATTATTTCTATTTTACTGCATGTAAAATTTTAATTCTAAAATTAATGAATTTTTATGTAAGTGTATAGTTATGCATATCATCGATCAATAACCTTTAAATAAATGCTATAGTAAGAAAAAATGAATAAATGCACTTTATTTATTCGGATAAGAGCAACTAGTTCTATCAATCATTTACATCGAAGCCGAAAATAATCTAAAATATAGGTGGTACTTGGTTCTTCTTGGCATATTTGTTAATAAGTTCTTGATATTGTGGTTCAAAATCCATCGAAATATAGGTACCAAGTATATAGATCCATAAGTCAGACAACAGCGCTGTTAGCGGATTGGAGTAACTGAATATTGAACCTATATTAGAAATATTTTCTTTCGCATCTAAAATGGAAAACTGATCAGTTTTGAGTATAAAATTAAATTCAATTTCATATGAAGATAAATTGCCGAGTTCTGCGTTGTTAGCTTTAGAACATAAACAGTCAAATTTTTAATTTCTTGAAATAATGGACTAAATTAGGAAATTAAAAGACGAACTCTTGTTCAGATTTTCACTATATTTTATTTATCAAAACGAAAAAAATAAAGTAATAACTCAAATTAGCCGTGACATGTTTTGGTACACAGTACCTTTGTCAAACGGTAGTTAAACTCCTACTATTTTGTCTAGTAACTAATTTAGGTACAAATATTTAAGCTCTGCCTTAATTGTACGGAATTTCCTAAAGGTGTTATAAATAAATTGACCGCTAACAAAATTATTGTTATGAAGGGATTTAACATAGTACAATCGGGAGATAATTACTTGAACTTAAGATTAAGGAATGTTATACAAATCTAGTTGATTATTTAGTAATACCTTGGAATCTTTTAATTTGTTAATTTCCAATGACTCAAACAAATTCAACTTTTTATTTTTGTTATTGATATGTAGTATATCGAAGTTTTCATCAAAACTATGATTTTCAGGAAATAAATGAGAGGCATAATGTGAAACTTCAGTCTTATTCTCAATTGCTTTTTTATGTTCCTTTATTCTCTGTTTGAATGTTCTATCCGTTTAACCTATGTAAACTTGGTAACAGGAGCCACATTTCAATTTATAAGCCCCGGATTTATTATGTTTTGTAGTTTTTAATTATCTTACTGAAAGAATTGTTTGTTTTGAAGGCTATCTTTAATCCAATACTTTCTAAATGTTTCGGAACTTTGTAGCTGGGTATACCACAATAAGTTAGGGTGTTAAATTTAATGTTTTTGGTAACTGATAAAGGGTAAACCAAATTAATAGCTTTTTTCTGTTGTTTTTTATATAATAATCTGTCTATTATCCTGTTGTCATATCCATTATTTTTTGCTATTTGTTTAATGATGTTTAATTCTTTATGAAAATTCAAATCGTTCCTTCGAATATTGAGTAGTGTATGAATTTGATTGTAAAAAGCTGCCATTTTTTGACTGTAGAGGTGAAATGAATTCTGATGGATTACCGTCTCTGTGTGTGATTGTTTATGAAATATAGAAAATTATTGATATGTTCTAAATATAAGTTTAACTGTCTATCTGTGCCTATAAAATAATTTAAAATGTCATCTACGTGTCTATACCAAAACAGAAATTTGTTAATAAATGGATGTGCCATGAATATCTCTGCACATAAAGGACTAAGAGAATTTCCCATTATTAGTCCGTTACTGGCAGCGAAAAATTTTTCATTAAATTCTAAACAATTTTGATTTAACGTAACGTAACAATTCTTTGGGTAAAATAATTAAAAACAACAAAACTAAAACTGAAACTAAAAAACATAACAAATCCTGGGTTTATAAATTAAAATGTGGCTACTGCTTCAAAGTTTACATAGATTAAACGGGTAGAACATTCAAACAGAGAATAAAAAAAGAATAAAAAAGCATTTTAGAAAAAGACTGAAGTTTCACATTACGCCTCTCATTTATTTTCTGAAAATCATAGTCTTGATGAAAACCTCTACGTATTATATATCAATAACGAAAATAAAAGTTGAATTTACTTGAGTCATTGAAAATTAACAAATTAAAACATTCCGAGGTATTGCTAAATAATCAACTTGATTTGTATAACACACCTTTATTAAATCTTAAGTTCATGTAATTATCTCCCGATTGTACTATGTTAAATCCCTTCATAAATAATAATTTTGTTAGCAGTCAACTTATTTATAACACCTTTAGGAAATTTCATATAATTAAGGCAGAGCTTAAATATTTGTACCTAAATTAGTTATTAGGCAAAATAGTAGACGTTTAACTACTACTGAGGAAGGTACTGTGTACCGAAACGTGGCATGGCTAATTTAAGTTCTTATTTTATTTATCTCATTTATATAAATAAAATATAGTGAAGATTTCAACAACAGTTCGTATTTCAATTTCCTAAAAATGGTTTTTCATCAAGTAAGCTCCAAATCTATCCAATTCTTAGAATACTTTTCTCAAAAATTCTTATTATTTGTTTGTATATCTAGTTTACATAACAGTGAAATTGTAAGTTTTTAATCGTCTTTTCTCAATGAGAAGTATATTACAGAAATCAATATGGAAGCATCTCACCCTCTTAAAAAAGGTTGAACCACCAGTTGTAAGTTACAATTTTTATGTTTTTACAGTATTTAGTTTTTCATTTTCTACCCAACTAATTAATTACTCTCTTTGTTATAAAATATTGTTTTACTTCACATTTTTACGATTTGAGATACTGCTTAATCAATTTTCTTAATATATTGTTTTATATACTACCAACAGCGTTTTAAAAATCTGTTATGGTTATTTCAGAGTCTGTTGAAAAATGATGTTATGCAAACGTATGTTTACTCCATCAATTTCAGTTCTTATTATTCTATAAATAAAATTATTCAAACGCAATGTATATCTAGGGCTTTGGAAAGCAATATCAATCACACAACCTTACAAATTTCTTTTATATCTTTTCGCTAGGTAATATTTTCTTTTACTATTTTCTTTTGAAAGATTAATTTTGGCCTGAAAAAATTGATTTTTAAACTAAGAATGTCTAATGCACAAAATGTATAGTATATATCTTGTAAAGACGATTTGCTTTAACTTTTTTATTGACATATGTACACGAGATTTCATATTTACTTTACTATACCATAAAAGCTTCCAAGATACTTAACATTCATATCTTGGATATAATCTTTTTAAGAACTGACTGGTTAGCCGAAAAAAAAAAAACACGATGCAGTGCAGAGAATACAAAATAAATAAACAAATAAATGGCCTGGAAACACCCCTCCTGGGTTCTCTAGATCTAGTTTATGGGTTGGTCAGTCCCATCTTCCATGTTGTATTCCGTTCGGTGCTAGTTATACTTCTAATGTCGTTCCGCTTTGTTCTTTTCACTTCTTTTCCTTGTTCGGGTGTCCTTTCACTATGTCTTCTTGCATTTTCCTTTACACTTTCCGCTCCCTGGTTTCCCTTTTCCTAACTTATTTTCTTCATTAAATATTTCTCTGTTTATGATTGCCTTATTGTAGGTTAATTTTGCCTTATTCCCCTTCTGCTTCTCCTCTTTTATAATTTTCAACAACTTCTTTCTCTTTTCTTGAACTTCTTTCGGGTATTCATCATTTATGTATACTCTTCTTCCTAATAGCCTACTTTTGCTTTTCATTATTCTATCTTTAATCTCCCGTGTCTTCAATTCTATCACTATTGGTCTATATCTGCCTTTTCCTGGGTAGCCCATCCTCCTGATTTCTGTGATATCACCTTCCCTATCAATATTAACCTCTATTCCCTCTATAATTTCTCTCGCTTTATTTCTCAGTTGCATCTCATTTTCACCCTCCATCTCTTCAACACCCTGTACCACGATTTTTCTTTTTCTTATCTCTCTCTCTATTTGTTCAATTCTCTTTTCTTGCTCATTTACTATGTTCTTCATCTTTTGATTTTCTATCCTCAATATTTCAGTCTCTTTCTTCAACCTTTCTTGTTCAATGCATATATTGTTCAGCTTCTCTTCTATTCTTTTATTGCTGTTTTTTATTCCAGTCAAGCTAGAATTTTGTGCAGCGTGTCTTCCACTGCTTTATTGTTTCCTGCGTGGCTTATATTTCAACGTGTTGTTTCTTCTATAGTCAACAATGTGGTTTAATTTGTTCGTTTATGTATTCAATGTCGGCTCAATTTTATTTAATTCTATTCGGTTTCAATTTAATTTAACTTGATCCGGGCCTGTCGATTTCTGTTTGCCACATCGCGCAAAAAAACTTCGGTCGGGCGACCCGTCGGACTTTATCGGTTCTTATCAGTGTAGCTATTTATGTATTTTCGCTTCTTTTAAGTTAATTCAGTTTACGTATAATTATCTGGTATTTATCAGGGTTACGCATCTAACTCTTCTTTATCACTTCTCCCATGCCTTTAATCACTTTTAGGTTACTTTTTTCAATTTACAGAATGCAAAAACTTTAGAAAATTGATCAAAGAATGTTACTGTATCTGCTTCTTAGCTGGTATTTAAAACATTCAATTAGTAAAATCAAATAGCTAATGTAAAGATGTTGTAATAAATTCTAAACAATTAGAAAAACTGTCAAATGGACATAAATGATGCTGAAGAATAGAAAATAAAGAAAAGAAAAGTCCTAACCCATGACATGAGCCGATTTGTTTTGATGATAGGGCAACTGTATTATTTAGTTATGTGTTTTTAATTTATATTTGCCTACTAGGTAAATAAGTAATAAGATATTAGTATTCAGAGTGACATATATTTGATTATTTACATGTACAGGGTGAGTCAAGGATAGAGTAAAGTTCATTATTTCATTTGTTTCGGGAATGACGAAAAAATGTTGAATATAATAGTTCTAGGGAATATTAAGGTACACAGTTTAAAATTATTTTTGAGTAGACGGGGTACTTCAAACAGGTGTGGCCGATATAACATATGTTTTTTTAAATGGAACATCCTATTTTATAATTTATTTTTAAATTCTGCGTGAAATTTTATAACTTTTTTATTAATTATGTTATATACCTAAACCTAGTAGTTTTTCTAATATTTCAATTTTTTAAAAGAAACACTAGTGTTCAGTTTTGTAAAGAATTATCACGCCACGCCATTGTTTCTGAAGGTGGAATACTCATAATTGGTACGAGCGTTCTATAGAGATGAAAAAGAAGATATATGTAAAGAAATTTGAGTTAGATGCTACAGGGTTTTCGAAATAAATTTATGCATTTTGACTATTTTAAATTGAGAAATCTTAAATTTTTTAAATGGCACACTCTGTATATGATTATTTTTTTTGATAGTTTTTACAAAACTCTCCAACTTTTATTAAGTATATCATATACCTATTTTTAATAGTTTTCGATTTATTTTAAATTTTTTAATTTTCACCCTTGTTTTTAATACACTTACGCTATATCATAGTTGCCAAGACAAAACAAAAATGTAGGTATTGTCAAATTTTGACATGTCTATTAAGCAAGTAAAAATAGTTTAATTTGTTGTAGTAAGTGACGTATAAAGGTAATGGTTATGGATTTTCCTAAAAATGAATTAATTAATATGGTTTATATACTGGGCGAGGCGGGAAAAAAACTGTCTTTTGGCAGTAAGGCTTGATGGAGCGAAGTACCCTAATAGGCGTACATTCATCTAGAAAATCTTTTCAGTGTTTAATGGAACGGTTTTGATGGTAGTGGTAGCGTTGAGTATACGAAAGGGAAAGTAGTAAACCAGATTGCTACCAATGAGGAAAAAGAAATGGAGATTTTACTTCAAGTTGAAGATAATCCCCAGGTCAGAAGCCGTCAACAAGCTGACTTACCTGACACATCTCGATGTACTGCTAATCGCACCACGAGAAAATACAAGTATCATTCTTTTCATATGGAGCAATAGAGGTCTATCCAAATTTTTTATCCAAAAAAATGTTTTCAGATGAAGCTTCTTTTCACAGTAATGGAGCAGTTAACAGCTATAATATGCATTATTATCCAACAGTTAATCCATTTTGGGTCTGGGAAGTTCAAAACCAAAACCATTGGTCGCTTAATGTGTGAAATATTAAATTTTCAAATTACTGGTCCATATTTTTTTCCGCGAAATGCTTAACGGGCCTAGATATCTAAATTTTTTGCGAAATGAATTACTCCAGCTTCTTGAAGAAGTTGATAACTTTTAAAGGGAACAAATATGGATTCAACAAGATGGAGCTTATATTTAACATTTTTTCGTCATTCCCGAAAGAAATGAGGAAACAGGGTTATTGATTTTGATAAATGGACTATCCCTTATTTGAAAGGTTAAACAAAAATGTTGGGTACATAGTTTGTAGCGTTTTTTAAAGATTATCTTTTACAATTAAATTAAAATTCAACATCACTGTACCAAACACTTTATTCTTGCACTAGATGCTCGTTTCGGTAACCATGTTAACTTCATCAGGAGCGATGGTTGACTAAAACTAAACTTACGTTCTGTCGTATTTATACTTAGACTAACCTATGAATTACTAAGTGGAACTAATGACATGGGTAGAACCATTAGTTCTAGTCAAGTAACCAGTAGAGGGACTATAAGAAATAGACCCTCTCTCTTTATTTAAATTACTTTTACATTTTATATGGTAAGGACACATACCTGGTTTTATTCACTTCGCCTAGAATTATGAACATTTAACCTGAGCTTATAACTATTAACTTGTTTATTAAGTCAACCTCAAAACCATTAATGCTAGCTATAGTCCTAATAGAATTCCCTCCATTATTGAATATTACTCCATTCAAAGGAAAAGTAACCAAATGATGAACTAAAATATGTAATGCGGCTAATTTAAGTTGTTTGCAATGAAAATAATCATTAGGAATATATCTATCTCTTGCTGTGTCTTTTTGTATACATATCAAATTCTAACTTATTATTATTTTTAACAACTAAAATAGGTAATTGTCCTTTGTTCTCAATTTCGTAAGTAAATTTAATGGAATCATATCGGCTATTTTTTAGGAACCAAAATCATCTATATTTGATTTTTTTGTATCAAAAATCGCGAACACATCATCCATATACCTATACCAAATCCCTGGAAAATACTCAAATTCTTAATTGACTTCGATTTTAAAATTAATCATGAATAAATTGACTATGAAAGTTAATAAGCTGTTCCTTGTTATATTGAAAATAATATTGTTTCATACAAAGTTTAGCTAATGTTAAGTATTTATTAATCATTTCGTTTTCTAAGTCATTCCTCCTTAGTATTTCTTGGAGCTATTGCAAATGTGTGGTATTGGTACACTTAAAAACAAAGAAGTGACATCAAAAGAAATTAAAATTTCACCTTCATTGAGAACTAGATCTTTTGTTTTGTTAATGAATTCTAAAGAATTTTTCACTGAGAAAGTATTTAATGATAAATTCTCAAATTCTTTTGATAACCATTTTTATATCCGACCGCTGATACAATGGGTAACATTGCTTTTCCAGGTTTCTCAATTTTGAGGAAGCGGTGCAACTTTGGTATGGTCGGAATACTCACATTTCATTTAAATTTTAGCGAATCGGAGATAAGCTTCTTACATTTCTTTAAAGAATTTTTAACTTCTGTTATCATTCTCGGTAATGGATTTCTTATTACCTTTTCGTAAGGGCCAGATTTAATAAGACTATCTACACGTTCAAAGCATTCTTTCTTATCTAATATAACAACTTTATTTCCTTTATCCACTTTTAGATAGAACACATCGCAATTCTTTAATTACTTTGATGCCTTTTGTGAATTAGAATTTGTATAGTTAACAGTATTTTTTGATATTTGATTACCACATGCTTCCCTAAGAAGTAATTTAATATTTTCTGGAAGTGTACTAATGGAACTTTGAATGTGATCAACTATTTCTGATAAATTATCTCTATAAGGGGTACTGCAAAGGGAAGGCTTTTGCTTAAAATGATTATTTCATTACGTATAATTTTTTTTTTTTATGGGTCTAGCACACGTGCTACAGGGAAGTCCTTAAAGCGCTACAGGAGCGACACGTGTGCGGAGAAAGCGATTCACGTTGTTCTTGAATCGTTGTAGATTGTACTCAGTGGGAAACACAGTCCTGGGCAAATTATTCCAAAGGGATGATATTCTCCATATAAAAGACTGCTTGAAAAGCGTTGTACGAGGAGTAACAAGCTGAACCTCATACGGACGTGAAGAATTAGCGCGACGTGTACTTCTAACATGCACCGCTCTGAGAGGAATTAAGCGGGCCACATCCTTCGAACACTTTCCATGAAAGTACTTGTAGAATAGGCTCAAGTCGCCAACCGTTCTTCGATGTTCCAGCGAATCAAGGCCGACGGTCAGTTCCGGGTCTCCAATCAGATGAACAGCTCTTCTCTGAATCTAACAAATGCAGTGTATGTTTGGGAGCGGAGCTCCAAACATGGGAGCAGTATTCCATAGTTGGTTGAATTTGAGCTTTGTAAAGAATTAACAGTTGTTGTGGAGTGTAAAGCTTTCTGGTTCGAAATAATATTCCTAACTTTTGAGAAGCTCTCCTTGCTTTGCCTGCAACATGTTCATGCCAGGACATATTTGCTTCCAAATTGACGCCCAACAAATTGAGTGACGATGTTAGAGGAATGGAATGCCCCGACATAACTATGTCGGGTTCAGCATCGTTAACTTTTTTAGAAAAAACTGCCGCCTGGGTTTTTGTAGCGTTAAATTCCACTTGGTTACTGTCACCCCAAGATAAAATTTCTTCCAGGTCTTTGTTAAGTTGAATGACTTCCTGCTGTCTGCGGATATTCGTCTGAGTTGCCGATGTCCGAGCGTTCAAAGTGAATGAAGAGATAAGTGTACTGTCATCTGCAAAGCTGTAGGTTGGATTCTCGGTCTTTTCCAGCAGATCGTTAATGTAAAAGAGAAAAAGAGTAGGTGACAGTATGGAGCCTTGGGGTACTCCGGCGTTGATAGTGAAGGTGTTAGAAAGAAATTCGTCGACTGCCACTCGTAAAGAACGCTCTCTGAGGGAACATGAGACCAACAAACAGAACTTTTCCGACATACCATAAGAACGTAGCTTAGCCAACAGCCCATCGTGCTAAACGCGGTCGAATGCCTTGGATATGTCAAGAGCAACCGCTCGAGATTCTCCAAAGTGTTCAATTGCATTGTTCCAAACATGTGTTACATAAGTCAGAAGATCTCCTGTTAATTTATTTTTACGAAAGCCATATTGATGATCGCTAATAATGTTGAATCCTTCAAGATGTTTTAGAAGATGCTGATTGATAGCCTGTTCCATGACTTTCGATATTATTGAAAGCAGTGTGATTGGTCGGTAGTTATTTGGCAAGGACTTCTTGCCTTTTTTAGGTATCGGCTGAACTGTAGCACATTTCCAGCAAGAAGGAAATATTCCCTTCCTGTAGGATAGGTTAAAAAGTCTACAGAAAACTGGTGTTAGTTCCCTCGCACAGATTTTAAGAACTATGGCAGGTATTCCGTCAGCGCCGGAAGCCTTTTTGGTGTCTAGCTTCATCAGAATACGCTTTATGATACGCTGTCTGAAGACAACATCGGGCATCCTTGACTGCACAATGGGAATAGTAGATGATATTTTTCCTTGGAAATCGACAGTAGAATGTGAAACAAAGAGTTCAGCCAACAAGTTCGCTTCCTCAACAGGTGTCGTTGCAATAGAATTATCTGGCTGTGTGAGTGGTGGTATGGTGGATTTGGTGAAATTTTGACTAACTGCCTTAGCGACCGACCAAAAGGACCCTGAATTGCCGGGACAGGCGAGAAGTTTGTTTCTAATCCGTTGATTGTGTACCTCCTTGGTTTCGTCGATAATTTCTTTGCATCTGTTCCTGGCACGAACAAATGTGTTACGATTTATGGTGTTAGGATTTTCGTGCCATTGTCGGTATGCATTTTCGGTCAAACCAAGGCTTGCCGTTGGAAGAGCATTTCTTCGAAAAAGGGATATAAGCCTCCATACCGGCCAAAATAACATCGGACCCTCCCTGGCGCAGTCGATGGGTCG
Organism: Pachyrhynchus sulphureomaculatus; assembly: GCA_019049505.1. NCBI lineage: Eukaryota > Metazoa > Arthropoda > Insecta > Coleoptera > Curculionidae > Pachyrhynchus > Pachyrhynchus sulphureomaculatus. Next base: position 142,209,975 of record CM032447.1, read on the forward strand.
TCGGATCGAAAACAAACGTCTAACCGAGGGAAAGTTCGAAAATATTCCATGAGATCTTCCCATTTAGCAGACTTGTAGTGCCAAATCTTGCGCGGTTTAGGCGCCTCTCTGTCATTGATTGGTAGAATACTCATTGTCGAAAGTAGTTTATGGTCGGAAGAACCTAACGGCGGATTTACGCTGACTGTGTAAATCTCCGGATTGGCGGTTAAAAAGAGATCAAGAAGACTGGCAAACTCTCCGTCTCGATCAGGGATCCGTGTTGGTTCGTCAATAAGCTGAGTTAAGCCACAACTGATTGAAAATAATTCGGCTTCACGACCTTGTTCGTCGGTAGTATTTGAATATTTAAGCCAGTTGATGTTGTGGACATTAAAGTCGCCCAGGATGGCAATTTTGGCATTTGGATAGTTAATTTGTAAATGATCGATGGTGTCTGCAAGAGAAACGAAGTGTTCTAAAGTTAGTATCACTTGGTGGTCGATAGAGGATACAGATGAACCTTGTGGTTGGTTGAGTCGTTATTTTTAACCACATGACATAAAAGTTTGAGAGCTCCAGAGCCTCTTCTCGTTGGCAAGAGAGGTCGCTTCTGACACAAAGACAGATTCCAAAGTTACGCCTAAATCGGGATGGACTGAGATAATTGATTTTCTATAATATTTACGGGATCCTGAGGATTATTCTTCTTAGTTAAGAACTTCATTAATTTATTACTTAATGTAGAGAATATATTTTTATATTTATTATCAATAACCAAAAATATTTTCCTCTGGAACTCGTTACATTGTTCATATTCAATATGGTTTAACGCTGAAGTAAGTTTTTCGAATATGCTGGAATTTTAAGAATATAGCTAGAATTAATGGTTATAATCATGACATAATAAACAAATTAATTGATAGATATAAGTTCAGGTTAAATATTCATAATGGCACCTTTTTTGCACGCGAAATAAATACGACCAAGTATGTTTCCATACCATATAATCCGAAATATAGCAGGGGACTCAATAAGGTGTTTAAAAAGGTGGGTCTCACTTTAGTTTATGAGTCGTTAGACAATCTGAGGAATATCTCAAAGTAATCTCAAGGACAGCTAACATGGTTAGCGAAACTCGAGCCTAGTGCAAAAATATTCTGTTTGGTATATTGGTGATATATTCTGAGTACTGTAATTGTGCCAAAGCTTCCAAATTCCGAAGAAAGTTAAAATTCAATATGTTGCTCGATATATCATCCTATTGTGTTCAATACATCGTATTGTGTTTAGTACATTTGTATTGAACACAATAGGATGATATATCGAGCATTAACATATTGAATTTTAACTTTGTTCGGAATTTGGAATCTTTGGCACGATTACAGTACTCAGAATTAACAATGTTAGCTGTCCTTGAGATTACCTTGAAATATTCCTTAGTTTGTCTAACGACTTATAAACTAAAGTGAGACCCACCTTATTAAATACCTTATTGGGTCCCCTGCTATATTTCGGATTATACGGTAAGGGAGTGAAGAGAAAATCTCTAACTTCGTTTTTGGGTTTCTTTGGCTGCTTAAAATAATTTTTTTGGTCTTGCCTATTTAAAACTGCCGTTGTAATTTTCTTTTTTAGATCATTTACTGTTAAGTTCCTTCCTTCTTTTAATTTATCTTTTAAGGAAAAGGATAAGGCATACAGTTAAATTTGGGCTATTTAGTCGCTATCATAAATCTTTAAAATCTCAGAATTTATAAATGGGTAGTTTAATTTCAAAAATGGCTGGGAGAATGTTTTGTGGCGGAGCGCCGTTCGTCTGCTGAATTATTTCCCCATTTTTAAGTAATAATTAATTCTCAGCGATTTCCGGTAATATTTCTAAGTAAGTTAACTAAATTAAATATCTAATAAAAAATATTGGTCCTATTATCATATTGATCCATATACCGCAATAAACCCGAAGAGATTGAGAATAAGATTGGTTTATTTGTCATTTCGTCCAAGACTGAATATTTCTTCTGTTCAAAGCTTTGGCTATTGAGAAATCTAACTCGTCCGTCCAAACAGTCTTATTAAACAGTTGCGTACCTTGTTCCATACATTGCATTATCTCCTGACAGAAGCCTAAAGGTAATTCTTTGTTTTTCTGGGGTGACATATCGAGTGTTTTTGAGTTTTAGTTTATCTGTAAAAGGAAATTTTTAAAAAGGCTACAACTTCTGTACTTAACATTTGTTAAACCCTTTAAATAAGCGACTTAGAGGAGTGGTCTATTTATAACTAATAACCCCGAACATGTAAATAATCAAATACATTTTTCTATAAATACTAGTATTTTATTACCTATTTACCTAGTATTTTTCTTTTCTTCTTCTTCAACAGCCTTTAACAGTACATTCTTGAACATTAGCCTCTCCTAGTTCGTTCCATTCATCTTGATCACTTGCCTTCCGATACCAGTTTGTGCCCGTTGCTTTTTTGATGTCATCTATCCATTGTTTTGGAGGTCGCCCAATGATTCTTTTCTGTAATCTTGGCCTCCATTGGATGACACGCCTTGTCCATGTTATAGCATCTTGTTTGGCAATATGACTTGCCCAAGCTCATTTCAGTGTTACCGCCCTTTTATAACATCCTCAACTTTTGTTGGTCAGCGTATTTCTTCAATGCGAATGAGACTAACACCAAGCATAAGCCTGTTTATTGAGTGCTGTGTGGTTGGAAGTTTATTTGCTGCATATTCGTCAGTGTAATGGTTTTCAATCCATAAGTTATAACCAAGGGCACACAGCTATTAAAAACCTTGCTTTTTATTTTGGTAGGAATATCCCTATTCTTCAATATGATCCTTAGTTTTTTCTGCAGCCACCCAAGTCATTCTAATCTAGTCTCTGCTTGTTAGATTCGGTCCCGAGTTTTATGTTATGTCCAAGATATACATGCTTAATAACTTTATCGATCACTTGGTTCCCGATAGTTATTATTGTTGTTCCTTGAGCTCAGATTTTGGTTTATGTTAAATTCGTTTTTTGTCCTACTTTTTCTAAAGTTGATTTTAAGTCTGATGACATTTCTTTTAGTTCATTTAGGACGCTACTAATCAGGACTTTATCATCCGCGAAGCGAAGATGGTTTAAATCTCGATCATCTAAACTAATCCTCTTGTGCTCCCAGTTAAAGTGTTTAGATACATCCTCTAACATCAGTGTGAGTAACTTAGAGGAAATTGTGTCTAAATGTCTCACTTCTCGATATAGTGGTATCTTGCCAGTTATCAAATCTTATTCCAATTTTATTTGTAGTGTTGTCTTATCATATATGTACCTAATAATGTCCTTGTAACTACTATCTATTCTCGCGTTATCCATCTCTCGAAATATGGCCTGAAGTTCGACATCAAACATCGAACGCTTTATTGTAATGAACAAAAACTGAGTGTAGTGAGATATGGTAGTCGTTGCATTTCTCAACTGACGTTTTAATATTTTGTATTTGTTCAATGGTGCCATATCCTTTACAAAATCCTGCTTATTCAGGCGATTAGCAGCTGTCAAATTCATTAAATTTCGTTGCTGATAATTTTTATAAATATTCGAAATTTGTATGGATGAAGAAAGGGGCTTATCGGCCGATAGCTTTCATTGTCTAGTTTGTCACCTTTTTTGTGTAACATTACTTGAGAATTATTTCATTAGTCTAGGATTTTTTCACTTTGGAGATACTTGTTTAAAAAGACATTTAGACACTCTATTGTAGTGATTCCTCCCAGCTGTCACATTTCTTTGGTAATGCCGTCCTTTCCCGGGGCGCGACTATTTGTCGTTTGGGATAGAGCTAGTTTAATATCTTCTTTTGTAATGTTAGAGAGGTCTTCTGAACCGACGGTTTTAACGTTAATGGATTCTATGTTTTGTGGCCTTCAGTTCTCAGAAGACTAGAGAGATTTGTATACGTGTTCAGCTATTTGAATAAGATCATTCTTTTCATACTTTATCTGATCCTGTTGGTATTTCAGCTGGTGTATAACTTTCATGCTCTTGTTGTTTTCTATTGTATTTTTTATAAATCCTATGTTGTGGTTTCTAGCACCTTCTTTTGTTTTTCTTCTAACATATTTATTTAATTCTGTATATTCTGGAAAGCCCCTATCAACATTTCTCTTATTCTCTAATAAATTTTTTGTCTTTGCTGATATTTTACTGCTTTTTAGTTTTTCATCGTGACATATCTTTTTCGTCGTTATTTTTATGTATGCTCTAATTTTGTTTTCAGTTCATTTATATCCACTGATACCATTTTACTTGTTGGCAGCGGTCTCAATGTTTAGATCTTGTTGATATTTTTCTTTTTATTGTTTCCACTGGAAATCTTTTTGAATGTACTAATTTGTTCCTTTCCTGGCTCGCATTAAGTAAGAGTCTTGCTCTAGCAAGTCTGTGGTCGCTCCCCAAATCAAATTTATTAGGTTAGGGACATCTGCTATAACGTATCTTTTGTTGCTTATGATATAGTCAATTTCATTTTTAATTTGAAAATCGGGACATGTCCATCTTCGACTTCATGGTTTTTGAAAAAGGTGCTCATCAGATTTTCTCTTTGGAGATAGATTGTTAATATTTCTTCTCTTTCATTTATGTTACTGAGACTAAAGTTTCCTCGATTTGAGATTTTATCGATGTTACTGCTCAAAGCTTAAAATTGTCTGAAATAATTTAATAATGTGTGTTATTTGTTTATATAATTGTTCAACTGCGATATCTTCTGAGGAGCTAGTTAGGGCATATACTTTTATAATTTCCAGGATATATCTTTTAGTTATTCTTAAGACAATGTAGATTACTTTGGCTGATATTGAGTTTATTTTTATAATTCTATCTTTAATTCATCTGTTTATAAGAATACCTACACCACTCAAATGTCTATTTGTATCTTTGTTGTTTAAATACCGAGGATGTCCTGATTTCAGGGTAATACTTGTCTGCGATTCTGCAGGTTTGGTCTCACATACGCCTAATACATCCCACTCTATGTATGATAATTCTTTTTCTTGCTCTTTTATTCGATAGTTAGATTGTATAATTTTTATATTAAATGTAGCCATATATGGCTTGGTTGTTTTGTTAGTATTGTTGGAAGGTTTTAATAAATTTTTATCTCCTCTAGAATCCTACAGGCAGCCCTTTTTCAAGTGGTGGGAGTTGTCATTTGTCGATCCATCCACCTGAGCTTCACTTCCTGATGTTTTAAAATTAGTCATTTGGAGGTTTTTGGTCATAATCTTCCACGCAGGCCGTGCATGTTGGCGGATAGGTTAAGGATGGATAAGGAAGCGTGCAATTCAGTTAAAATTCGAAGGGGGACATGATTTTCTGTGGTATGAGAGATAGAATAAAATCAAGGCTGATGTGGGCAGGAGGACATCTATAAATAGACCTATCGTAGAGAGTATCTATCCGCTACTTAATAGACCAATATAAAATAAAAACACGTGACTAAATAATACAGTTGCCCTATAATCAGAGCAAATTAACTTAATATCATGTCATGGGTTATGACTTTAATTTATGCATGACGTTTCTTATCTCTATCTACTATTCTTCAGCGTCATTTATGACCATTTGACAGTTTTCTATTTATGTAGAATTTATGAAAATATCTTTAAACTAACTATTTGATTTTAATAATTGAAGGTTTTAATTGCTAACTGAGAAGCAAATGTAGTAAAATATATTGATCAATTTTTAAAGTTCTTGAAAAGATTATACAAAAAATGTGAATATATTAAGTCCCTTGGAAGCTTTTATAGCATAGTAAATAAGATATGAATTCTGGTGTACATATATAGATAAAAAAGTTTAAGCAAATCGTCTTTAAAAGATTTATATTAGAAATTTTTAGTTTAGAAGTTCAATTTTTCAGGTCAAAATTCTTCTTCTCTTCTCTTCTTCTCTTCAAAAGAAGGAAATTTGTAAAGTTGTATGGTCCTAGATATACATTGACGTTTTTTTTTTTCCTATGTTAAGTTCTTATTTTCACTGGTCATCTTTTTATACTCTCTTTGTAGGTGTTTGTATATAATTTTATCACTGGTGTCTTTACTGTTACCAAATATTTACGGGGACAAAATATAGAATCTTGGTACAATATTTTTGAAGAAATTCCCATATTATTTTGTGTAATATACTTGACATCAAGAAACGATGATTAGAAACATACAATTTTCACTATTTAAACAAATTTTAATTATCGTAGATTAGATACAGAAACAGACAAATAAGAATTTGTTAGTAATTTAGTCTAAAATATTAAGAAATAAAAAATTTGAATGTGTCTGTCTTCTAAAGTTAACAACGCAGAATTCGGCAAGTTTATCTTCATATAAAGTTAAATTTTAGATGCAAAACTGGTCAGTATGCACATTTTAGATAAAAATGAAAATATTTCTCATATGAATCCAATATTAAGTTACTAATAGCACTATTGTCTGATTTATGGATCTACATACTTAGTACCTATATAATATAACAGTGGATTTCAAACCACAATATCAAAAACTTATTAACAAACATGCCATGAAAGACCAAGTACCACCTACATTTTGGATTATTTAATATTAAAAAAATCTGTTTTGATTAAAGAATTGTTTTGTTTTAAAAAATAATAAAGTTTACGAATCTTGGCTAGCTGTAGCATTTTTTACTGTTAGTTTGTGCCTTTAACATATTTTAAATTGGAATTAGAGGATCATAAGTTCAAATTTTTCCTTAACTTGTACCAATTGCTAGAATGTCAAGAAATTGCTGACCATTTTTTATTCTGGCATTTACATTAGTTTTTATTAAATTTTTAACTAAAATAAATTTAAAAAAGACTGTAGAAAATCCCTATTACAAAAATATCTGAGAAGGTTCTATGTAACTGTCTCCTATAATGTCCATACAAGAAAAAGCAGATAGCATTGGCGTAACTTGTCCTAGGTAGTAACGTTTCACAGCCTCTGCCCTTGAGGTTTAGGTTTTCAATAAGTTACTGTTTTAGTGTACTGCCTATACAATATTTTAGATATTTTAATATTTCTTGGGTTTATTGATAATCATATTCAGCTGCTTGTGTCCGAGATTTTGTATACACTTTGTGATCTTGCACTCCTAATTTATAGAATGATTCAGAACAGAGGTCCCAGTTCACAAGTCAAATATATTATATATAAAATACTTGTTAAAATTATTTTTTAAACTAGTTTAAAATTACATCATTTTGTTATTTATTTGTGTCAGTAATCAGGAAATATTTACCATTTATTATATATATTACCATATAGTCAAAGAAACTCTCCCATTAAGAATCTGCATTGTATTGATTCGAAAGTTTGTAAAAGCTCGAATTTCTAACCCACATGAAAAACAATATCTTATATCACAAAAAAACTAAAATAAAGTGATTTGTAAGAAACCAATATGTAATCCGTAAATAATGAGAGCCATTACCAAAGACATAGAAAAAGAGAATTTTACCTCTATCGGCTCTCACTTTTTTAAACGGTTATTTTACAGTCTCTTAGAACTATAGTATATAAAACAGGTAAAAAAATCGCATATATAGATTGCAACCTCTTCGTAATTTTATGGATTTCTAAGATGGTTTGGTATGTAGACTGTAACATGTATGTAAGATTTTTCTTTTCACAGCAGTTCTTATTATTTTCCGTCTTTTAGTAATTTAGGGTTCAGGAAAATATATTGTAACTAATTCTCATTCTCACAGTTTTATTTCCCGTTTCATCCAAAACTGAATGTTCCTTCTATTCAAAGGTTTAACTGTTGAGAAAGCTAACTCACCTGTCCATTCAATTTTATTAAATAGTTGGGTGTCTTGTTCCATACATATATATATATATATATATATATATATATATATATATATATATATATATATATATATATATATACATATATATATATATATATATATATATATATATACATATATATATATATATATATATATATATATATATATATATATATATATATATATATATATATATATATATATATATATATATATATATATATATATATATATATATATATATATATATATATATATATATATATATGGTAGTCGACATAAGCAAAATTTGATACCAGATAATTTTTCATATTCAAAAAAACGTAAAGTATTCCATGTTTTGTATTTATAACTTCTTCCCTGGATGTTTTAGAAGTCTTCCTAAGGCAATACTAAAGGCAAAACTCACTGGTTATCTAGTAAGTAAGTCTTTTTATGAAACGAAAGAATTCTATAATGATGCAAATAAAAGGTTATAATTAGGAATTAATAGCTTTGGAAAGACACTATGTAAATTTTTACATATCTTTCTAATTATTTTTATTTGTTAATCGAAATATGGATAAGCTCATACAAAGATAGTAACGTAATAATGTAATTGGATATATGATAGTTGTAGTCTTAGAGTAAGTCCTAGATTCTAAGTTTTTGGTTAATTATTTATAAATGTATGCCCTTACGGCTTTTGATAAGTTTCTCACCCTACGGTGTATTTTTTGTGACATTGTTCGTATACTGTATGATGTTACTTTTCGAATCATCAATAAAGAGTTTATTATTTTATATATATATATATATATATATATATATATATATATATATATATGTTTATATATTGTTTATATATATATATATATATATATATATATATATATATATATATATATATATACATAATTTGGTAATCTGTTATCGACCGTAGGTCAGTTAGATGCGTGTCTGATTTCCGATAATCGGATAGTAACTGACGTACGGTTGATAACAAATTACCAAATTTTAAATTTAAAATAGGTTTTGATCAAGACATCACAATTACAACATCCAAACTACAAGACTGATGACACAGTATGTCAAGTTACAGCTGAAATTAGCAAACATTATAAACCGAAGAGTATTTTTATTACGTTACCGAGCTTCAAAAATCGTCCCTACACATCTAAAAAAATGGCAGGAAGAACTGCCAAGTATGTTGTTTACAAATGACAGGACAACTAAGGTAGATATTTTTATTAATAGTTTAAGTAAAAAACTTTATCTTTGAAATAAAACTGACCTGTAACAATATCTCGATTGCACAGCGGAGGTTGATAAAGAGTCGATTAAAATTATAAAGTTGCTTGCCTCTACATACATTTAATGAATATGAGAAGAGAGTAAAACATAAATTCAATTTCCGGTTCAACAAGATTAAACACAATTTACTAAAATTTGAAAAGTTAACTAATAAAAACACTAATGACCATCAATCATTCAAAGACAACACAAAGCGGTTTAAAAATATCTCTAAAGTTGAAATCCCAAAGGATGTATTTGATTTCCTTTTACTAGGTCTCAAAGGGTTTAGCCGGATAAGGTACTAAAATCGGCACCTAAAACAAATGCAATGTAAGTATATATATCTTGTAGGTATTGTTGAGAAAAGCCTATCCTGTAATTTTCAGTCTCGTGTCAACCATAACCTCAAAATTAGTGTTTTTTATTTGTCTCTTACTCCTACAGGTTTTGGCCGTTTGACTCAAAATTTGAGGAGGTAGTAGGTATGTATAGGTAATACTTCAACCTGATTTTTTTATTTATAAAAAAAAAATCAAAAATTTTGACGGAAAAAGTAAAAAATTTTGATGGAAAAATCCATATATATCGAAATGTATATACCGTGTAGGTACGAACTCACGAAACTCAAACAATATGTACAGATACAGGTCGCAAACATGACTGTTAAATTTCAGAACGATCGGCGTACGGGCCGCAAAGTTATGCACAAAATACCAACGAAACAACCTAAAAACTCTCATTTTTCGGCTGTCTAATTATAATTCTTTTTAATTCTATCAAGTTTGTCATTTTCTCAGCTTCAATTGATATGAAAACTGAAATTTCAATATAAAATGGATTAAATACATAAATATACCTAATTATGTAGTAGCAACGTGAATCGCGTTTTCCGCACACCTATCGCTTCTGTAGCGCTTTAGGGATTTCCCTGTAGCACGTATACTAGGCCCATAAAAAAACTTTAATATTTTTGACGGCCCCACTGATAATGCGCATGCGATATAAGGAAGCTACAGTTTATAGATTTTATCATAAACTCAATTGTCACCTTATTCAAAGATTTTCCAAATATAAAAATTGCAACTGCATATGAGATTCTGAACTGTTTTCGAAAACAAAGGATAGAACGCCTATTTTGTATGTTACAATACAATGTGAAGCTTGTTACATTGGACAGACATCACAGTGGTTGAAACAGAGACTTACACAGTACAGAAGTGACTACAGGTTGAGAAAGAATTCAGGTGCTGTAGTGCTTCATCATTTGAAAACAGGTCATAATTTTGACTATAACAACGTTAAAATTTTAGTTCACGACAACTATAGAAGTTATTAAACGATAACGATATTAAGTATTAAAGAAGAAAACAGTTTTATTTACAGCTCAGGCCGATTCCTGATAATCAGACACGCCTCTCTCTCTCCCCCTCCCCTCGGTCTCTCTCTCTGTCTATATATATATATATATATATATATATATATATATATATATATATATATATATATATATATATACTATTCTCTCCCTTGAAAACAACGGTTCATATGCAGGTAAGTTTTTTGCAACCTTTATTCGCTTTCCAATGAAACGTGATGAAAAAATGCCTGCGCCCTAAGAGAACAATGGAAAAGGTTTTTTTGTAGTTAAAAGCAGTCGAGGCAGCATTACAAGGTGCCTTCATTTGGATGTGCTTACCATCCAGTGCACCAATACAGTGGTCAAAATTCCACTTTGTCTTAAAATGATCGACAGTTTTTTTCAACATTTCTTCTGTTGGCTCTGGCATTTCACTCGGTTGAAAATGAATTCAAATGGCTGTGCCTACATGGACTATAATGTAAGAAACTGTACTGTAAACCAAACGATATGTGTATTACATAGACTTGTACGAATCTCCGGACGCAAAGTGTCTGTAAAAAATAAAAATAGTAGAAATTAAGTTACCGCCGAAGATTGCGTAACCCAATTATATCATTAGTGTAAACATTTTTTTATCGAATTTTCTGAGAAAATTTAGCAGTTGTTATCAGACTAAAAACTGTAGTAGATTGAGTTAGAAATATATATCTAACCGTTGCCACCATGCTAAAATCATTTCACGTCACTGCTTTTCTCTTACCAATGATTGAAGTAGCTGATTGTTGGAGGTGATGAAGCAAAAAGCATTTGACTGAAGTTTCGTGGTAGTTACTGCAGTAGCTTGAAACGTATAGAAACTCGAAACGGCAACGCTTCCAAAGTTGTAAAGTGGAAATTCTCTGACAAAATGTCATTCTTAAACGGTACATGAAGAAGCGAAAAAAGTGTACTAATGAAACTCCAGTCACCAAGACGAGTGATATTTCAAACGATACCCCTTCAACTTCGATATCAAGCTGTGGTAATTGGCCATAAAGGGTTTCTAAAACCTTCACCACCGAGTTCAACTGCGTCAGCACAGTCAAGAAATAAGGCTACTAACCTTCAGACATTTATAAGTGATATAAGTAAACAATGAGACCAACGGCAATAATCGCGAGATGAACTGCGTCGGTAATTACTTCAACCGTCAAATAAGTAGAAACTTTTTTTGTTACTAAGTGTACGAATCAACAAAAAAATTGAACCTCACTCTACAGAGGCAGGTAAAAAGAAAATTATTCGTCATTATGTCAGAGGCTGAGGATCCGATGGAAGGCTTCACCACACTATGTTCGACGCACAATCATTTTTAACAGCCTCAAGCATCAGCGGCAAACGCTGATTATCAACAATCAGCTACAAGCAATGACTCTCCAAGGTACAGCTGCTATTCCTCATATAATATTTTTTTTTTTCGTTGTCTTACAAAAAATTATATAAAATTGCGAAAAATACAGTTTTTATAACGTTTTGATTACAAATTTTCTTCACTTGCTTCAAACACGTTGCCATTTTTTCCACTGTACTAATGGCCTTCCTGAAATTGGTGTCTTATTTGGTGATGTCATTACGGACTACACCGTGAATATAGAAAAACTGGTTCCATGTCATCCCAAAATAGTTTTCAAACTGCTCAATTTCTGAAATAGTAGGTGGAATTCTCCAAATTACGATCCATCCCTAATATGGTGACACCCAATATCTTCTACGGTTACAGTACACGGCACACAAACATTTCCATTTTTCATCAGAATTCGATTCAGATTCCAATGTAGCAGCCCAGCCGCTCTCGCAACTTCTCTCATTGAAGGTTGAACGATTCGGTTCGGTCCCGGTGTGTGTCCCCCCTTAGTTAAGTTCGATAGCGTCGAGTGTTCGGCCGTGGTTTAAACAAACCTTAATGAGTGTGTATCTTGTGTTTAAAAAATGCCTCACTTAGAAAGCCATATAGTAGCTAAAAATTTATTTATTATTAGCAGAATAAACAGAAAGCAACAAAATTCATACTGTTGTGGTATACTCACCAAAGTAATTTAAACGATGTTAGTCATATTACTCATTTATTTAAACAAACATGCAAGAAGTTTTTAAGCTAAAGTTTAGTGATGGTAAGTTTAAATTACCCTGTTTATTTTAATAGGTTTCACTTGGAATGGTTAAGTTTTCAGCAGTTAACATAAGGCTTAAAATTAAGAGGATAAAATTATTGCAGGTGGAATGAATACATAAAATAATGGATGACTTAGTGCATTTCAGTGGAATGAGAGATAATATTGGTTACCGAAATTAATTAACGTCTTTATGTATTTATATCTACATTTTATATACTGTATATATACACATATGGAAAAATTTACCAGGAAACAGTGAGCTTTTTTATTAGATATTACAAAAATAATACAAATATGATTTTTTTGCATTTCCTATGATTGAATTAGCGACAGTTCTAATTAGTAATACATTTATGATCTATGTAAAAAAGATATTTGGACTGGAATGTTATTAAAGAATACAACCAAACGTAGACAGAGACTAATTAGAATACTTGAGCATAATTTACAAAGTTGTAGTATTTTTTTCTATACTGTTAATTTTTCGTCCAAGTATTAAAATTCAGTATTATAAGATTTGAGGTATAATTTTCTAATTACACTACTTTTTATATATTAATTGAAATACAAGCCGTCTCCTTTGATGGTAAAACTGTACAGTAATTTTGATGATTTTTTAGAAATTTGTGGATAAAGATTTGAAAAATATCGTATACATTATTGTATAGCATTTACACAAGGTTATTTTATGTCATCTGTCTTGCTGTGAAGAAAAATTAACAGTGCAGGAAAAATTTTTTTTGGATAATAACCGTCTACCTACACTAATATATTACGCAGGCTGAAAAGTTTTTGGCCTGACAAATTTTTTTTGTCGCTTTTAAAAAAATTCATATGATCTTTAGGAAGTAACATCCTTCAAACGTTACCTGTCAAAATTTCATGACATTTCGAGTATTAGTTTACAAGTTACAGTGGTTTTAGTGACGCTACTTTTGATATTTTCAAAACAATAGAAAAATCGAATTTCGTGTGTTGATTAAACACTGTTTTTTGATGGAAAAAATATCGTTTAAGCAAAGCAGTGGCTTAATAAATGTTACGGGGTTCTGCCCCTGGAAAATCACTCATCATTTACTGGTTTGCTGAATTTAAACGCAGTCGTACAGATGCAAATAATGCTGAACGCTCTGGACGTCCAACTGAGGTGGTTACACCGGAAAATATAAAACAAAATCCACAAAATTGTTTTGGATGACCGTAAAGTGAAAATGGATAAGATAGTTGAGACCCTAAAGATATCAAAAGAACGTGTTGGTCATATTGTGCATGAACATTTGGGCGTGAGAAAGCTTGGGTCCGTGTTGTTGATTCTGAGCGCTGTTTGGACCTCTTTAAGCGCAATAAAAAGGATTTTTTTATGTGATATGTAACAATGGATGAAACGTGAATCCACCACTACACACCGGAATCAAATCGGCTGTCAACTGAGTGGACAGCAGCCAGTGAAAGCCGCCCGAAGCAACCAAAGACACAGCAGTTGGCTGTAAGGTTGTAAGGGTCAGCCTACGTGTTGTATAATATAATTTAGTATTTATCGGGCTACTCCATTACTCCTAAAAAAAAATTTTTGTTTTGCACCTCAAAAAAACGACCCTACGCCGATTTTCAACTCATCCGGGAGAAAATGTTTGATTCTTGAGAGCTAAAATCGTAAAAACCGCAAAACACAATGAACAAAATTTCGTCAAAGTACTTAGAATAGCAATAATAATTAGACAACGAAACAATTTTTTATAGCGTTACTTTGAGGACTAGGTGAATAACTTAAAAAACATTTGGAACCAACATCACGAGATAAAAATATTCACAGTAGGAAACCATTTTTGAAAGAAAAAAAAATACTTTATTTATAGTACAGTAAAAAAAAGCTTCTGAAATGTCACAGCTTAGATACAGCGATATTATGATTTTATCTTCTCTGGAGTATCACCAGGAGTATTGTTCTGAGTTTTGGACCCCGAAAAACTTTTGCTCTTTTGTTTATAAACAATTTAAGTTATCAAAAGGCGTTTTTTGAGCCTAAAATGCGAATAACTTCGGTTATGTAAGTCGGGTCGAGCCAAAAAAAAACAATTTTCATTAGTTTTAAGCCTTTCAAGTACGTAAATAACCTACAAAATTGGAAAGCAGGCAAAAAACTTTTTTTTTTCATTTTATTGTACAGGTCGACTAAGGCTTAAAACTTTCAGAAAAATATGCCTTTTGTTATAGCAAAAATACCCTAAAGCCTCAGTGGACACAATTGAATTTCTTGGTTAAAATTTGAATTGCTCGCCATTTTATACCATTTGGTCTAAAATGGGTCTTTTTTTCAAAATTTAGGTCTTGACGTCAGTTTTCCGATGCCATTTTTTGGAGTCGTTTTAATCGTTTTTTTATATTTGTTTTTTAATCAAATAATAACAAATGCGTTTTTTTCCATTTCGAAAAAAAAAATTGCAAATTTTTTATTATATCTGGTAGAGAATCGTGAGACCTTTATTTAAAAAAAAATAATAATTTACGTTTAAAATTTTTTTTTTCAAAATGACCGGAAAAAAAAACCCATTTGTTGTTATTTAATTAATAAACAAATGTAAAAAAACTGTAAAAATGATATCAAAAAAATTTTAATGGCATGGGAAAGCTGACGTCGAAACCTAAATTTTAAAAAAAAAGATCTATTTTGGTCCAAATGGCATAAAATAGCGAGTAATTCACATTTAAATAAAAAATTCAATTGTGTCCACTGGGTTCAATATTTTGGTATCAAAATTTCAGGGTATTTTTATTATAACAAAAGGCATATTTTCTAAAAGTTTTAAGCCTATCGGTTAACTTAATCGAGTTAAAACCAATGTGGATTTGTTGGAAATTTCATTACGAAGAGTTGATTTTTTTGTTCTCGATTAGACTTATATGACCGGAGTTATTCACAGTTTAAACTCAAAAAAAACACGTTTTGACAACTTAAGTTGTGTTAAAAAGTTTTTCTAGGTCCAATATTGCTGTATCTATTACAGCGCTTCAGCAGTTAAAAACTGTTGGAAGAAGTGCAAAATATAGTGTTTTCCGTTAAAACCCATGCATTGGTCCTGCACGAGTGAAGTACTAAAATTTTAATGTTTGCCACTCAATACATAATAATCAATTCACATTGTTAATTGTTGTTTACAGAAGGGTGACAGTTTTGATTGTTAAAGGTAGGTAACGGTTTCACCTCTGCCTAAAATTGTAAATCTCAGTGGCAATAAGTGTTTCTCTATCCATTCAAACATTCAAGAAAGGGTTATGGAGACACAACTGACAATTTTCCTGTTCTGCCAGATTGACAATCAACATTTAGCGCAGGGCATAGCTGTGAGATCACTCTTTTAGGAGGTTGTGGACTGCATACTGACAGATGTTGACGGAGTCTCTGCCTGATCTGACATTCTCTTTTACTTTTAATAGTAAAGTTTATAATTTATTTTCTTCTATATTGACATACATAATTAATTATATAATTTTATAAACAAAATAGTTCAGTCGGGGCAGTAGCAGCCTCATACAGTATACCACAGGGCTTAATTTTGAGGCACCTATTATTTTTAATTGATATAAAATATAGGTCACATGCCAATTTAAATATTTATCAATCATATTTAAATTATAAAATAATATACTACTGCATAGACCACCAAAACTAAAAATTAATATTATGTGAATTATCGGTGTTGTATATTTATTTTTTGTGAATTTGTGTATGTTTTGAAATAAATTCTTTCTAAATGCCTTATTTATGTGCTATAAAATTTACGCTTATGTTTAATATTACATTTTTCATAATCGAAATCATATTCGTTATAAATTAGTTGATTTGCAAGTAGTTTATTTTTTGCAAAGTTATCTGAATCAGGATTTCTTTTTACTTATCTAAAATATAGAACTAAATTATTTTAGAAATTCCTTTTCATATTTTTCTATATTAATGAGGGCTTGCATATAAGAAATCATTACCAAATTCATATTTCCTAATAATTACTACTTGTCAAAAGGGCCCTAGTAGTCAACGTCACATTAAAGATTTTTTCTTTTAATAATTTCTAATTTTATTTCAATTCATATATATTTGTTACCAAATATATTTTCGAATTTATTTCGGTTTGGCTCCTCTACTTATTTACTTTTTAATTACTACTTAGTTACTAATTAATTTTTTATTGGAATTTCTATTACTTTTACTTATTTTTGTTTCACTATCATATGTGATTGCTGAAGGAAAGGGAATATTTGTACTGGTGCAATGGCAGCATAGATTTTTTTACTTACCTTTGCAAACGGAATACTTTTAAGTCAGAGAGAGTAAGAGAGCTGCAGCTATTTAGAACACTGTTTTTCGGCACCACCTATTCTGCATATAATTCTTCCTACTGTAAAAATAAGAAACTAGTATCTCACAAAAGGTGTTGATGGCATATCCACTTAACGATAAAATACAATGGTTGCTAAAATAAGTTAAAATAAACAATAACTTATTTAAGTTTTTTAAATTTTCTGCAAAATGTGTTTGGCTTAAAGTGTCAAAAAACTATATACAGGAGAAAATTCTTCAGCCGTTCTTCAAAAGTTCTGTGGTAAAAATATGATTTGTATCACAAAATTTACAAGAAATTAAAACAGAAGTTCTCATCTTTGTAGATATATCAATATTAAACTATCCATAATTCAATTTAAAGGTACTTTCTTGTCCAACGTGCTAGAAACTTCTTGAGAACTTTTTATCTACATAAATATACTTTAGTAAAAGAAATTTAAGTAATTTAAACCAAAACAGCTTCACAATAGAATCGTTGAAAATTAGACTATAGCAAATCTTACTTTATAAATTTTTCAAAAAAATACATAGTTACCATTCATTGATTATTTTAACACAACAATTCCAAGCAAACCAAATATCTGCATTAAGTGCCTTTAGTTTAATTATATTTACAGTTACAACTCTCCCAACTATACTAATCAAGTGTACAAAAATTAAAAGGTTCTGTGTAAGAACTAAAGAAAATATTTGGAAAATATCTGGTAATATAACTGGATAAAACATAGACTTGTGATAAAAAATTATTGAAGGAAAATCTGATAGTAAAAGCTGATACTTTACAACCAGTATTTAGAAACCCATGGTTAAAAAATATCGTTCTACAAATTAAACAAGTAATATTTACAAGGAAAGTTAACGAGGTTGTACAGCCCCAAAATTCGCATCTAGATTTTTACAAAGAATAGAGGGTAGAAAAGTTATTGTAATAAACAGTACGCATTTTTAGAATTATATATTTCTTATTTTGGTAGTTTGAAATAAAAATATTACTTATTAACTTTAAATAACGAATAAAAGAAAACTACGATATTAATTATGATAAACTTTGCAGTGAATTTAGGTATTAAAATGGAAAAAAATAAAAAAATTTATGAAAAATCCAAATTAAAACCAACATTTGGATACTGTAAAATCTTAATAGCCAAATAATTCATTTCTTTATTAGAGTCTAAAGAAGAGGGGGGAGGGCTTTCAGTCACAATACTATCATCTCTATTGTAACTAATTAATTTTAATGTCGGATTCCGTATTATAAGGTCCTTGAATTTTTATAATTTCTTTTTTTATGAGATACTAGCCTTGTGGTAAATTGATATTTTGTACCAGAAGTGTCTTCTATAATGAAATTTAAAATGAATTACAGAGTTGAAATAAAATACTTCTTTTATTATTTCTTTTTAATCTGGTTGATATCTTAAGTTCAATGTGTGACACCTAATACTCCATTAAAAAGGAAACTTCAATCATAAAATACCAATTGAGGAATCGCACTTTTACCTTAAAATAATGGAAACAGATCGTATATACTATCGCTATATATGTTACTTAAATAATTTGATTTAATATTATTAAGTTCTCTGAAATAAACCATTCTAACCAATGTTTTATTAAATTTATGTCCATCTTAGGTAATGGATACTGAATTAGCCAACAGGTTTCTTTTAAAGTTTTTAAACTTAACAGGTAAAAACTTTTTATGCCACATAGTATATATATATATATATATATATATATATATATATATATATATATATATACATATATATATATATATATATATATATATATATATATATATATATATATATATATATATATATATATATATATATATATATATATATATATATATATATAAATATTTATATATATATATATATATATATATATATATATATATATATATATATATATATATATATATATATATATATATATATATATATATATATATATACATAAACAAAAAAATCATATGTACATATCATGCCTGGAAAGTGTTTTCATTGGACATATTGCAAGATTTGCTAAATATTACTTTACAGTACTATATAAAGAAAACTAGTCCTAGTGTTTCGATAAATTTATGAATTTCCTCTATAAAAGCTTTTTAATACTTCTATTTATTATTAAATTTTAGTGAATCTGAAAAATCACCATTCCTCTATATTATTTGTTACGGAAACTTAGGTAAGTGTCCCTTAAAAATGAATTTAATTTTTTGCTTTGCAAAAAAATAAAATTAAGTTAGTATAGGGTTAGACATTTTATATAATTTAAATTTTTGGTACACAATACACCGATATAACGCATTTTCAGACAGTTAGTTATTTCATACCATCTGATATTCGAATTTCTTGCTGTAGTAGACAGACATAAGAAGACTGGTACTATAAGTCCATTATTGGATTAACCTGGTCTAGTTGCAAAGAAGTCATTACCTTTTGTATTCAAAGCTTCGAAATGTTTATTATTTCAAATACTCCCTTTGTATATTTATCAAAGTCAAAGGGTTAAAAAGGTTTTTTGTGCATTCGTTCGGAAAACTGTTGGAGGCTAAACAATTATTTATTCAGAAATAAGTATTTTCAACCTAGTGTCTAAAATAAAACTTTCTGTAAGCTCTCAGTAGGCAGTGGCAGGCCATAAAGTATGTTTGAGATGTGTTTGGTATCTTTCATGTTTTTTTGTTGAGACATAAATGATTACTGATGCTGATTAACTTCCTTAGAAAAATATTAAAAGCACCCATAAAACCAATTTGTACTTCATCTGCCATCTTCAAAGAATGTTTGCTATATATTTTTTTCCTCATAGCTCATGGAAGGAAATATGATAGTTATGGTTAAAAACGAGAGGTTAGATTCAACAGCTGAAATTTTATTTAAAAAGAAAATAATAATAAATCAAGCTGAAGTAAAAAAGGAAAATGCACAGGAGGCAACTTACCGAAGCTGTATAACGTTAAAATCCGCCCAGAGAATTTTATCAAGTGAAAGATAAACATTAGAATATTTATTACTGTTCATAAAATAACCATGTAGCGTTATGCAAATATATGCTTCAAATAGATAAGTTGATATTTACCGACTAATATCATTGATTTATAATTTATTTTGCTTAAAGGTCATAAATAAGCTTTGTTTATTTTTAATTAAAAGGTTGAGAAACCTTTGTTTGCCTAAACAAGCATTAAAATTTAATTAAAATTTATGCGATGTATAATTACTTTTTATCGGGTTTTTTACTGCTCCCAATTTTTATATTACGTTAGAATTACCCAGAAGCAAATACCAATGTTTATTTTTTCCTGTAGAAGAACTAATTACAAAAAAATATAGTCTTGAACACCTTATTATTAAATTAAAACCTAGGGACGGAATTGCTTGGAAATCCAGAGATAATTAACTTTCAATAGCTGAACTTTTCTATCATTTAAAAGTAAAATTAGGTAATATTTTCAGTATTTTCTAACAATTCTGAACGTGGGTATCAAAAGAAAATCCAACTTTCAATAACTATATTTTATATTCAAATAAGCATTAAAAATCTAATCTGTATTCTCTTTCTTGACTAATTACAATACGTTTTTTGTAAAATTAGTTTAAAGTTGAATAATAGAATTGTTAGCACTAAGTAGTATACATTTCACAGCATTCCCTGTTATCCTCGTATGAGATCAAAACGAATAGTCAATAAACTATATTTGCTTAATGCGGAAAAAAGCTGGACAGTGATCGCTACCGAATGGCCCGCGTGGATATTTTGAAAAGTACTAATATTAGATAATGTCAAAAAGGTCAAGTAATACTTATTGGAGAAATAAATTTTCAGACAAATGAAAAATCAGTGTTAGTGGGATTAAACCCTGTGAAATTGGGATGATTTTCCGGCACTCGCCTACAATTGCACAAGCCCTAAGTACTTATTCCTGACTTATTTCAGATCTCTGAACCATGACCGAATGTAATCGGTTGCTTTTGTTAACATATTCCTAAAAAGTGAACACCGATGCAAGAACTTTGATTTCTTTTATATTAGTATGTTCTATAGTAGGTTAATGTTTAGCTATAGCTAATTGTACAATTTGATTCATTTTATATATCTTCTTCTAGAGCTTTAAATCTAATGAATATGAATTTTAAAGTTTCTTCCACATGAACTGAACCATAGAAGTATGGAAGTTACACAATTTTATATCTACACTGTATTTTGGTAATTTCAAGCATTCTTCAATCTTTTGATAACAAAATTAAGCGATCATCTTTTCAATAATTTGACTATTTTGTCCGTAATACTGCTTATGATGGGTAAAGCCGCATCGTTTACTATTCTGTCTGGAATCTGAGCTTTTAAAAGAGTTTAACGAGTGTCATATTCCTAATACAATATTCATTACCTTGGAGACCCCTGGCTAGTTTCCCTGTTTTTGGCATAATAATAGAGCATAGTCATGGGTTAAAAGTTTTTGAGAAGGATGATTACGTGAACTTGCATTCCAATATCGACTTGTACGAGTTCTTTTTCAGTCAAACCAATGTACAGAGAGTAGTACTTGATCCGGTTTCAATTTGAAATGTTATGTTTAAATGAGGTTGTTTGAGTTTATTGATAAATGCATTTAGGTATACCGCACCATGTGTTTACATAACAGTTTTAGAGGATCGTTATCAAACGAATTTTGCTGAAAAGATTCCATCAAAATATTTGTAACCATATTGGATAATGGAAAATCCATTGTTGCTCCTGAAATTTGTTCATAAACTTTCCGTTAAAATATGCTGACAACAGACGTGATTCGATTAAATCTACCAAACATAAGTCAAGGTTATTATATTTAATTATGTCTGATATGGTGAAAACTGAATTATTATTTTGAACACTTATATATGAATACTCAAGGTTCAAACAGATCAGAATATCAACTTTTTGTGTTGTTTGAAGATGACTTGTTGAGTTTTTTTTTGTTACCTTGTCAAAGATTTCCAAAGTACTACATTCGGGTAGAACTTCTTCATCTTTAGATCTCAAGAAAAAGTTAACTCAAAGAATATTGTTCCCTTGTTGTTATGAAGATCGCCAAAAATTTTAACTTTTTTTTGACTTCCTCAAACTAAATAATTTCTAACATAGAATACAAGTGACAAATTTGGTTGGATCAGAAATTATCTCTTTTAGAATTAGACCATGTTAAATTAGAGTGCCTTTCCAACGTAATACTTACGATTACACAAGGCATCCTCTAATTTGACGCAGTTTAACCCCCGCAAAAGCTTTCGTTATCTTTGAGAAAAATGTTTAACAAGTAAAGAAAGAGTTCATGAATATCTTTTGTCATTGTTTATCGATCGAAACATGCATTGTTGATGTTGGTAGCATTATGCTATCTAATTATTTTACCATAAGCCTATATAATCGAAGGGGGGGTCCCACCTCCAACTCCACCTGCGGTTCTTTTAGAGTACCCCGCAGGTGCCCCCGCGAAAAAGTACATTGTTCGAAAAACGATAAAATTTATTCCCTTCGATTATTCATATTCTTTTACCTTAATATTACTAAGCACTATCTATTTAATCGAGAGATGCCCACCCTTATGTTGCTCCCCATTACCATAAGCCTAATAAAACATGCTGATTCTAAACTATATTTTAGTCATAATGTAAACTTTCATAATAAAATTTACTATAAATAGGCACATTCAAACCGCAGAGCAAATTTAATTCTAAATTAGTAAGTCGATATGTTCAGCTATACAGCAATTTAACTTTATATATGATTAATATGTATCAAAGTAAACAAAATAAGTTTGCAAGCACAAAACAGGGAAAGTAGATTTTATTCGACATTCCACACAATAACGAAAAATTTTAGTTAAAACCAAAGACACCAATTTTATTCCCTATTTCACGATCAGAAGTTAAATTTTCTTATTAGTGTTCCGTACGGAACACTTAGAAGATGACTTCGGTGTGTATCTGTTTGTCTGTCCGTCCGTCTGTCTGTCTCACCCGATTTTCTCCGAAACTATTTGTCATAGAAAGTTGAAATTTGGAAACAATTTAGGAATTGATGTCCTCATCAGAGCCGTGTAGTTTTGAAAGTTAAATTTTGACTTAAGGGGTTAGTTCTGGGGGGTGAAATCGAAAGTGAAAAAAATTTTTTTACTAGGTCATCGAGTGTGGTGTCAAATGAAAGCTTGTGAAAAGACGAGTAAAAAATATATATAATGTAATACTTGCGCACACTTTTCTTTGTATTATTTTTAAAAATCGCTAAAAATCGCTATCCCCCCCCACCTTATCTCGAAACGTACTGATCAAAAAATTTTGAAAAAAATTTTGGAATATTCTCCACGGGGTGTAGATTACACGAAATTTATCACGAATGCATTACCTTTAATAGTTTATCTGGTATATAAAAACAAAAATTGCAAGGTCATCAGTTTTCAGTAAAGATTGGAAACAAACTTTGTTGAAAACTCATTTGGGGTGTGTTTTGTGAAGTCACTGATCATTTTATACCACCGTAACAAAATATTTTATTTTAAAAGCAATCAACGTACGGAACACTAATTGTGCAAGTTCAACTTGCACTCGACCGGTTATTTATTTCTTCGATGTCATTTACAATAAAAAATATTTCAACAAAAAATAATTTATCACTTAGAGGTGTTAGACAGAATCATGCAAATATAGTAGAATAATTAAATAAACAGTAATTTTCCTGCCTTCGAAATTTGGGTAAAAGGGTTTCCATATGCGCTTAGTACAGTACATGTCATGTACAGAGCAAAACTGTTTTGATTTAAAAACGGTGGCAAGGAGAGTTGAAAAAGTCGGCAAAGCTGTTACTGTTTTTTTTTTTAAATGAAGCTCTCTGAGAAATATGGTAGATAAGTAGCATGGGACTACGTTTTATTTACCAAAATTTATTAATAAATATATTATGCAAAATATGCCATACTTTTTTGACATGAGTTGAATTAATTTTATACTGATTTAATTGCTAATTTATAACTACGGCTTTTCGAGTTTCACATTTTTGACTGAAAATATCTTAAATATTTTGAATGAGGCCTAGAAACTTTTGGCACAGGGTTAGTACCTCTCAAGAGTTTTCTAAAAGGTATACTATATAATTTTGAGGAATTTTATATGGTATATATATATATATATATATATATATATATATATATATATATATTTCGATTTTAATTAAAATTTTAAACTACTAACACCACAAAATCTAAAAGTTGTGAACGTTCAACTGACTTTCACGTAAGTTCCCGCATTTAAAAAATTTCGGGAGAAAACATCTCGGTATCTTTATTTATCTCTCATTTCAATTTCAGTCTCAAAATGTGTATAATAAGCTTTTTAGGTATAATTATTAAAATTAAAATTTACTGAGTAGGATACAGAGTCAATATTAGTAGAAAGAAAGATAAAGTATGCACCCTATTCAAGCAAAAAATATAATTCACATTTATCCCTCTCAAACTTGCGCGAGTATAGCACCAATTATGTTCTGGCTAATAATCGTCCATAAACGCATATTTATGAAGGAATAATTTCATCTTTTGCAAAACAGTCTATGAGCTAACACTGGAAGCGAACATGTCATATTATATTACGAAACTATATATTATTGATATTTTTACATAAGGAAATGCTTATGGAATTGCATTTACGGAAGGAGATCACTTCAGTCTGAAAATCTTTCATTCCTTGACTCACTATTTTATTCTATCATAGTTTTTTGTTTTTTGAATTTATAAGAGATTAACCAGTATAATTCATGTTCATGTTTAGTAAATAATTGCATCAGGTCAACACATCGACGATCTATTTGATTGCGCCAAGGAGGTTTCCGATGTTATTTTGGCTGGTATGGAAGCTTACATACCTTCTTTGAAGAAATGCCCTTCCAACGGCAAGCCTTGGTTTGACCGAAAATGAAAAGAAACTGTTGCTTCTAAACATCTTGCCTATTGACAATGGCGTGAAAATCCTAACGCCATAAATTGTAACACCTTTGTTCATGCCCAGAACAGATGCAAAGAAATTATCGACGAAACCACGGAGGCACACAATCAATGAATTAGAAACAAACTTCTTGCTTGTCCCAACAATTCTAGGTCCTTTTGGTCAGTCGCCAAGGCAGTTAGTCAATATTTCACCAAACCCACCATACCACCACTCACACGGCCAGATAATTCTATTGCAACAATACCTGTTGAGAAAGCGAACTTGTTGGCTAAACTTTTTGCTTCACATTCTACTCTCGATTTCCAAGGAAAAACATCACCTACTATTTCCATAGTACAGTCAAGGATGCCCGATATTGTCTTCAGACAGCGTATCATAAAACGTGTTTTAATGAAGCTAGACCCCAAAAAAGCTACTGGCGCTAACGGATAACGGCCATAGTACTCAAAAACTATACGAGGAAACTAACACCAGTTTTCTGTAGACTTTTCAACCTATCCTACAGAAAGGGAATATTTTCTTCCTGCTAGAAATGCGCCACAGTTCAGCCGATAATAATAATAATAATAACTACCGACCAGTCGCACTGCTTTCAATAATATCGAAAGTCATGAAAAAGGCTATCAATCGGAATCTTCTAAAATATCTTGAAGGATTCAACATTATGAGCGACCATGAATGTGGCTATCGTAGATATAGATCAACAGGGGATCTTCTAACTTAGGTGAAACATCTTTGGAAAAATGCAATTGAACATTTTGGAGAATCTAGAGCGGTTGCTCTTGATATATCCAAGGCATTCCATACTATCTCCTACTCTCTCTCTCTCTCATTTACATTAACGATCTGCTGGAAAAAAACCGGGAATCCAATTTACACCTTGGTAGATAACAGTACGCTTTTCTCTTCATTCACTTTGAACGCTCGAACATCAACTACTCTGACAACTATCCGCAGACAGCAGGAAGTCATTCAACTTAACAAAGACCTGGAAGAAATTCTATCTTGGGGTGGCAATAACCAAGTGGAATTTAACACTATAAAAACCTAGGCGTTTTTTCTAAAAAAGTTAATGTTGCTGACCCCTACATTGTTATGTCGGGGCACTCCATTCCTCTAGTATCGTCACTCAATTTGTTGGGCGTTAATTTTGGAGCAAATATGTCTTCGCATGAACGTGTTGCAAGCATAGCAAAGAGAGCTTCTCGAAAGCTGGGAATATTATTTCGAACTAGAAAGCTTTACACTCCACAACATCTGTTAATTCTATACAAAGCTCCCATTCGATCAACTATGGAATACGACTCTCATGTTTGGGCTCTACTCCCAAATATACACTGCATTTGTTTGATTCTACTCAGAGAAGAGCTATTCGCCTAATTGGAGATCGGGAACTGGCCGGCGGCCTTGATTCGTTGGAACGTCGAAAAATGGTTTTTGTATTTTCATGAAAAGTGATTGATGGTTGTAGCCCGCTTAATTCCTCCCAGAACAATGCATGCTAGAAATACACGTCGTGCTAATACTTCACATCCGTATGAGGTTCAGCTTGTTACCCTCGTACAACCCTTTTCAAGCAGCCCAGGACTGAGTTTCTCACCGAGTACAATTTACAGCGATTCAAGACCAACGTGAATCGGTTTTTTCGCACACGTGTCGTTCCTGTAGCGCTTTAGGGATTTCACTGCAGCACGTTTGCTAGACCCATGAAAAAAATTTCTGAATGAATAAAGCCAGATTATATTAAGATTAGCTATTTATATATAAACCAGTTAATTTTTGGCTTTAGAATCTGTATGCCTACTTATCAAAGGTTTTAAAAAGTGCAAAAGACTTGAAGAAAATAGTACCTTTCAAAATTATTTTAATGAAATTGAACTAAACTCTTATTTTATACAGCTGAACTGATAAATTACTTATCCTCTGTAAACAGGGTGCATTTTTTAATATCTCAAAAATTTTTATTTAATTTCCAAAAATTCTATGTCAATTAAGGAAATACAACATTTTTTAAAAAAGAAGCTTTAGGTTATTCAAAATTAAAAGCATAAATATTAATATTTTCTCATGTGAATTATTATTTAGCAGTAAGCAGACTTTTTCGGTTTTTAGATTTAAATTACTCTAAGCTTTTATATAGCATAAGATACTTTGGGAAATTAAAATTTAGACATATTTCCGTATCAGTACTTTACAGTTAATATTATGTAAACCTGTTTTTTAATCTAAACTAAAGTAAAATTTTTTTGTAAGTTTCTATCTTGTCATCTTGAAGTTTTCCGAAAGGAAAATACTATAAATTTACATAAGGAGGAACGTTGATGCTTTAGCAAATGTATGTTAGACGCCCACATATATTATAAGTAAGAAAAAAATATTCCCCTTTTCTGATTTTAAACATAAAAATGCAAACAAAGCTCCGTTGACTTAATGGTTGGGTAAGGAAAATTTATTATAAAGATACGGGCAAGTAAATGAATAAAAATTTTGCCTTTATTTTCTCTCTCAATTTTAAATTTAACGAAAAAGAGGTAGTTTGTGCGGAAATTGTAGCTCTGAGTTAGTAAAAGAGAAAATATACACCTATTCTGTGTTAATAATAACAAAGCATAAAGAGGAACTGTAGGAAATTTAATCAGAATGTTGATTACTAGGCATGTGCGAAAGGTGTGATAGGAATAAACGGTTTTTATTTATATTTACAGAAAATATATTTTATTACTTAATACTTACTTACTCAAAGATAAATTTTAATGAATGAAGGCAAAAAAAAACAATCATAATTTTGTATGTGTCCTTAGGTACACTGTACATTAGAAATTTAATGTAGCGAATATCAAGTAATACTATAAACCAAGAAATCTGAGACCTAATAAGTTAATATTACGTGAAACGACAGTCTTTCAAATATATATATATATTTTCACAAAGAAAAATGTAAGGGATTTTCAAAAAAAAATGTTAATTATATAAAAAAGCTCTATTGAAGTCTCAAATCTTGGATTACTGCGTAATAGATTGAATAACTCGTTACTATACCATAATAAACAGTTACTAGAAAAATGTACGTCAAACCCATACAAAAATTTTTAAATTTATTTCTTAAATTAAAACAGAACTAGGAAAATTCTCTATCCAACTCCAGCTTGTTCATGAAGCTTTGAAAATTTATGACGGAGTAAATATCTCTGTAGTTATGATCTTTAAATATAAATTAAAAATAAATTTCTGTTCTTTAGAGAATAAGAATAATATTGTAATAAGATGTTATGGGTTCTTATGTTATATTGTTCAATATTTCCGGGTGGTTCCTCCAAAATAACAATTTTAACAAGTAATTGGATCCATCTACTTTGCTAAAGTTATCTCAATATAATAAAGTTCCTGAAACAATATGCTACTGGGCTCAGCATCATTTTTGATTTATCATCAATCTCCATCAGTTAAAGAGGAAAATTTCTGTTACAACGATATATTTTTCAAGAGAAATTAATAAACTTAAATATAAATGAATAAAAAAATATTTAAATACTAATCCAAATGATAATGAGAATGAATTAGAAATTACAGATAAGGGCAGGATCTACATTTCTCTGCCAAGAAGAGAGTGAAGACTTGTCCACACTCAACCTAAAAATTTTATTTAATATGTGATGTATATATAGAGTCCCTACCTCTATATTTAATAAAAGAATAGGTTTTTATAAAACTGCGATGTTTTTTTAAGGCATCTTCCTAGACATGAAATAACCTTTCTATGTTTTTTTTTGCCCCATATTGAGTGAGTCAATGAGAGAGAATGATTCAGCTTCAGGACCTTATTCGTCGGTAGTATATGAATATTTAAGCCAATTGATGTTGTGGACGTTAAGGTCGCCCAGGATGGCAATTTCGGCATTTGGATAGTTAATTTATAAATGATCGATGGTGTCTGCAAGAGAAGTGAAAAATGGTCTAAAGTTAGTATCACTTGGTGGTCGGTAGAGGACACAGATGAACCTTGTGGTTTGTTGAGTCGTTATTTTTAACAACATAACATCAAAGTTTGGGGGCTCCAGAGTCTCTTCTCGTTGACAAAAGAGGTCGCTTCTGACAAAAAGACAAAAAAGACAGATTCCAAAGTTACGCCCAAATCGGGAATAGAAGTCGTACTCAGGATAAAGATAGTTGACTGTGCTGGTCGATGAACTGACTTTGGTTTCACAGAGGTTTATTTGATTGCAGGTGCACTCAATTTATGTTCGAGTTTAAACGTCGTATGTTGCAAAAATCAATTTTAAAATTATGATCTGATGGAAAAGCATTGTCCGGCTTACTTCGTCTGAGCATTTGTGCCGGGGTTGTCGTTCCGCCTCTCACCTTTTGCTGCAGGAGGGCGCAGGTTGGTTAGTGTCCTCGCTTTTCCGCAGTTTTTTAAAACGGCGTCTAGCCGCGCCGCTGTAACGAACGCGGGGTTTAGGGCCTTTTGGTGCCCCGCGTTAGATGTCGCTCCTCCCTCCGGTTGTTCGCTACCCAAAGCAGCCATCCCCTGGAGGATTTCAGCGACAGTTGTTATTTTATTCTTATTTTGTTGTGTCCACGAATAGCGTGGATTTATGATTTCACCCAACGGCGCCGCGTATGGTTGGGGCTCGTTACACCCGGTATCCGGGAGGCACCGTTCGCGACGCAGCACTCCCTGCACCATGCAGCCCTCGGCACGGTAACTAATACATTAGCTTGGAGGATCCCTCTTGAACCGCACCCGTCCCATCTACTTGAGGAAAGTTACGCATGCAGTATTAAGCTCCACCACCGCGTCAAGGTGAAGATCCGTCGGGGTATTCATATATATATATATATATATATATATATATATATATATATATATATATATATATATATATATATATATATATATATATATATATATTGTAACATTCATTTTTTCCTAGATTTTAAGAGCATGTAATGTTACTGATTTTTCGCTTTATATTGTACTTCTTTTCATCTTTGTATCGAGCAGTGTATTTCGCAGAATTTTCTAGCCGCTCGTGGTACAGTGTGCAGTGCGGGTTTCCGACCGAATCTATCGAATTCGTAGTACGCCGCGATTGGTGAAATGTTTGTTTCCCGGAAGTAGGCCATTTTAGAGACAGAGTTCTCACGGCTTATTTAAGGGTCTGCAGAAAGCAGATCAAGGCTTTTTTCTATCGAGCCGCCGAGAAGGCTTTTTTCCATCGAGCCGCCGAGAAGGTTTATTCTCATCAAGCCGCAGCCAGGCTTTATCCATCAAGCCGCAGTAGAGGCTTCTGACAATATTTTCGAGAGCCAAGTTAAGTACGAGTTTTTTAACGTAAAGCCGTAGTGGGCTTTGTGTGTTTTTTTTACATGGAGTAGCCGAAGTAGGCTCTTCTCATCGTGAAGCCATACTGGTAAATTAGTGATGGAATGTGTGAAAGCGGTTTTGTGTTCAATTTAAGGCCTAGAAGCCCGTAGGAAAACCGTAAGTCACCAGAACATACATCAGTAGATCTATTTTCCGCAAATAAGTGTTTTAACATCAATTTGAACTGATAAATGGTGAAGTGAATATCACGACTCTTCGTTTTCGGGTGTAGTAAAGTTTTAGAAGTAAAATGCCTGATTTAGGAACTCTACTTAGTAATAACTACTTTTTAGGCTAGAATTTTTGTAATTCTTGAACTGCAAGGGTTAGAACTTTTAATTTAAAATCATGAATAAATTTTCTTTTTGTTGATTAAAGCTAGTGTTTCACTGTACACCTATCTTTTTTTTCAGGATAAGAAGGGTTGTACCAAACTGATTCTTTTTATTAACAACTGTATAACACTTCAGTATTTTTTCATTTTTTTAGCTGAAATTAGATCCTTTCTATTTTAAAATGAATGGTGCCCAAAAAAAAATAGTACAACTAAAGTTTTTTAACAACAGAAAATAATTCCAAAAAGACGTACAAAAATTATCTCTTACCCATATTACTCTACCAAGGAAAACTGAGCTAGTGTTTGTTTAATTTCTTTAGTTCTTTTAAAATCATTATTCACTCAATTCATTCTCAGAAATTAAAAAGGGGCTGCAAGAAGTGCGCCTCAAAGTACGGGCAAGTTCACACATTACAAAATTGCGCCCAAGCGTGGGACGAAACAACTCTTCACAGGGTACAAAATGACGCTGTCAACGCGGGGCTTTTGGAATTTTATTTTTTAAGGGGTTCAGTGTACTAGCTTTCGAACAAAGTAAAAGCTCTAACTTTTCAGATATTTTTTATTTCATAAGGTTTATTAAACGAAACTACACTATAGCAATAAGACAAAAGCAGGAAATTTGTAGAATTATTTATTTCAATTTATCTGATGGTGGTATAGATATTTGAATTTTGTTAATTGACTCTAAGTTAAGTGATTCCTACTTTTTTCTTAAAAGCTACCTTTATAGTTCAGATTGGCGGATGTGCTGATCTACTTTAATTTTGCACTGTTGAATTTATTTACTTTGCGGTTAACTGAAGAAAAAACTGTACGTTTTTTTCTCACCTATGTTTTGCATGAATATTAAAAATACTTTGCTGATACGAAACGGTATTTGGAGATTTTTTGTTGAAAATTCTTAACATATTTAGTAAAGGAATTTTAATAGAAAGCAATACTTAGAAATTTTTTTTGAAATGGTTGAAGATTTTCTAAATGTTTGGTAAAGAAGTTTACATATTTTAATTGTCTTTACATATTTTTTATTTTGACTATTGGGAGCACAGGAAAAATATTTTCACGACTTTTCAAACAATTCTTTTAAATTTAATACATTTATCCTGGAAGCCTTCAATTTTAAAGTCAATCACCTACTGGAATATGAATTAGACTATGAACTGAAAATCCGTCGTACTTTCTCAGAACGTCCGGTCGTGGGTAAAAGAAAGATTCTAACGAGGATCTTAAGTAAAGAAATATTCCAATAGATCAGATTGGACTAAATGGTTACAAAAAGTTTCAGATTTCTTTTAAGTCTAATAAAAGTTCTCCTTCTCAAATTAAAACTCCTGCTTCTCCAAATGGTCACATGTCTCCTTTATTCGTGCATAAATATTTAGATAATAGACCGCATATAAAGATAAATCTATTAGGTGTCCATTTCTCGGCTTTATTTGACTCTGGTGCAAATACCTCCGTTGTAGGTCAGAATGGTATTAAAATTTTAAGTCGTTTAAGTATAAAAATATGCCATGTCAAAAATAGAAGTGTTACCACTGCAGATGGCAGCCGTCTAAAAGTTTTAGGTACGGTTGAGTTGCCTGCTAGTCTGCAATGGTCATTGTTTAGTAATCTCTGCTCTAGTAGTACCTTCTCTATCACATACTTTGGTTTTAGGATGTGATTTTGCACAAAAATTCGGAATTTTAGTAAATTTTAAAGATAATTCGTGGTATCCACAGTCCCTAGAAGTCAATTCTTATACAAGTTTTAAAGATTGTTATTCAGAAAGTTCTTTAGAAAACCTTTTCTCGCGTCTATGTACCCTAGATGATCTCTCGCGGACGGAACGCTTAAAGGCAGAAAAAGTAATAAGCTCTTTCAAGGAAATAAGTAGTAAAGATAGGTTAGGCCGAACGAATAAAATCACCATGTCTATAGATACGGCTGATGCCAGTCCTGTAAAGACAAGGCCCTTCGCCATGTCTCCGTACATGTCAAAAGTATTAAATAAAGAGTTAGACGAAATGTTGAAACTCGGAGTGATCGAAGAATCAAACAGTCCTTGGTGTTCTCCAATCTTATTGGTGAAAAAGGCCGATGGACAGTATCGTCTATGCTTTGACGGAAGAAAGCTCAACGAGGTCAGCAAATTTGATAACTATCCATTACCGAACATCGACAGAATTTTGACATCACTCAGGAATGCTAAGTATGAATCCTCGATATACCTTAGAAAGGCTTTCTGGCAAATTCCTTTGGACAAATCCTCTAAGGAAAAGACCGCTTTTGCAGTAGTAGGCCGAGGTCTATTTCAGTTCGTCACTATGCCGTTTGGTCTAAAGAACGCTGCTCAAACTCAGCAACGTTTAGTGGACGCTATATTTGGTCCGAAATAAGAGCCACATATTTTTACCTATCTCGATGATATTTTAGTAACATCGGAAGACTTCGAATCGCATATCTTACTTACGCTTACTTAAAGAAGTAAAAGACAAATTGAAAGAGGCCGGACTGACGATAAATTTGAGCAAAAGTGATTTTTTCAAAACTTCTCTAAAGTTTTTAGGCTATATTGTAGGCTCAAATTCCTTGCGTACCGATCCGGATAAAGTAGCAAGCATGGTTAATTATGCGAGACCTACTAATACTACGGAAGTTAAGCGTTTCATAGGAATGTGTTCATGGTATAGACGTTTTATTGAGAATTTTTCTACCCTGTTGTCGCCTATTAATGATCTTTTGAAAGGACGAAAAAAAGGACAATCGATAGATTGGACAAAGGCAGCAGAAGAATCTTTTATAAAGATTAAAGAGCTATTGGTTTCAGCTCCAATTTTATCCCAACCAGATTTTTCCCAGCAGTTTTATATTTCTAGTGATGCTTCTAATACCGGTTTAGGGGGCGTCCTAACACAGAAAATCAATGGTGAGGAAAGAGCGATAGCATATGCCAGTAGAACTTTATCAAGGGCTGAACGTAACTATTCGGTTGTTGAAAAAGAATGTTTAGCAGTACTCTTTAATATCGAAAAGTTTAGACCTTACATAGAAGGTGTTCCTTTCACGGTCATAACAGATCATTATAGTTTATTGTGGCTTAATTCTATTAAAAACCCTAGTGGCAAACTAGCGCGTTCGGCGATTAGGCTGAGACAACATACATTTAATTTAATTCATAGAAAAGGAGTCCACAAAGTTATTCCTGACGCTTTGTCAAGAATCCCAGATCAAACAGTGGACGAAAACAGTCTTAATGCACAGATTGGCGTAAGAATTGATACAGTCGATATAGATCGCATTGATCCATGGTACGACAATTTACGGCAGCAAATCAAAGAATTTCCTGAAAATTTTCCGCAGTGGAAAGTGGAAAATAATTTCGTGTACAAGTTTATCCCAAACCAGTTGCCTTTAAAAGTTAATGTACCCGAGTGGAAAATACTAGTTCCTAAACCACAGAGAGAGGAAATTATAGACTTGTGTCATACTCCTACTTCTGGTCATTTTGGTTTTTATAAAACTCTTCACAGGGTTCAGGAACAGTATTATTGGCCAAGAATGCGCTTTGATATCTTAAAGTTTGTGAGGACTTGTGAAGTATGTGGAGCGCAGAAATCTCCAAATACACTACCTATGGGACTGATGGGAAAAGAGAAAACGGTTAATTACCCTTTTCAAGTCATAGCAGCTGATCTAGTAGGCCCATTCTCACGTTCAAAAAAGGGAAATAAATGGCTTCTCGTGGTTTCTTGCTGGTTTACAAAGTATACCATGCTATTTCCTTTGAAAAGCTCTAAAGCTGAATATATAGAGAGAATTTTGGAAAATAACGTCTTTCTAATCCACGGTGTTCCATCGCTCTTGATATGCGATAACGGTACTCAGTTTATCTCTAAGAGTTTTAAGAGCTTAAGTGAAACTTATGGTTTTAACATCCGTTTTAATCCCGTGTATTCTCCGCAATGTAATTTTGTTGAACGTAATAACCGAACAGTCGGGACCGCTTTAAGAAGTTACGTTGATTCACATGACACTTGGGATAGCGACATTTCCAAAATTCAACAAGCTATAAATACCGCAAGACACGAAGTAACAGGGTTCACACCGTCTTTCTTAGTTTACGGCAGACATATACCTCTATCTGGATCGTATTATAAAAATTTAGATTTGGATGTCAATGTTGACAGCGAAATAATTCCGAGTAACAGGGGTGCGTACGCCGAAAATTTAAAGGGTTTAAAAGATATTTTCACCGACGTGCGTAGTAGGATACATAAGGCTTATGAATGGAACAGTAAGTCTTACAACCTTAGAAAAAGGGATTTTTCCTTTAAAATAGGTGATCACGTTTGGCGAAAAAATCAAAATTCTTTCCAGTGCAGCTGATAAATTCACATCTAAGTTGGTACCTAAGTATGTGCATTGCGTGATAAGAGAAAAGATTTCAGATTTAGTTTATGGTTTAGTTAATTTAGATGGGACTAAAGTAGGACGATGGCATATTAAAGACTTAAAACCATTCAATGGACCTAACCCTAGTGAAAGTTTGTCAGAAGAAGAATAATTTATATTTACATTATCTTAATTGCTTTACTTTAGTTTTTTTGATGTTGCTCTGTAGAGGTGACGACCTCGTTTTTTTGACTGTTATAAAAGTTGAGCAGAGTAGAGCTCACTTTTATAATTTTTTTTGCTAAGGTTTTGGGTACTGATCATATCCAAACTTAGGTTGATGGCGGTTGATGTTTAGCATCGACTCAGCTGTTGCGAGCTTGCGAAGGAGTCACACTCAGGATATATCATAAGACTGGTATGTCGGTGGTCGCGGGATTTGATTTGCTTATGACCCCAAATAATATCCAGTTCTTGACACTTGGAAGCGAAATTTTGATTAGAGGCAATCCAAAGTGATCTTGAGTTTGGACAAGCGCAAGATGGAGCTCACGTGGTATGATGTTGAGTCAAAAGATTTTATGAGCAATTTCAAAGTTTGTTACCCGAGTGGGTGTATTTTTATTACCTTAATGGTATATTTTGGGTGCAATTAAGAGTAAATTGATTTTGGTTTATCCAGTAAGTTTAAGACTTGGATTAATTTGATTTAGATCTTCTTCTGAATTGACAAACTGAGGATATTTTCTATTCTTTTCAGGGCCGTTTAAACGTTACCTTTGAGTCACTAATTTTTTTAAAAATTTTTTGCATAGACTCATAGGCGTATGATGAGTTTTTTTCGGTATACTATCAGATTGATAGGAAATTGAAGTCCTGCAGGAGAACTAAAGGCTGATCATTTACAGGATATGAGAGCAGAGTAAGACAGTCGTTTCACAAAGAAATGATCAAAATCTGATACCGAGATGAGAACCTTGTCAAGAGTGGCTAAGCGCAGTGAAGGAAGATTCCTAACCGAATTTTTAGATTTTCAATAGGTAATCTAGAAGTTTGGGCCGACAGAAAACGGTTATGCCTGATACCTGTAGCAGTTTCTCCTAGAGGCTATTGTCTAGGGAGACGATTAACACCATGATCGAATATTTTAGCTGTCAACGATGTTTTCCTCTTGTTTCTGATTAAGCTGGAAAAGCTCTTGTCGTCTTCAAAAGTTTTGTTGCATTGCCACCGAAAAATAGAGAAATTTTTGCTTCATGTAGCTTTTTAAGCTCATTTTCGTTTTTTTGGAAATTTCCGTTAGAAGCTTGGTTAAGTTAGCCTTGTAAACCTTTTAGGTTGTATCCCATGAGTTATCTCTTTTTTTACAGGCTGTGATGCACCGGGTGCTAACAGATGCCGTTACGACGTTTGGCAGGGAGTTAATCTTCCTGAGGAACAGACTGATTGGAAGGGTAGTCTATGGGGGGCGAACGTTTGACCTTTGGGACCTTTAGAGGTTTTGTTACTCAATGGTTATTTCTATTTGAGCCAAAGGAGAGCCTAGCTACTGTAGTCGACCTCAGCTCCAATTAGCCTATTAGTGGTGACAGGCTGTTGGCAGTAGTGTGTTTCGGAACACCCTATTGATTAATGTTTTTGACTTATGGTGGTGTGGTAGACACCGTTTTAGTTTAGTGGATGCTATAATCTACTCCCTTTTGTTGGTGGACACCAGGGTCACCATTTCCGTATATTATTGTCTCCACCTTTCAGTATATCGTGGTGAGGTGTTTGTCTCCTGTTATGTGGGATGGATTAAATTTTTTTCGTTGTTGTTCTAGGGCGAGACCAGTACACGAGGGTTCTTCATGCAACTTGAAGAGGCGCAACGCTGGATAAGTTTTATATCTCTGTGTAGCCACCCTGAAGAATGACGGAGGGCGTTTTTTCTGGTCATGTTTCTAGGCAGATTTGCCACTTTGGTGCGATGTGCCGAAGATTTGATTAGCTTTTGCTAAGAGCTTTCACCAAGCTTGATATGGAGTTATCATAACCAAGAGTTTGGGATTTGAACTCCTGTATATGTTTCTGTATATGTTTCGGTGTGTATTGGTTGCCTGAGGGCATGTGCTCAAAATGTGTGATTTTGAGTCGTTTTGTTTATGGACTCCTATATATAAAATTGTAATTTTAGGGAGGTCCTATTTCGAGACTTGCTGTCTCATATCTGGGAATGTTTCCTTGAATGTTAGTTGCGCGCGGACTAATCATTCTGTTCTTTGTGAACATTGCTTTTTGAAGCAGGATCATTCAGTTTAGTGAATTTTACCTTTATAGCTATTCACTGTGTTTAGAGTGAATTTTAGCTTTTATAGCTATTCACTGTGCCTATAGTGATATTGTTAGCTTTTATAGCTGCTCACTATGTTAATGGCGAGATTGTTCTTTTAGAACGCAGACTTTGTGTAGTCGAGGACTATCTACAGAGTGTTTTCTTGGCGAGGAGCCGAGGTTTTTTCTGGCGATGTATCAGAGTGTTTTCTTGGCGAGGAGCCGAGGTTTTTTCTGGCGATATACCAGAGTGTTTTCTTGGCGAAGAGCCGAGGTTTTTTCTGGCGATGTACCAGAGTGTTTTCTTGGCGAGGAGCCGAGGTTTTTTCTGGCGATATACCAGAGAGTTTTGTTGGCGATGAGCTGACGTGTTTTCTGGCGATCAACCAGAGCGTTTTCCCTGGCGATTTTTGCATGTCTGGATGTCTCAGGACGTCGACATTGCGCGATGTAGCGTTTTCCCTGGCGATTTTAGCATGTCTGGATGTCTTAGGACGTCGACATTGCGCTGTGGAGTGCGATTATTTTCTGAGTGCGACTAGTAGTGATACTAGATTTAGAATGTTCTCTTAGCGGTGAGCTAGAGCATTGATGGCGATTTTTCCCGAGCGTTTGTCTGGAGTTTCATCCAGATGTTTTTCTTAGCCTTGTGCTAAATGGTCTTACAAGACTTTCTCCTTTTAGTGTTAGTGTTTGCACTAGAATCATTTATTTTTTATTTTTCTTTCTTTAGAATTTTTCTAAATTTCTTTTGCTGAAATAGAAAATTTTCCTTAAACTATTTTAAGGGGGGTGTTCATATTTTGTTTCAGTTCACTTTTTTTGATTTAGACAAGAGTCTAGACAAAGATATTTTTTTTTGTTTTGGTAACAATAATAGAGCTGATTGTTTTATATAAGAAGACAACTATTGTTACTTTGGAAAGGTATTTCTTATGTTCATTCAAGGATTTTTATTTACTTTTTGCTGTACTTAACCTTAGTGCTTAATTAAGTTAAGTCTAGTTATAAGATTCTTGTGATCATGCAAAGATTTTCATTTGGTTTTCATTGTACTTAAATATTAGTGCTTAATTAAATTAAGTCTAGTAGTAAGGTCCGAAGATTGTAATTTTGTTTTAAGTTTTGACCTTAGTATTAAGTGACAATGTAGCACTTTGTACCTTTTTTTTGATGAATAGGCTTAGTTTAATAGACTAGTGTAGTATATTTCTTTTTGGAAGGGGGTAAATGTAACATTCATTTTTTTCTAGATTTTAAGAGCATGTAATGTTACTGATTTTTCGCTTTATATTGTACTTCTTTTCATCTTTGTATCGAGCAGTGTATTTCGCAGAATTTTCTAGCCGCTCGTGGTACAGTGTGCAGTGCGGGTTTCCGACCGAATCTATCGAATTCGTAGTACGCCGCGATTGGTGAAATGTGTGTTTCCCGGAAGTAGGCCATTTTAGAGACAGAGTTCTCACGGCTTATTTAAGGGTCTGCAGAAAGCAGATCAAGGCTTTTTTCCATTGAGCCGCCGAGAAGGCTTTTTTCCATCGAGCCGCCGAGAAGGCTTATTCTCATCAAGCCGCAGCCAGGCTTTATCCATCAAGCCGCAGTAGAGGCTTCTGACAATATTTTCGAGGGCCAAGTTAAGTACGAGTTTTTAACGTAAAGCCGTAGTGGGCCTTGTGTGTTTTTTTTTACATGGAGTAGCCGAAGTAGGCTCTTCTCATCGTGAAGCCATACTGGTAAATTAGTGATGGAATGTGTGAAAGCGGTTTTGTGTTCAATTTAAGGCCTAGAAGCCCGTAGGAAAACCGTAAGTCACCAGAACATACATCAGTAGATCTATTTCCCGCAAATAAGTGTTTTAACATCAATTTGAACTGATAAATCGTGAAGTGAATATCACGACTCT
This sequence comes from Pachyrhynchus sulphureomaculatus, assembly GCA_019049505.1. Taxonomy (NCBI): domain Eukaryota; kingdom Metazoa; phylum Arthropoda; class Insecta; order Coleoptera; family Curculionidae; genus Pachyrhynchus; species Pachyrhynchus sulphureomaculatus. The sequence continues at coordinate 142,249,227 of CM032447.1, forward strand.
TCGTTTTCGGGTGTAGTAAAGTTTTAGAAATAAAATGCCTGATTTAGGAACTCTACTTAGTAATAACTACTTTTTAGGCTAGAATTTTTGTAATTCTTGAACTGCAAGGGTTAGAACTTTTAATTTAAAATCATGAATAAATTTTCTTTTTGTTGATTACAGCTAGTGTTTCACTGTACACCTATCTTTCTTTTCAGGATAAGAAGGGTTGTACCAAACTGATTCTTTTTATTAACAACTGTATAACACTTCAGTATTTTTTCATTTTTTTAGCTGAAATTAGATCCTTTCTATTTTAAAATGAATGGTGCCCAAAAAAAAAAAATAGTACAACTAAAGTTTTTTAACAACAGAAAATAATTCCAAAAAGACGTACAAAAATTATCTCTTACCCATATTACTCTACCAAGGAAAACTGAGCTAGTGTTTGTTTAATTTCTTTAGTTCTTTTAAAATCATTATTCACTCAATTCATTCTCAGAAATTAAAAAGGGGCTGCAAGAAGTGCGCCTCAAAGTACGGGCAAGTTCACACGTTACAAAATTGCGCCCAAGCGTGGGACGAAACAACTCTTCACAGGGTACAATATATATATATATATATATATTATATATATATATATATATATATATATATATATATATATAAATAGTTTTCCTGGCGCGCTTCTGGGACCGGATGGCATTTACCATTAGCCGACGAATTTTTGAAAAATCGTCAAGAAGTGCTGAAATTGTCTGAAAACTGTGCAAGAAGTATTCGTTAATGACGTCACACGTCCAGTGGCTGTTGAACAGTGCCCTTTTGGCAATTTGAGATGTCAAAAAGGTCCTTATAGAGGCAGAATAGGTGTAAATAGGTGTGAAATAGGTGTAAATAGATGGCTTAAGAGCCTGCAAGAAGTGATCGTCAGTGTCCTTCTAGCAAGAAATTAGGATTTAACATCGTGTTTATCGTAACGGTAAATGTTTTACCGTAACGTTATTTGGTGTTTGGCAATAGAGCTGATTTTAGCAAGGTACCTTAACTTCACTAAAACTCCTTTAAACTTTCATTTGAGGAGAAGTTGTGTAGATTAATATGGTGTAAAAGTGGTTCAATAGGTAATATTTTGGTAGTAAATGTGTGCAAAAAGGCCTTATTTGTATGTTTTTTAAGTGTTAAAATTAGTAAATGTTCCCCTATTTAGTTGTTTGGCGCCGTAAAGTCGGTAAAAATGTTGAAGATAAGGGTAAATGTAAACAAAATGTGTGATTCATGTTAATTTTCTGTAAGTAAAAACAAGTAAATACTGCGTAATAATCTAAAAAATAGAAATGACGTGACCCAATAAGTGTTCTAAATGGGCTGAGAGGTCACAAACTAGATAAGAAAGGTCAAAAATAGGTGATAAGGAGTTGAGTAAAATAAGTATGAAATGAGCCAAAATTAGTCTAAACGAGTTTGGAGTCGTTGAAATAGTTTGAACTCGTTGGATCGTAATCTTAGTAAAATATATATGTTAAAATGAGATGAGCCTAGCCTAGCCTGGTTTGGACTCGTTGAAATGTTTTTGTTTGTAACTTGTTGGTTTCTATAGGATGATGAGAGAATAAAACACAAGTATGGGCACAGATTTAAGAAAATATATTAATAAATTCTAAAATAGTACAAAATGTTACAAAATGTTACTAAATTAAGCAGATATAACTTTACAATATTTACTACATATAAAATAATTGAGCTATCCATATGTTATTCTGTTGCTTTCCAAGGTTTCATTGGAGAGCGGAAAAAGTGACAATATGACGGTGTTAACCCACAGTATTTGCATTTTGAATTCGGTGGGATAGGTTTCTGTATGCATTTATCACATATTATACCGAGGAATCCTTCACAACGAGCACATTCCTTACAATCAAGTGTAGCAATTTGACAACATTTGAATATCTGAAAATTAAACATATGTATGACTCAATTTCTTACAATAAATTTTTTAAACAAGATTCTCTTTATTTTTTGTATACAGTTAAAGCATAGTTCAGTTCTTTTTCTCTTTTTGTTTAAGTAGTTATTGAAATATTTGTGATAATAAATAAATTCTTGGTAGTCGAGTTCATTTTTCAGTCTCCTCCAGTATGAATGTGACACAGAATCATATAATTCTGCTAAATGGAAACGATGTTGCATTTCAATCCATTCCCAGTCGTACGTAGGTTGGCTTTGATACATCAGAAAAACCTCTTCGATGAAATTGGTAGCAAGTTCGTTTTCAATGATTTTCAATTGTTTCATTGTTGGAATGTGGACATCAAAGAGTTGCTATAAGTAAAATTAGGAATCAGAGTTTTTCTCATAACAGTACAAGTCCTGTATAGATATTTTGGTAGTAGGTCGTGAAGCAGAATCATTTTCAATCATTTGTGGTTTAACTTAGCTTATTGACGAACCAACGCGGATCCCTGATCGAGACGGGGGGTTCGCCAGTCTTCTTGATTTGTTTTTAACCACCAATCCGGAGATTTACACGGTTAGCGTAAATCCAACGTTAGTTCCTCTGACCATAAACTACTTTCGACATCGAGTATCCTACCAACCAGAGACAGAGAGGCGCCTAAACCGCGCAAGATTTGGCACTACAAACCTGCTAAATGGGAAGATCTCATGGAATATATTCGAACTTTCCCTTGGTTAGACGTTTGTTTTCGATCCGACGACCCATCTGACTGCGCCAGGGAGGTTTCCGATGTTATTTTGGCCAGTATGGAGGCTTACATCCCTTTTTCGAAGAAATGCCCTTCCAACGACAAGCCTTGGTTTGACCGAAAATGCAAAGAAGCTGATGCTTCTAACCATCTTGCCTACCGACAATGGCGTGAAAATCCTAACACCATAAACCGTAACACCTTTGTTCGTGCCAGGAACAGATGCAAAGGAATTATCGACGAAACCAAGGAGGCACACAATCAACGAATTAGAAACAATCTTCTCGCTTGTCCCAACAATTCCATGTCCTTTTGATCAGTCGCTAAGGCAGTCAGTCAAAATTTCACCAAATCCACCATACCACAACTCACACGGCCAGATAATTCTATTGCAACGACGCCTGTTCAGAAAGCGAACTTGTTGGCTGAACTCTTTGCTTCACATTCTACTGTCGGTTTCCAAGGAAAAACACCACCTACTATTCCCATAGTGCAGTCAAGGATGCCCGATATCGTCTTCAGACAGCGTATCATAAAGCGTATTTTAATGAAGCTAGACACCAAAAAAGCTTCTGGCGCTGACGGAATACCTGCCATAGTTCTCAAAAACTGTGCGAGGTAACTAACACCAGTTTTCTGTAGACTTTTCAACCTATCCTACAGAAAGAGAATATTCCCTTCCTTCTGGAAATATGCCACTGTTCGGCCGATACCTAAAAAAGGCAAGAAGACCTTGCCAAATAACCACCGACCAATCGCACTGCTTTCAATAATATCGGAAGTCATGGAAAAGACTATCAATCATTGCAACAACACCTGTTGAGAAAGCAAACTTGTTGGCTAAACTTTTTGCTTCACATTCTACTCTCGATTTCCAAGGAAAAACATCACCTACTACTTCCATAGTACAGTCAAGGATGCCCGATATTGTCTTCAGACAGCGTATCATAAAACGTGTTTTAATGAAGCTAGACCCCAAAAAAGCTACTGGTGCTGACGGAATAACGGCCATAGTACTCAAAAACTATACGAGGGAACTAACACCAGTTTTCTGTAGACTTTTCAACCTATGCTACAAAAAGGGAATATTTCCTTCCTGCTAGAAATGCGCCACAGTTCAGCCGATACCTAAAGAAGGCAAGAACACCTTGCCAAATAACTACCGACCAGTCGCACTGCTTTCAATAATATCGAAAGTCATGAAAAAGGCTATCAATCGGAATCTTCTAAAATATCTTGAAGGATTCAGCATTATTAGCGATCATCAATATGGCTTTCGTAAAAATAGATCAACAGGAAATCTTCTGACTTATGTAACACACGTTTGGAACAACGCAATTGAACACTTTGGAAAATCTCGAGCGGTTCCTCTTGACATATCCAAGGCTGTGTTTGGCACGATGGGTTGTTGGCTAAGCTACGCTCTTATGGTATGTCTGAAAAGTTCTGTTTGTGGCTCTCATGTTTCCTCAGAGAGCGTTCTTTACGAGTGGCAGTCGACGGATTTCTTTCTAACACCTTCACTATCAACGCCGGTGTACCTCAAGGCTCCATACTGTCTCCTACTCTTTTTCTCATTTACGTTAACGATCTGCTGGAAAAGACGGAGAATCCAATCTACAGCTTTGCAGATGACAGTACGCTTATCTCTTCATTCACTTTGAACGCTCGGACATCGGCTATTCAGACGAATATCCGCAGACAGCAGGAAGTCATTCAACTTAACAAAGACCTGGAAGAAATTTTATCTTGGCGTGACCGTAACCAAGTGGAATTTAACGCTACAAAAACCCATGCGGCAGTTTTTTCTAAAAAAATTAACGTTGCTGAACCCGACATAGTTATGTCGGGGCACTTCATTCCTCTAACATCGTCACTGAATTTGTTGGGCTTTAATTTGGGAGCAAATATTTCCTGGCATGAACATGTTGCAGGCATAACAAGGAGAGCTTCTCAAAAGTTGGGAATATTATTTCGAACCAGAAAGCTTTACACTCCACAACAATTATTAATTCTTTACAACGCTCAAATTCGACTAACTATGGAATACTGCTCCCATGTTTTGGGGCTCCGCTCCCAAACATACACTGCATTTGTTGGATTCTATTCAGAAAAGAGCTGTTCGTCTGATTGGAGACCCGGAACTGACCGGCGGTCTTGATTCGCTGGAACATCGAAGAACGGTTGGCGACTTGAGCCTATTCTACAAGTATTTTCATGGAAAGTTTTCGAAGGATGTAGCCCGCTTAATTCCTCCCAGAGCGGTGTATGTTAGAAGTACACGTCGCGCTAATACTTCACATCCGTATGAGGTTCAGCTTGTTACTCCTCGTACAACGCTTTTCAAGCAGTCTTTTATATGGAGAACATCATCCCTTTGGAATAATTTGCCTAGGACTGTGTTTCCCACCGAGTACAATTTACATCGATTCAAGAACAACGTGAATCGCTTTTTCAGCACACGTGTCGCTCCTGTAGCGCTTTAGGGACTTCTTCCCTGCAGCACGTGTGCTAGACCCATAAAAAAAAAGTAGTAGTAGGAACCATAATACCATGAAGCGTCAAGGAATTTGAACAAAAACAGAAAAATTTTGTACATTATTTGCAAAATTGGCTACCATTTCGATAAAGACGACTATAGGCAATTGGAATTAAGTTAATAAATTGTTGTTTCCTTTCAAAACGATGATGATGATGATGCCGAGCCTGAAAAATATGCGTTATATTAATATTATAGACTGATATTGCTTGGAAATATTTTTATTACATTTGTTGAGTTCAGCCCAGAGCATCATCTAGAGGAGGAAACGGTTAAACCGATTAGACAGCAAAATAGATTACTTTCTTAAAAGGAAGGATACGAAGGATCGTCATTATAACCCCAGGGTATAGTGTCTGTGTAAATATAATTAACGATTCTTTTGTCATCATAGGGACTTAAACCTGTTTTCTGTGGTTCGACTGTATAAACTTTATGTTTCTCATTACGTATAGAATTTTGAGTTACTTCAATTTTGGTGTGGTTAAATAAACATTGATAATAATCTTCGAATGAAATTAATTTTAGAGCAGAGGATTGAACACCTTTGGCCTTTTTGACTATTCCAACATTGAGACAATTTTTGAGTTGTGTTGTTCAATAACATTGTTATTATTGTTGTTATTAAGCACTTTAAAAGTATACATTTTAGAATGCAATCCAATAGACTCAGTCAAGATTTTTCCATTATTTTCATCCCTCATAAGACCATAGATTTTCTTATTTTTAAGCGGTATATTATATATATTATTTTCAGGAGAGTCAGAAGTATCAAACATGTGGATATCGTCTTTAATACGTGTATAAATATCATCTACATTGAACTGGTATATAAGACTATCTGTGTCTGTATATAACAATTTTGAGTTCGAACCAAATTTTTGTTTGATGTAATTGTAGTGAAAATTATATAAAATAGTTTTTGATATGTCTAGAATTGACATTCCAAGATAAATAGGTTTATTGAATTTTACATTTATCTTTTCATTTCAATTAGAACCATGTCTTTGCCAAAAATCTCACAACTATGAAAATTGGGCTGAGAAATATATAATAATTTGCACCATATCGTCCTAACATTTGTTCACCAATTTTACATCTCTGTATTTGCGAACGTTTTCAATCGTTTTACCATATGGCGCAAGATTCAATAATTTAAAGAAATTGTTGTCAAAATCATTTTTACTTAATTTACGAAGCTCAGTATTTACATCAATATATTTTTTTAACCATGAAGATTGTTTGAACTTTAAACATCTGTGAAATTTTGTAACTTTTAATCCCAATTGCATAGCTTATTGGAGAGCTAAATAGTGAATAACATATCTTTTCTTCCGCACTCATGCCGCTCCTGGAACGCTTTAGATCCCTGCAGCACGTGTGCTAGACCCATAAAAAAAAATCTTTTCTTATTATAAAGAGTTGTAAGTAGCTAGGGAATATTAGAGTCTGATATTGGTGGTACTAAATGTTCAGGACAAAGTGGTAGATCTTTATGAAGATTAAATAGTTCTTTGGGATAATGAAGGTCTACTTCAAAAATATAACCGTAATCGTTATCCCGAGGAATATTTAATATATTGTCTTCTTGATGGAAATCGTCTACCCATTTAAAATCTCCTGTAGGCAATGGAAAACTCATGGCTGCTCCATATAGGTTATCTGCATCAAAATACATAAGAAAAGTGGAAGGTTCATTGAACCTATTAGAACATTGTGAAATACCTCCTCTAATACCCCTTTCAATAAACATAATCATATCGATGTCAGTTAACAATTCTAATTTTACATCGGTTATTCGGAGCATACTGTCAAAGGCTAAACCGGGATCTGTAAAATAGTGGAGGCAGTCTAATTTATAAGTATTTAAACAGAGCTTTCCAAAATGTTCAAAAATATCAGCCAGAAGTAAGACATCAGTTTTCAAATAGAGTTCAGCATATTCTTGAAGATTTTGTATGTTAAAAGTATTCCATACTTGCAAGCATGTTCATACTGATGTACGGATATATTAGAATTAGTAATTTTATTAAAAAATTTATCTTTAGATGGCAAAGAATTTTCTTGCAATTTTTCCCAACTGTCAATATATTCATAAGAAAAGACTCCTTTCCTTGCAGCTAATGTAAAATGAGTCTCATCTTTATTATATATATATATATATATATATATATATATATATATATATATATATATATATATATATATATATATATATATATATATATATATATATATATATATATATATATATATATATATATATGTATATATATATATATATATATATATATATATATATATATATATATATATATATATATATATATTTCTGATCATCATCTAGATAGGATGCTAATTTATCTAGACTGCTTGCGATAAGAATCTAAAAATCGGAACTGAATATTTGAATTTTCCACATATTTTGTAAATGATATATATTTTTCCTTGTTAATTGGAAGTAAACTGATTGGTCCTTTTATTTCAGTACAAAGGGCTCTAATCAAAAAATGACTATCGTAACCGGAAAGGTTGTGAAAAAGAACAGGTACTACCATTTTATTTTTAACATTTATATTGCAAGAGTTATGAGTTTCCCCTCTAATATCACCAGTTAAATGACAATGATCTCTTACTTTATAATAATTCGAATCTGCTAAAAAGGGTTTAGAACAAATGTGACAAATTTTCGCACGATAAAATTGGTCGTTTTGTTGTTTTGTTAATGACGATTTAACAGGATTTGAATATATTGCCTGTACTTGATGTGCAATTTTTTCCAGTTCTCTAACAAACCATACCTGACAATTTTCACCAGTATACATTTCAAATCTGGAAAGAGAATCATCATAGGAACATTTTAAATAATAAGCATACAGGTTCATGTTTTTGATATTTTTTGGATTTCTTAGTGGTATGCTCATCAATGTAATTTATAAACATACTTTCTAAATCTGCATAAATCGTAAATGGAACCATCAATTTGTTTGAAAAATTCTTAAAAGTTAAAATTTTCTTATTTTCTTTGAGTAAGGTAATTTTAGATTTATTTAGTATCTTACAATCAGTTAAATGTTTAGTCAGGTTTGATTCGCGTTTAAAGTGAATAAAACATCTCTCGCAAAACCATTTTTTATGGTGAATATTTCCTACTTGTTTGTTTACTAAGCGACTTAAATTCTTAATATATGCAAAATGGAATACTGTTTTATTGCTAGGGTTGAAATAATCAATTTCAAAGGAATCATCATCATCAGAATCTTCGTCATCGAGAGTAGTTAAAATAAGTAAATTAATTTTAGTTGAATTCCTTCGTATTTTAATACTTGGCTGAAATGTGGATAAGATGAAGTACGTGGAACTTTTTTACTGTTGTCAGCTGGATATAAAGCACATAAAACAGACCAGAGAAAGCAATAAGGATCATTATTTTGAATATTCACAACACTTTTAGTTTTTGAATGAATTTAGGTACTGTTACATATTTGGAAAAACCTCCACCTATGGGATTATATTTGTTTAAATTTACTTTCAAGTGCTATATTTCACATAAGGCCCAACCGCTGTCTTTTTCCTGAAAATCCTCTAAATTACCTAAAATTTTATCAACTACATTCATCTTATACCACTCAGTCAAGTTGGTATTCTGATCAATTATTTGATTTTTAGTCGAAAAAGGTTTAATGGATGTGTCAGCAGTTTGAGTTTTTACAAATAGACCACAAAAGTTAACATTTATTTTAAGCATAGTCAAATTTTGAGTTCCTTTCTAATTCGCAGAGAAAATACATGAAAAGCTTTTTGTAAAAATTCCTTAGGCTCTTTATATTTAAAGTTTGTTATAATTCCAGTTTTTAAGCGTCCTTGAAAACAGGAATCTACACTTTGCCAAATCAATTTATTAGTTTTAAGATGAAATTTAAATTTTTTCAAATAATTTTTCAAAATGCATAAATTTGATTCCACTTTACTTAAACTGTTCACACAGACTTTGTTTTTTAAACCCTTTGTTAAAATAGCAATACTTTTCTTTAAGATACTTATATGTCTTTTATATTCTTCCTTTGTTTTAAGTAATCTACTTACCAATTCGGTCAACCGTACTATTTCCGTGGAATAGGAATCCAACACTTTGGAATTGTTGTTACTATTGTCGTTGGTAGAAGACATATTTCTTAGTCTTTGTAAATGTAATACTCGGTATACTATTTTACTCAAGTAAAACGCTTGAACTGATGACTACTATACTAAATCGTTCTATTTATACTTTAAACACATCATGTTTATAATAATTACTTTAATAAACAGTATATGTCGATGCAACGTGACTTCGATAAGAATTATCTGTTGAGTTGTTATTATGTTGAAACTAACAATTATCTGGTGATTAGAAAATTTTGTATAACTTAATTAGTTTGATTTATTACAAGACAAAAACAAACTAGTCAATTAGTCTATAAAAATATAACGATAAGAGATAAATGTCGAAAACATGTTTTTAATAACAAATAGATTGAAAAATTTGCATTATGCAATCTTATTCAGGGTACCTATATTTTATTTCAAGAATATATTTTTGTTGTCGACTATATGTTCATGCACGTTGACTGCAACGTGACTAGAGATATCTGACGAAACAGTTTGAACTAGTATATAATCTCGATTGAAATTTGTTTTTGGTATCATTATGACTACAACAGTACAGTAAATAAAGTATTGTTTTACATTATGGCTAATACTCCATGTACTCTTGTTCTTTTCTCCGAAGATCCCATTAATTTTCCTCTTCGTTATGTGAATAGAACTGGACACTTGCCTCGAAACAGGACTGATACAACGATGACGACACGCACACGAACAAGGACAAAGAGATGGAAAAGTGGAGATATATTAAGATTCGCGACGTGGAACATCCAATCGCTCAATGGTAGAGAACAGGAAACACTAAAAGAACTAAGGAACCACAATATTGACATCTGCGCCCTAGAGGAAACGAAAAAGAAAGGAAAGGGACAAAAACAGTATCAAGATTACATACTGGCTTACAGTGGTGTAAAATAACAGGAGCGAGCTAAAGAGGGGTTGGGTCCTGTTCATACATAACAAATATAGACGAATGTCTCTACATCTCATCGCGCATAACGCACCGGAAAATAATAAACCCAAACAGGAAGAGAAACTTTTTGCGATCAACTGCACAATATAATTGAATCCCAGCCAGCAAATGAGGCGATGCTAGTTCTTGGGGACTTCAACGCACGCATTGGAAACGAAGTCTTACCCGGAGTAAAACAACGATTCAGTGAGGACGTAATAAATGACAATGGGGAGCTCATGATAAATGTGTGCGCGCTGAGCGGGCTAAGAATAAATAACACCTTTTTTAGCCATAAAGCACAGTGTAAATACACATTCGAAAACACAAGAGGACAGAGATCAACCACAGATTATATATTAACCAATAGACACATACACCCAACGCAGATAAAAGACATCAGAACACTAAACTCAGCAAATGTTGGTAGCGACCACAGCCTACTGCTGGGAAAGATTAAATTGAAATTACCCCTGAAATAGAACAAGAAACCAAACAGGATATAACAAAAACTAAACATAGAATCCCTATGGGACCAATCAACAAGAACCTTATACCGACGGAGATTGCAAGAAAAAATGGAAAGAAACCCAATAAACGAAGGAGAGGATGTCAATGTCAGTTGGGAGAGATTAAAAATCAACATAAAGGAAGCTACAACCGAAGCACTCGGCACCCGCACCATGAACACATTAAATACGAACACTAAAACACCATGGTTTTCCAAGGAAATCAAGGAGAAATGCAACAAGAAGAAGTAGGCGTACTTAAAATATCGTAGACTGAAGACTCCAGAATCATATGAGCAATACAAAGTAGTCGGCAACGAGACAAAGACGTTGATAAGACTAGTTAAAGCAAACCACTGGGAAAAGTTCTCCAATAGAATGGAAAGCGATTTTTATGGGCTCCAAAAACAAATGTGGCGACTAATCAGAACTCAAAGAAAAGAAATTAACGAGCTAATTGAGCCTAAACACATATCGAAGGAATCCTGGGTTGACTATCTGACAACACTTTATAAAAAGGATGAAGACACTATCGATCACAACGATGCACCAGAAATAGTCACCAACGAAAACATCCAAATAGAGAGCACAGACATAGAACTGGCACTTCGACAATTAAAGAACAGAAAGAGCCCCGGTCTAGATAGCATCCCAAATGAACTACTTAAGTATGGGGAGCAGCATCTCGGTCAGCAAATAACCCAACTGGCCAAGGACATCTTTGCGCACCATAGAATACCAGACGAATGGCGGACGAGCATCACCATCCTCATGTTTAAAAAGGGAGACAAAAAACTGCCAGAGAACTATAGAGCCATAAACTTACTCAATACCACACTGAAAGTAATAACTAAAATAATTACCAATAAAATGAATAGTATCATCTCCCTGTCAGATGAGCAACAAGGTTTTAGAATAGGAAGATCGTGCACCGATGCAGTTTTCGTTATAAGACAAATTGCAGACAAATTCATCGAATATAATAAACCTGCCTACATGTATTTTATAGATCTCCAGAAGGCATTTGACCGAGTCCAGCTACAAGATGTTGTACACTTACTATATAACAGACAAGTACCCTACAACCTAATCAAGGTCATAGAAAACATATATAGCGCCAACATAGTACAGGCCAGAATCGATGGAGAACTAACCAGAACAATACCCGTAGAAAAAGGAATCCGACAGGGTGACTCTCTGAGCCCACTACTATTCAACGTGGTGATGGATAAGATCATAAGACAAATCCACCAATTAAAAGGGCACAAGATGGCAATCGAAATATCACAATCCCTTGTTACGCTGATGATGCAGTACTGGTGGCGGAGAACTAGGACGACCTACAACGGCTACTATACCACTTCAACTCTGCAGCCAAATCTCTTAATATGATAATATCTGCTTCTAAAACAAGAAGCTTGACGACATCTGAAACCCCCCTTAGATGTAAACTCCTTGTTGACTACCAAATTATCCAGCAAGAAATGACATTCAAATACTTGGGCATAGAGCTTTCTGGACACGGGGATGTCGAATCAGAAGTAAGACAACAAACAAACAAAGCATTGAAGGTAGCCGGGTGCCTGAATGACACTATATGGAACAACAAACACCTGCGAATCGGGATCAAGTCAAGAATTTATAAAACTGTCATAAGACCAGTAATGACATACACAACAGAAACCAGGCCAGACACAACAAAAACTAAAAGGATACTTGAAACATGCGAAATGAAAGTCTTACGAAAAATAGCCGGAAAGACTATGTTTGACAGGGAGCGAAATGACAACATTAGACGAGCATGTCAGGTGGAAGAGGTTAACAAGTGGATCTTCGAAAGAAAGCGCGAGTGGAACGCACATATAGACCGAATGGATCAAGAAAGAATCGTGAGAATTGCACGCGATAAATCACCAGTGGGAAGAAGAAGTGCGGGAAGGCCAGAGAAAAGGTGGAGTGATAACCTTACCATCAATTACGATTAGGCAAGCTACGAAGAAAGAACAGGCAACTGTGCCTACAATGAAGAAGGAAGAAGAAGAAGTTATGTGATTGTGGTTGTTAAGGAACTTTTTCAGTAAGTTTTTTTGTTTGTAATTTCTATTTTGTTTTATTTTTTACTAAACTCAGAAAAAAACCTTTTTCAGTAAGGATTATTATTTATTGTGCATGTTATTTGTAGATTTGGAGTTAAATCCATTAAAACCAGTGGGGGATAAAGTTTACGTTTACCTATCCTATTTTCCGAAGGGTAACAAGTTAAAAGAAAAGCTGGGCAACTTACCGTTGCGTCATATGCGTACCAAAAAAGACAATGAAGAAGATTTTAAGATACTGGAGAAAATCGTAAAGATGTACAAATTTAATCTTATCGTTGACGAAGAGTCTGATGTACCTCAATCGATAGCAAGGAAGAATCCTTCTCCTGCTGTATGCTATCAAGAGGAAGGAACATCTCCAGCTCGAAGGAAAAAGACCAAATTAACCGTTGAGGAAGTCTATTCGGAGAGTGATGAGGATTCTGATAAGGAAAATGCACTCCACGCTACTACTGGTAATAATAGTAAATAGGATTTGTCATACATATGTTACTTATTAATATTTTACGTTTCAGATAGAGTTTAAATGCAACCAGATTGATATCTATGACTATAAAAAGTTATTGTTGTTGTGGAATAAAATGAAATATTGCTATTTTCTTTTCATATTTATTTACATTATATGTGTATGTATAAAACATTTCTTAATAATAATAAAAAGAGAGTTTGTTTTATTTACTTGTAATATTCTCTCAAAAAACCTTAACAGTACTGGTTAGAGGGTTATATCTAACTAATCGATCATGTAGGATTAAACAATAGGCAGCTGTATCTTTGGGTACATTTTTACTGGTTTCAAATTCGATGCGTATATCGACAGCTCCTCCTTTCAATATATCTTCACTCTGTCGAGAACAATCAATTACCACTAGAGGTGTATGTGATTTAAATCTTAGAGGATAGACACATGGATCGTTGAGAGATGTATAATAGTAGGATTTTTGAAATTGTGTATACATTTCATAGAGAACTGAATATTTGTTATAGTCAAAATCTAAGTTTAAATTGTCGTAGGGAAACACCTCTGAATTTAAGTAGACTTTTAAATTAGTCAAATTGATGTGGTTAAAAGTACTCGTATCTTTGTCAATTTAAGTTTTCATAGCTGTTTGAAAACCAATAATAATAAAACGTGGTTTTTCCAATTGATTGGAAGATTTTACAGTCCAAGTATGATTTTTAGCTTGTTGCAACTGTGGATATTCATGCAATTCCCAACTACGAAAAGCCATATTTAAATCCTTGTTGCTCTCGAATTGTTTGAGTAATCATAACTTTTGATGATCGCTCACTGAAATGTGTAGCATCTTCCAAAGCACTTTGTTCAAAGTCACTTTATAGGTTTCCTTTTTATCCTGAATTTGTTGAATGCTATTTAAATCTGAACTGCTTCTGATTAATATCAATTCTTGACGTAGTTTCATTACAATTTTATGAAAATCTTCAGCAAAACCCATCATAATTTTTAGTGGAATGCAAACACTGAAATTTCCATTTCCATCTACTAGGGCAGGAGTCTCTTTTTCACACCATCCTGCATTTTGTAATCTATTACTATCAGTTGGAGTAAATGATACGAGACCCTTTAAGGTTGAAGTTATTCCAGGATTTCTAACACGATCAATTACCACTCCTCCTAGTTCATAACGAATTTATTCAAATAGATATAGTATGCCATTGTTGATAAAATGTACATTTTCACTATAGGTATTATCATTTTTCAAAAGTTTACCTTCAAAAAACTTTGACTGGGCAACGTATAGAGATCCTGTGTTTGAATGGGTATTCTAATTTCATCGTTGTTACTTAAAGTTGTAGATGAATAAGGTTGATGAGTATGATATAGATAACTAACAATCGAATCGTCATGTAACACACTTTCTCCATTTTTTAATATGTTATAACTTCTTCTTCTTTGACTGTGTATTTACACTTACACCTAATTATTAGTAAAATTCTCCCAATACTTGTACTAATCTGTCTTAAATCTACACCAAAATAGTCTTATTTTGTTTCTTAATCTTTTAATTCAAATCCCAAAGAAAGTAGAACAGCTTTATTCTCAGGAGTTAATTCTTTCAATGGTCTTTGTAAACTGATACGTTTATCATTCTTCGTACAGGTTTTATATTCAATTTGTTGTTGTTGATAGTCCCAGTATGGTATGTCAAATGAATTATGGTTATATATAAATACCATATTTAAACTCTTTTTAAGTGTAAACGTGCTGTGATTCAGGTTCTACATTAGGATAAAACATGTAAATTATATGCACATGCGCTTCATTATTATACGAATTGGTTACTAGATTACATTCGATACAGATAGAATTAACCTTGAAAATATCTACAGGATTTTCAGATATGTACCATTTATTCGGTTCTAGGATAATTTTATCAAATCCCAATAATTTTCCTATAGAATTTTCCTTGCTAAAATCAATTTTTACTGTACTTTTAATTTCACATTTAAGAGTATTCAAGTTTGCACTAAGATACAATTCCGGTTTAACTTTTTCCTTTGACTGTAGGCTTATTTGTTCCAGTAAATACTTGTATATATTTTTAAGTTCATACGATCCTTCTGGTAAAACAATCCCATTGGCTTCCCCATAGTGAAAGGTATTGTTAGTTTTATCAGCATTTGGTATTGAATTGTAACTGACAAAATGTATCAACCCCAAAACGAACTCCTCGTTTTCGTTTAATACAATAGGAGAATAAATTTTTGTTGTCAGTGTAGATTCATTTCCTGACAATGTAAATGTGTAGGACATTTTTTTGAATAGTAGTTCTGATGTGCTCAAAATAATGTAAATAACTAACACAATATCTAGTTGTAAATTGCTTTCATTTTAAACATACAGGATTATACAAAAAGTTTAAACATAAATAACCACAAATAATAGAATTATAAGACTGATAAGAATCATGATTATAATATATAGTACTTGGTTCCTTAGCTTGAAAATACAGTTGTGTTTGGTAATAAATTTCCAAAACTGTCGAAACAAGAAATGATTGATCCATACTTCTTGTAAGCAGTCCAATGTGTACCAGGGCCAGAATCGTTATCCCAATTAATAACTCCTGATTCATATTTATGAATTTTCCCCCGTAACCTATCCTTCATAAAGACTCCTCGAAAATAGGGAATTTTCAGCTTTTTGGCATACATTTCCATCTCGAGATTCGTTAAAGCATGATTGGGTAATGTTATTGGTAATTTCGTATCTTGGGAGGACGATGATGAAAAAACAAACCCACTCCAGTCTTATAGGGTTTTAAATAGAGACCTTTACCCATAGCAATTGTTTCCATTGTTTTATTATGATGTTGGCTTCCATGTAATTGTTGCTTTGCTGAACGAGCGTCATTAACGGCCTTTGCTATCCCTGCTGCTCCTCCACTCAAAGCCCCCAAGGCACTAAGATCTGCAAATATAGGTATTAAGGGTAGAATTCCTCCAGTTTTAGGAATTTTAATAACCCGAGGTGTTTTGATTTTTCCTCTTTCATTTTTAACCGTTTTAATTGCAATATTAAGCGCACTGTTTATACTTGTAGGCTTTACTTTTAAAAAATTCCTCTTTATTTTCTTTGCGATAGATTGAAAACTTAAGCTTTTCATATTTTTACTTCTTATTTGTTGTTTACGTTTTCCTCTCCTTTGTCGAACAGTCTTTTGTTTCTTAGATTTAATCTCTTTTCTTTTCTGACACTTACGCCTACTGACTGCCATAATAAGAATTGTGTTCCCTTTTGTTGAAATGTTTGTAGTGAACCAAACAATATTTAATAAGAATTTATTATATATAGCAGGATTTATAATTTTAATTTCTTACTATAATCCTCATCAGTTTCTTCTTCACAGCTACTACTATCACGTTAGTAGTTACCTAACCCATGAACTGCGACCGAGGATGAACACTGTTCATCCGTCACACCAAAGATTGGGCGTGGCCGCAGTTCTTGCAGACAGAAGTATACCTTGAGCGGCGAAGAATGACCTTGGGGAGCTGAAGAAGTGACGTAATAGCGGCAATTGACCAGATGCTGTTGACCATAAGGGCCTTAATTCGTACCTGTAAACACGCAGGCTGAAAATTTGCAAGAAGAAGTGGTGAAAAATGTGCAAGAAGGGATGAAAAAAGTGCCGTCAATGACCAGAGGGTGTTGAAAAAGTGGGCAAAAGAGCAGTAAAAGGTTGGCAAAAAGTCGTTACCGTGTGTAAGCGTAAAAGTCAAAAAGGCCTTTTTGTGGAAGAAGTGCAGAAAAATCGCTGAAACCTATAGAAGAAGTAGTCGTCAATGACGTCACGCGTCCGGTGGTTGTTGAACAGTGCCCTTTTGGCAATATTATATGTCCAAAAGGTCGTTATACAGGCAGAATAGAAGTAAAAAATAGGTGTAAATAGGTGTGAAATAGGTGTAAATAGGTGTAAATAGATGGCTTAAGAGCCTGCAAGAAGTGATCGTCAATGACGTCACACGTCCAGTGGCTGTTGAAACAGTGTCCTTTTGGTAAGAAATTAGGGTTTAACGTCGTGTCTATCGTAACGGTAAATGTGTTACCGTAACGTTATAAGGTGTTTGGCAAAAACTTTTATTAGAGGAGAAGTTGTGTAGAGTAATATGGGGTAAAAGTGAAGCTTTAGGTAATATTTTGGTGTTAATTGTGTGCAAAAAGGCCTTATTTGGATGTATTTTAGGTGCTAAATTGGTAAATGATCCCCTATTTAGTTGTTTGGTGCCGTAAAGTCGGTAAAAATGTTGAAGATAAGGGCAAATGTAAACAAAAAAGTATTAAAAATAAAAAACTTTATTAAGCAAAAATGTTTTTATTTATTATGTAATAAATACCAAACTCGTAATAATATTACATTTTTCTTCGCACAATTTAATTTAATTCGAAAAAGGTTATTACAATGATAATTAGAATGATAACATTTTTCTACACATTGGAAACCTTGTACATCCAATATGTATGGCATTTTGTTATTGTGGCGGAGGTGCAGATCAAAAAACTTTGACCGTACTAGTTAGAGGATTGTAGCGAACTAATCGATCATTATAGAATTAGACAATAGGTAGCTGTATCTTTGGACACGTTCTTACTTGTTTCAAATTCAATGCGTATATCGACAGTCCCTTCTTTCAAGATGTCCTCACTTTGTCGCGAACAATCAATTATTATTAGGGGTGCATGTGACTTAAATCTTGTAGGATTGAGACAGGGATCGTTGAGAGTTGTATAATAGTAGGATTTTTGAAATTGTGCATACATTTCGTAGATAATGGAATATTTGTTAGTGTCAAAGTCTAAATTTAAATTGTCGTAGGGAAACACCTCAGAATTTAAGTAGACTTCTAAATTAGTCAAGTTAATATGGTTGAAATTACTCATATCTTTATCTAGTTTATTTTTTATAGCTGTTTGGAAACCAACAATAATAAAACGTGATTTTTCCAGTTGATTTGATAACTTTACTGCCCAAGTGTGATTTTTGGTTTGTTGTAATTGTGGATATTCGTGCAACTCCCATCTACGAAAGGCCATATTTAAATCTATGTTGCTTTCAAATTGTTTGAGTAGTCGTAACTTTTGATGATCACTCACTGAAATATGTGGCATTTTCCAAAGCACTTTGTTAAGAGTCACTTTATAGGTTTCCGTTTTATTTAAAATTTGTTTGATACCATTCAAGTCGGTATTGCTTCTGATTAATATTAATTCTTGTCGTAGATTCATTACAATTTTATGAAAATCTTCCGCAAAACCCATCAGTATTTTTAGTGGAATACATGCACTGAAATTTCCACTTCCATCTACTAGGGCAGGTGTCTCATTTTCACACCATCCTGAATTCTGTAATCTATTACTATCGGTTGGAGTAAACGATACGAGTCCCTTTAGAGTTGACGTTATGCCTGGATTTCTTACACGATCAATTACTACTCCTCCTAGTTCATAACGGATTTCATCAAATTGTATATTTTCACTGTAGGTATTATCACTTTTCAGCAGTTTTCCTTCAATATATAAAAAACTTTGACTCGGTAATTTATAAAGGTCTTGTGTTTGAATGGGTATTCTAATTTCATCGTTATTACTTAAAGATGTTGAGGAATAGGGTTGATGAGTATGATATTGATAACTAACTATTGCATCATCATGTAAGACATTTTCCCCCACTTTTAATATGTTACAGCTCTTTTTTTTCTTCTTGTTCTTCTTCTTCTTTATTACTATATTTACACCTACACTTAATTAGTATTAAAAATCTCTCAATACCTGTATTAATCTGTAACTTAAATCTACACCAAAATAGTCTTAATTTTTTCGGAATTTTTTTAACTTAAATCCCAAAGAAAGTAGTATAGATTTATTCTCAGGTGTTAATTCTTTCAACGGTCGTTGTAAACTGATATGTTTGTCCTTCTTTTTATATATTTTATAATTGGTTTGTTGTTCATCACACTCCGAGAGCGGTATGTCAAATGAATTATGATTATATGGAAATACCATCTTCGTGTTCTTATCACACTCTTTTTAAGTGTAAACGTGCTGTAATCAACTCTTTTCTAAATTTAACTAATTTTCCATGTTGATCGGTTATTTTAAGCTGAATTTCATCTATATAACGAGTACTGATTGGTAAATATATAACATTTGAAGGGTTCTCTATTATTTTATATCCAGGTGCTACATTAGGATAAAACATGTGAATTATATGCACATGCGCTTCATTATTATACGAATTGGTTACTAGATTACATTCTATACAGATAGAATTAACCTTGAAAATATCTACAGGCCTTTCAGATATGTATCGTTGATTTGGTTCTAGTACAATATTTCCAAATCCCATAAGTTTTCCTATAGAATTTTTCTTGCTAAAGTCAATTTTTTTCGTACATTTAATTTCACACTTTAAATTTGCACTGAGGTAAAATTCAGGTTTATCTCGTTCTTTTGATTGTATGAGGATTTGTTCAATTAAATACTTGTATATATCTCTAAGTTCATAGGATCCTTCAGGTAAAACTATTTTTTTGTCATCATCATAGTGAAAGGTATTATTGGTTTCATCAACGTTTGGTATCGAATTGTAACATTCAAAATTAATCAAGCCCAAAGCGAACTCTTCGTTTTCGCTTAAAATAATTGGGGGATAAATTTTTGTCGTCAATAGCGATTTATTTCCCGTTAATGTAAATGTATAAGACATTTTTTCTTTTATTTCTACTAGTTCTGTTCTATTCAAGGTAACATAAATAAATAACACAATATTTAAGTGGGATTTACTTTTTATTTTTAAACATATACAGGGTCATATAAAAAGTTTAAACACAAATGTCCACAAATAATGGAATTGTAGGATTGATATGCATCATGATTATAAAAAATAGTACATAGATTATTAGATTGAAAATACAGTTGTGTTTCGCTTGGTGGTGACAAATTTCCAAAACCATCAAAATAATACATGATATTTCCATATTTTTTGTAGGCAGTCCAATGTGTTCCAGGCCCAGAATCGTTGCCTAAATTAATAACCCCGGCTTCATATTTATGAATTTTCCTCGGTAACTTATCTTTCATATAGACTCCTCGAAAATAGGGAATTTTCAGCTTTCTTGCATACATTTCCATCTCTAGGTACGTTAGGGCATGATTGAGTAATTTCGGATTTTGGTGGGACGCTGGTGTAAAAAAACACCCATACCAGTTTTGTATGGTTTTAAATAGAGACCTTTACCCATGGCAATTTCTTCCATTTTTTTTATTATGACGTTGATTTTCATACAATTGCCGATCGAGCATCGTTCACAGCCTTTGCATTACCTGCCACGCCCCCACTCAAACTGCCTAAAGCACTTAGACCTGCAAATATCGGTAGTAAGGGTAGAATTCCTTCAGTTTTAGGAATTTTAATAACCCGAGGTGTTTTGATTTTCCCTTTTTCATTTTTAACCGTTTTAATTGCAATATTAAGCGCACTGTTTATACTTGTAGGCTTTACTTTTAAAATATTCCACTTTATTTTCTTTGCTATAGATTGAAAACTTAATATTTTCGTATTTTTACTTCTTATTTGTTGTTTACGTTTTCCTCCCCTTTGTCGATTTTGTTTCTTAGATTTAATCTCTTTTCTTTTCTGACGATTACGACGACTACTGACAACCATAATAATAAGATTTGTGTTTCCTTTTGTTGAAAGGTTTGTAATGAACTAAACAATATTTAATAAGAATTTACTATACATAACAGGATTTATAATTTAAATTTTTTACTATAATCCTCATCAATTTCTTCTTCACTGCTAATACTAACACGTTTTCTCTTTTGACTAGTACTAGTATCCATATCCATGTTAAATGTAGGGGTATTAGTAGTAGGTGGTTCTTCTGTAATATTTAATTTACGTTTCCGACTCTGCTTTTGTTTTTGTTGACGTCGTTGCTGTTGAATATCTCGCTTAAATCTCTTTTCCAACAAATTCACTTCTGATTCTTGAATATTATTATTAAGTTTCCTTTTTCTGTTACTACGTGGTACTTCTGTGGTTTGTGATAATTTATTTGCGGCTATATTTTCCTTAATTTTTCTTTCATGATAGTTATAAATAGGTTTTTCTTCTTCATTATCGTATTCCTCCTCATCGTCACTACTATCTATTTGAGGTTTCTTCGTAATAGGCTTCTTCTTAGTATTAGTAGTAGCTGATTTATTTTTTGGAGCTTTTATTTTCTTCTCAGCATTTGTTTTTAAGCTATTGATTTTTTCTAACAACGTTTTCCATTTTTGTTAGATAATTTTGCATTGATTTTACACTTTGCTTAATAATACCTGTGGTTTGTTTAATGTTCTTCTTCGTTTCATTCATTATGCACTGATTAGTTTTATTATTCTCATTCATTTTATCTTGTTTACTATCCCTTCCTTTTCTACTATAACCCATACCTAACTTAAGCTTATTGTCCATGGCAGCAGATACACCTATAGCTGCAAGTTTTTCCTTCCAAGATGCATCCCGTGCCTTAATTCGATTTAAAGAATTTTTAAGTAAAATTAATGTTTATATACAGTTAATATTCACTTAAACGTCTCTCAGACAAGATGGCTATTAAGAAGAAAATAAGCTCAAGTAAAAAGCGTGTTAAACAAAAATTAAGACACAAACGAAGAGATATCAAAATAAACTAAACATTTTAAAACATGAACAAGTTGCACATGAAACTTTATTTCAACCAATAACAAAACATCTACAAAATATTGAAAATAAATTGGAACCAAAAAAATATTAAATACCAACAACAAAAACTCTTGAAGCACCTCCTGAGTTAAATATAAAATCTGAGGAATCTGATTATGATGATGATTATGAAGGAGATGAATATGATGATGATCTGGAAGATTTTGACACTGATAAAGATTCGATAGCGTCTGAACCCATCCCGACAACCTCAACTTACACCGATACACCTAGAGGAATGATGACAATTAAATCACCTATGTCAGCAACACCTCTAAAGAGAAAATTGCATTTTACTACAACATCTAAGCCATACAGTTTAAGAAAACTTCTCGTCAAAGATATTCAGAAGAAATATTTCGATGAGGAAGCCAAAAGACAAAAAGATTATGAAGATCAATTAAATAAAACCATAGAAGAGAAATCCTTATCAGACTATTATGAACAATATCACCCTTTGCCTGCAAAATATATTAAAATGTATCTTAGGAATCCGAAAGGTAAATTCGATTCCGAGGGAAAATTTAGAGTAAAATTTGATAAAGACATTGAACGATTTTCCATAGGTAATCAAACTATTAATTTCGATAGACCCGATCTCTTAGTTGGAACTAAAAAAATTAAAGGTACGAGTGGTTTATATGGACTACTTTTTAATAGAAATCCACCAACTAAATATACCAAAAATGATGCTAAGCACTATGCTGAAATTCTATCTGATTCAAGTGCAATAAGAGATATTGAAACTATGCAAAATAGCAAATTTAAGAAAATTATTAAACCAAATTTAAGTAAACTAAACATAGATTCGGAAGAAGAAGAAGAATCAGACAATTCAGAGAGAATATAACATGGCATGTTTATGAAAGCTACAAATAATCCATTCGACTATGTATACTGGGATGATCCAAATGAGCTTGTCGAAAAACTACAATTATTAGTTGCCTCTGAGACAGTTGGTAATACAAGTCAACAAACGAGATCAACTCAATTGTTGAAGAATTACGTGAAGCTAATATTATTGAATAATGTGCACGCTGATAAAACAACAATTACTTTTATTAACGTTATATATTTTTCTAAATAAAATAACCAGGTATATATTCAGATATAATAAATTATTATGTCGATGTCAGTATCGTTAAATATTTCCTTAATAAGTTCCTTTACGGTGAGCCAATTCAATCGATCGAGTCCACAACCAATTTTGGGCATAGCAAGTTTTTTTTATATCATATGCAATCATGTGTTTTTTTCATATTTTCCAAACTGGATCGTAGGCATGAAATTGTCGGCTTGTTCCAATAGTTTAATTTTGTTATTAAATAATATATAGGTGCCTGTCATTTAATTTTATTCCATAATATAGCAACTTGTCAAATTTTTTTCTTTTGTTTTTTCAGAGATGGCACGTTACCAAAAATATTTTTAAACAGCTATTCCAGCTCCCATTCGTAAGTCCTGAAATACACAATGGGCTAATGCCCAGTTGTGAACATCATTATTGTTCAAACACGAAAACAAATCACCTTTTATTTCAGAAAATTTCATTTTTGTTTCAATACCCGTTACTAGTATCTAACTAACAAGTCAAAACAGCGCAATAATGTGAAATGTGAATTGTGACGTAAGAAGAGAAAACATATATAAACCGTCAATTCAGAAGTGATATAATAATATTCAATAATAAAGTCTTATTTAAGCTTGAACAATGTTCATAGTAGATGTTCAAGGATTTCAATAAAAAATAGTGATTTCATCTGTAAAGAAATAGCTGTGATTAATATTAATACTGGTGAATGCCATCATCATATTATAAATTTTCCTTTCAAAAAAGAATGGTTAGAAGGGAGCATTCGTCAACACATTGAATGGACCACCAACAATTTAACTGGATTAGATTGGGATCAATTTAATTTTAGCAATTTATCATTTGAAAGTATTACAAGTTTTCTACAAGGTGTAGTGAAAAATGAGCAAGTTTTTGTGAAGGGAAACCAAAAAAAAATTTGGTTAAGTGACCTAATATCTAATGATATTAAAGATTTATTTCAATTAGGATGTAAAAGTTTAGGCAATTTAAACGCTAGAAATTATGCTATTCGTTATAATAATCATGTTGATACAATTAAAAATAAGTTTCATTGTGCCCTACAAAATGTATATTTATTAAGAAATTGGTGTATGTATAAATTTGATATATTAGATTCAGATTGGTAATTTAGCACTCCTAAAATAAGTTTTACTCTATCCTATTTATTAAGAGATTGGTGATAAAATAAAAACAATATTAAATATTTTTTTTTGTTTTATTTTTTTATAAATATAATATTTACAAAAATTAGTCATTTATGCATATCAATTATCTAAATCATCTATTTTCGTAATTTGACTTTCAAAAAAGTCATCATCATCATCAGGATTGAAAGATTTTTAAAAATTTCCCGTTGATGTACTGGCAACTTGATAGTCATTTTTTTTTTTTTAGGTTCATTTTCCTCTTCATCATTCTCCTTAATTTTAAAAGTCGATTCTCTAATATTTTAATTTTTTTATTTTCCTCTATTGCTTTCGGTTGTTCTTCACTATCATCCTTCTTTTCCATCAGGTATCTCTTTACCTCCGGATATTCTTGCAGTGCTCTAAAAAAGAGCTGCAATTCCTCTTCATTATCAGCCTGAATGCGTAAATATTTTACAGGTAACATACTAAGTTTCTCATCCATCGTTGTATTTTTTGGATGATACTGAAGGTACAAATGCACCTGAGTTTTTAGAGGTTTTACTTTTTTTACCCCATGTCTGAAAATAAAAATAAATTCAAATTAATTTTCTGTTTATTCTTTCTAACTTAAATAATGCACTTAATATTGCTATTAAAACAATGAAAGAATATTGTAGTACTAAAAAATTATTTATTCCTGTCCAACACAGAAATAAGAGAAATGTTATTTGATCAACACCAGAAAAAAAAATTCTCCAGTCTAATATATAAAGAACACTTACTTGAATAAATTGCGTACCAACAGGTACAGCATTCTATTTGAAACTCTTCTAAAGTCGGTTGATTCAATAATAAAAGTTGACATTTTTTGTTTAAGAATTAAGGTTTGTAATTACACAAAAATGTAATCTGGCTTAAGTAGAAAATTTGCTGCTTATATATACAAATACATTTAAAAAAATATATCACCTGTTTATAAGTTGATAATGCATTTTAATAACATTTATGCTGATGAAGACCAGATGACCTACTTTGAGTCAAAAATTTAAATATTGATAATAATTTATGCTAATTAATGATTTGCAATACTGAAAAATTGCAAGTTAGCTATTATTTATTGCATAGAAATTTAAATGAATGATTTTGCACATTTAAAATACTTAATTTGTAAAATTACCATTTTAGCTTATTATGCATTTTTAAATAGAAATTTATACTAATTAACGATTTTGCAATATTGAAAATAACAAAATAATATTATTTACTAGAAATTTGTTGAATATACATTATGTCTTTAGAAATTTCACAGTTAAGTGATCGTATGTTATTAAGTATTCAAGAAATTGGTAAGTTAATTAAATCGAAACGTGAATATATTAAGTGGATAAAATTTTTAAATAAAATATTTTTACTTTAAAAAAATATTTAAAAGGAGGAAGTGTATCTCATAATAAAAAATATCGTTCAAAAATAGAATCAAATTTAAGTTTATTAAAAAATTATCGAGAGCAGTTTAAATACAAAAAAAAATTTGAATAAAAATAAAAGTTTGGTTTGGGTTGATTTAGAATCATGTTTTAATAATCATATTAGGACAGGTGCAATTGTTAATTTAGGTATTCAGGATCCAATATTTTTTTTCAATAAAGCATATAGATCTTTTGTATGTAAGGTAAAAAAAGAACTTGAAAAATCACTATTGAAGATTAATGTTATATTTCTGTCAAAATTCATTAAACCTGAGAGTAATGAAACTGATATAAAAAAATTTACCACCAAAAATCGTGTAGTAGATCGAAATACTAACTTAAAAGAATTTTTTAACGATCACATTAAAAATAACATTTTGACAAAACTTGAAGATTTTCAACTACGTGATTCAGGTTGGTCACTTTATAAAATTTTACAATTAAAAATTAATTTTAATCCTTATACACCAATTAATAGTGGTATTTCAACTTTTGTTTCATTCCAAAATTTATTACAAATACTGTACTGGAGTCCTGAATATCAAAAATAATGATGAATATTGCTTTCTTTGGTCTATTGTGGCTGCTTTACATACTTGCCGTCCAAATCGAAATCAATCCAGAACGTCATCATATCCTCATTTTAGTGAAATTTTGAATTACGATGGTATTAATTTCCCTATAACTTTAAAAGACATTAAAAAATTTGAGCCATTGAATAATATCTCAATTAACGTTTATTCTATAGATAAAAAAGAAATCGTACCAATTTATTTAAGTAATTACGAATATTTTACCACTATTAATATATTAATGCTAGAAACAGGCTTTAAGCATAACGAAGATGACAGTGATGATGATGAGGATGACCCTTTTATTAATTCTATATCTCAATTTAAACCAATTTACCATTTTACATTAATTAAAGATTTATCACGATTACTTAGAAAACAAACTGGTGACATCAATAGTAAAAAATATTATTGTGACAGGTGTTTGAATCATTTCTATTCATAAGAAAATTTAAATAAACACATATTTACTTGCAGAAAAATGAATAAATCTAAAATAACTTTACCAAATGAAAATGAGAAATATGTGTCATTTAAAAATTTCAGTCATGAAGGAAAAGTGCCGTTTGTCATTTATGCAGACATTGAAAGTATATTAGAAAAATATGAGGATCGAAGTATACAACATTTAAAAAAACAACAAAAACATGTACCATGTAGTATTGCTTATTATTTATTTTGCAGTTATAATACTAGTTTTTCAAAATTTAATTTATATACAGGTGAAAATTGTATAAGTTGGTTTTGCCATGAATTACAAAATTTAGCTTTACAATTAAATCCTATATTTAATAATATAGTTCCCATGTTACCATTAACACCTGAAGAACATGAATCCTTTATTACATCAACCAATTGTTATTTATGTCAACAACCATATACACCTGATCAACAAAAAGTCAGAGATCATTGTCATTTTACGGGAAAATATCGAGGTAGTGCTCATTCTATATGCAATCTCAACTGTCGTGACGAGCATATGATACCTATATTATTTCATAATCTGTCTGTCTATGATGGACATTTTATTATTAAAAAATTTGCCACAGAAATTCCTGGTAAAACAACTTTATTACCTGTAAATAAAGAAAAATATATTTCATTTAGTAAATATATAGAAAATACCTCAATCCAGTTCCGATTTTTAGATTCCTTTCGATTTATGCCTAGTAGTTTAAATAAACTAAGTTCATATTTAGATAACAACAAAAAACAAATTATAAAGAGTCTTTATCCAATCAATGATGATTTTATTTTATTATCTAAAAAAGGAATATTTCCCTATGATTATCTAGACAATTGGGAAAAATTAAAGGAAAATCGGTTACCTACAATTGATCATTTTTATAATAAACTAACTAATTCTAATATATCTCAACAAGATTACCAGCATGCTGTAAACGTTTGGAATCATTTTAAAATTCAAAATTTGGGTCAGTATATGGAAATCTATTGTTATTGGCTGATGTTTTTAAAAATTTTCAATATCTTTGCTGGGAAACTTATGGTATGGAATGTTTAAAATCATTTACAGCCCCAGGTTTAGCCTATAATGCCTGTTTGCTTAAATCAGGTGTTAAATTAGAGTTAATTACGGATGTGGAACAAATAATGATGATAGAAAAAGGAATTAGGCTGGGGTTTCGCAATGTAGTAATCGATATGGGAAAGCGAACAATAAATACATGGAAAATGAGTACGATCCTAATATGCCATCTTCATATTTATTATATTATGACGTCAACAATTTATACGGAACTGCAATGAGTCAGAAACTTCCTACAGGTGAATTTAGGTGGATTGATAGTACAGAATTTTATTCGGAAAATATTATAAATACACTTGATAATTCAGATATGGGATATATTCTTGAAGTAGATTTGGAATATCCTATCGAACTTACATAAAGATTTACCTCTTTGTCCAGAGCGTCTAATTCCACCCACATCATCTTCTAAGCAATCAAAATTACTTACAACATTATATAATAAGAAAAATTATGTAATTCATTATAAAAATCTCAAACAAGCCCTTCAATTAGGTTTGCGTCTATCAAAAATTCACAGAATTTTGAAATTTAAACATTCATATTGGTCAAAATATTGATTTAAATACAAAATTAAGACAAATAAGTAAAAATGAATTTGAAAAAAACTTCTTTAAATTAATGAATAATGCTGTTTTTGGGAAAACGGTGGAACACGTCCGTAAATATAAAGATGTTAAGGTGGTAACAACTTGGTCTGGCCGATATGGAGCAAAAAATTATATTTCAAAACCAAATTTTCGTAGTGCAACAGTATTTGATGAAGAATTAGGTATCATTGAGATGAAGAGACTAAATATTAAATTTAATAAACCTGTTTATGTAGGCTTTAACATTTTAGATATTTCCAAAACATTTTTATACGATTTTCATTACAATTACATTAAGCCTAAATTTAATAATAATGCTAAATTACTGTACACAGACACTGACTCGTTAATTTACCAGTTTTATGTAGAAGATATTTATGAACATATTAAAAATGATATTCAAAGGTTTGATACTTTTGATTATCCTCCTAATAATCCATACAATATACCTTTAATGAATAAAAAAGTTTTAGGCCTTATGAAAGACGAAAATAACGGTAAAATTATGACTGAATTTGTAGGCTTAAAATCTAAAATGTATTTTTTTAAATTACACTCAAATTGTTCCGTTATTAAAAGGGCAAAAGGTATTACTAGCACCTCTTTAAGATCGATTCAATTTATGGATTATTACAATTGCCTTTTTAATAAAAACGAAATTTATAGTAACGAACATTTAATTCGTAGTAAAAAACATGAGGTATACACAATATCTCAAAGAAAGTGTGCACTTACACCCTATGACGATAAAAGAATAGTGAATTATTTATCAACTGATACACTGCCTTGGTGTTATCAAAATATTAGCCACTTAATCTAGTCCTTTTCGAGTTAATTGTCTTACAGTTTCAAATATGCTTCATCAACAAGAAGATCACCGTTTAAAATTTCTCAAAATTGTTCCTCATGCTTATACACCAAGTAAAGGTAGTCCAAGAGCAGCATGATTTGATATCAAGAGTCTTAATGACATAACTGCCCCAGCTATGGGAAGGCTTAAAATTTCTACAGGTCTAAAGTTTGAATTGCCTAAAAATTATTATGGTCGTATAGCTCCCAGGTCTGGATTGGCCATAAATCAGTTCATCGATGTAGGAGGTAAAGATTAAAAAATATATATATATTTTCTTTAATTATCTTACACTAAAAAATTTTTTTATTTTTATATAGCTGATGTAATTGATGAAGACTACAGAGGAGAACTTTTTGTGTTGCTATTCAACCATTCAACCAAAGATTTCCACGTCAAATCTGGAGACTGAATAGCACAATTAATATGGGAAAAAAAAATTCCATCCCCGTCTGGAAGAAGTTATATCTCTAACAGAGACAAAAAGAGGTGAAAACGGATTTGGATCTACAGAAAAAATCTGATTTAAATTGTGTGGTCATATCTAATATATATGCATATATATATATATATATATATATATATATATATATATATATATATATATATTTATATATATATATATATATATATATATATATATATATATATATATATATATAAATAAAAAAATATTTGAATATTTAAATAGTGTTTTTATTTACTATTAAAATATATAAAATATCAATAATTTCTTTATTATCGTTGGCCTTGGCAACACACTTTGGTCTATTCCTTTCGATAAATCTACTTTGGTGATCTCTTAGCCCATTTAGAACACTTTGCGTATCACGTCATTTCTATTTTTAGAATATCACGCTGTTTTTTAAATCCAGAAAAATAACATGAGTCACATTTTTTGTTTACATTTACCCTTATCTTCAACCTTTTTTACCGACTTTACGGCACCAAACAACTAAATAGGGGAACATTTACCAATTTAGCACCTAAAATACATCCAAATAAGGCGTTTTTGCACACATTTAACACCAAGATATTACCTAAAGCTTCACTTTTACCCCATATTACTCTACACAACTTCTCCTCTAATGAAAGTTTTTGCCAAACACCTTATAACGTTACGGTAACACATTTACCGATGTTAAACCCTAATTTCTTGCCAAAAGGACACTGTTTCAACAGCCACTGGACGTGTGACGTCATTAACGATCGCTTCTTGCAGGCTCCTAAGCCATCTATTTACACCTATTTTCACCTATTTCACACCTATTTACACCTATTCTGCCTCTATAACGACCTTTTGGACATATAATATTGCCAAAAGGGCACTGTTCAACAACCACTGGACGCGTGACGTCATTGACGACTACTTCTTCTACAGGTTTCAGCGATTTTTCAGCACTTCTTCGACAATAAGGCCTTTTTGACTTTCACGCTTAAACACGATAACGACCTTTTGCCAACCTTTTACTGCTCTTTTGCCCACTTTTTCAACACCCTCTGGTCATTGACGGCACCTTTTTCACCAGTTCTTACACATTTTTCAGCACTTAACCATGTTAAATGTATGTGTATTAGTATTAGATGGTTCTTCCGTAATATTTAATTTACGTTTCCGAATTTGCTCTTGTTGTTTTTGTTGTCGTCGTTGTTGTTGAATATCTCGCTTAAATCTCTTTTCTAACAATTTCACTTCTGATTCTTGAATATTATTATTATCAAGTTTCCTTTTTCTGTTACTACGTGGTACTTCTGTGGTTCGTGATAATTTATTTGCATCGTCACTACTATCTATTTAAGGTTTCTTCTTCTTAATATTATTCTTATTAGTCTTCTTCTTAGTATTAGTAGTAGCTGATTTATTTTTTTTGGAGCTTTTATTTTCTTCTCAACTTTTTCTAACAACGTTTCCATTTTTGTTAGATAACTTTGCATTGATTTTACACTTTGCTTAATAAAACCTATAGTTTGTTCAATGTTCTTCTTCGTTTCATTCATAATGTAATGATTAGTTTTATCATTCTCTTTCATTTTATCTTGTTTACTATCCCTTCCTCTTCTACTATAACCCATACCTATTTTAAGCTTACTGTCCATGGCAGCAGATACACCTATAGCTGCAAGTTTTTCTTTCCAAGATGCATTCGATTTAAAGCATTTTTAAGTAAAATTTTATCAGCCTGATGACGATCAGGTAAGGCAGTATGATTTAAATAGGCTATATCATGCTCTCTACAAGCTTCATCGAGAGGATTAATGCCTTTATCACCACGGGCTAGACGTTCCTGTAGTTTTGTACCAGGTCCACAAAAATGATACTAACTATAAATTTAGCAAACATCCTATTTTATACTTATTTCTATTCTAACATTGAATGTGTTGTGTAAGATGAAGAGAATTGTTCAACAGAAAACTAGACTAAAGGTTGAGAATCACAATTTACAAGAATTTAATACCAATGTTAAACATAGTCTCTTATTACCCTCTACGATGCGATGTATTATTTCAGGTCCTAGTAATTGTGGAAAAACTTCAACTAGGTTAAGCCTTCTTGAACATCCAAATGGTTTAAAATTTGAGAGTGTTTACCTGTATTCTAAGTCATTGTATCAACCTAAATATATTTATCTGAAACAATTATTAAAACCTGTCAAAGAAATAGGATATTTTGCCTTCGATAACAGTGAACAAATAATAACACCATCAAAAGCAAAACGTAATTCTGTGTTTATATTTGATGATGTAGCCTGTGACAAACAAGATGTAATACGAGAGTATTTTAGTGTGGGTCGTCACAACAACATTGACTGTTTTTATTTGTGTCAAACCTATGCAAAAATCCCGAAACATTTAATACGAGACAATGCCAATGTACTTATTTTATTCAAACAGGATGATTTAAATTTACGATATGTATATTCCGATCATGTTGGTACCGATATGTCATTTGACTGTTTTAAAGAGATATGTTCTTTTTGTTGGAAGAAAATATTTGGATTCTTATCAGTTTTTAAGGACAACAAAATTGATGAAGGATGATATCGTTATGGTTTGGACAGTTATGTATATTTAAATTAATGTTTATATACAGTTAATATTCACTTAAACGTCTCTCAGATAAGATTGCTACCAGGAAGAACATAAGCTCAAGTAAAAAGAGTGTTAAACAAACGAAGAGATATCAAAAATAAATTAAACCTTTTAAAACATGATCAAATTGCACATGAAACTTTATTTCAACCAATAACGAAACATCTACAAGGTATTGAAAATAAATTGGAACCAAAAAAATATGAAATACCAACAACAAAAACTCTTGAAGCACCTCCTAAGTTAAATATAACATCTGAGGAATCTGATTATGATGATTATGAAGGAGATGAAAATGATGATGATCTGGAAGATTTTGAAACTGATAAAGATTCGATAGCGTCTGAACCCATCTCGACAACCTCAACTTACACCGATACACCTAGAGAAATGATGACAATTAAATCACCTATGTCAGAGGCACCTCTAAAGAGAAAATTGTATTTTACTACAACCCCCAAACCCTACAGTTTAAGAAAACTTCTAGTCAAAGATATTCAAAAGGAACATTTCGATGAGGAAGCTAAAAGACAAAAAGTTTACGAAGATCAATTGAATAAAACCATAGAAGAGAAATCCTTATCAGATTATTATGAACAATATCATCACCTGTCACATCACATACATTAAAATGTACCTTAGGAATCCGAAAGGTAAAGGAAATTCCGAGGGAAAATTTAGAGTAAAATTTGATAAAGACATTGAACGGTTTTCCATAGGTAATCAAACTATTAATTTCGATGGACCCGATCCCTTAATTGGAACTAAAAAATTTAAAGGTACGAGTGGTTTGTATGGACTACTTTTTAATAGAAATCCACCAACTAGATATACCAAAAATGATGCTAAGCACTATGCTGAAATTCTGTCTGATTCAAGTGCAATAAGAGATATTAAAACTCTGCAAAATAACAATTTTAAGAAAATTATTAAACCAAATTTAAATAAACTATACATAGATTCAGAAGATGAAGAAGAAGAATCAGACAACTCAGAAAGTATAGAACATGGCATGTTTATGAAAGTTACAAATAATCCAATCGATTATGTATACTGGGATGATCCAAATGAGTTAGTCGAACGATTAAAATTACTAGTTGCCTCTGAAACAGCTGGCAATACAAGTCACACAAACCAGATCAACTCAATCATTGAAGAATTACGTGAAGCTAATATTATTGAATAATGTCCAACTTTGCAACTAAAGTAAAGAAACAAATTGTTGAAGAAATCCATAAACCTGCAAGGAATAATATTAAACGTAGAAGAGTCATTTTAAAATCACTTTTGGATCTAATGCCAGCCGATTTGGTAGAAATGCTAGAGTTCGAAAAAGAAAATAAGGGATTTAAATACATATTAGTTGTAATTAATTGTTTTTTTCCAAATACGTATGGGCCTATCCATTAAAGACAAAAACATCTAATGAAGTAGCACATGCTCTTGAAAATGTTTTTAAACAACATACTCCAATCCATTTGTGTACGGATTCTGGTGGAGAATTTACGGGAAAGAAAGTACAAAACCTTTTGAAAAAAATACAATATTTTACACTATGTCGTTTACAGTGAAAAGAAACCATCAATTGTGGAACGTATGGACAGAACCCTTAAGAGTATGATGTGGAAAGAGTTTAGTATCCAAGGATCCTATAAGTGGGTTAAATTACTACCGAAAATTGTCAATATTTACAAGAATAAAAAACATAGAACTGTAGGTCTAAAACCTAGTGAGGTAACTAAAAAACATGAAAAATTTCTACTTGACACAGTTTATAATAACATAAAGATGACTACACTTCAAACGAAATATAAAGTAGGTGATCATGTACGCATATCAAAACTTAGAGGTGTCTTTGACAAACATTACAAACCAAATTGGCCTACGTAAATATTTACCATTAAAAAGGTACAATATACAAACCCCGTTACGTATTTACTTCAAGATGAACACAATCAAGATATTAAAGGTGGATTTTATGAACTCCAACTGCAAAAAGTTAAATATCCAGATATTTATTTAGTTGAAAAAGTGATAAAACGACAAGGAAATAAAGTACTTGTAAAATGGTTAGGTTTTGATAATAAACATAATAGTTGGATAGATAAAACTAATGTTCAGTAATAAGTATAATAGTGTGAAAAGAATATTTCTATCTAAGATCGAGATTGATCTAACTAAATTTATTTCAATAACAAGTGTCTAAGAGAAAACTACTATTAAAAATGCCAGTTATTCTACAAATAAAATGTCCCAAATGTAAAGGAGAAATAAATCTGTATAATGAAGGACGTTTGGCATGTGAAATTAAGAATCTATTTAAAACAAAAGATGGTTCAAAATATTCACCTTCTTCTTATTTTTCCAGTAAAGAAAGAAAAGGACTCGAAAGAGAAGCCAACGAACGAAATGGAAACAGATGACTTGAATGAATTATTTTAACAATATAAATTTATGTGGTAATATTTTGTGACATTTTCTTTATAATGAAAGATATTTGGCATGCGAAATTGAGGATCTATTTAAAACAAAAGACGGTTAACATTCACCTTCTTCTTATTTTTCCAGTAAAGAAAGAAAAGGACTCGAAAGAGAAGCCAACGAACGAAATGGAAACACCTGAATGAATTATTTTAACAATATAAATTTATGTAGTAACATCTTGTACTATTTTAGAATTTTTTAATATATTTTTCTTAAATCTGTGCTCATACTTGTGTTTTTTTCTCTCATCATCCTATATATATATATGTATATATATATATATATATATATATATATATATATATATATATATATATTTATACACTCTATATAGTGAAAGACCAAAATGTTGACCGAAATTTCGCTATAGAGAGTTTTTCACTATATAAAGAGAAAATCCGTATATATTGCTATGTATGTAAGATATTCTAGGTCTTGAAAAAATTGCACTATAAAGAGTTTTTCCTATAAACAGTATCGACTGTATATATATATATATATATATATATATATATATATATATATATATATATATATATATATATATATATATATATATATATATATATATATATATATATATATATATATATATATATATGTATATATATATATATATATATATATATATATATATATATATATATATATATATATATATATATATATATATATATATATATATATATATATATATATATATATATATATATATGTATATATATATATATATATATATATATATATATATATATATATATATATTTTATATATATATATATATATATATATATATATATATATATTTATATATACATATATATATATATATATATATATATATATATATATATATATATATATATATATATATATATAAATGTATATATGTTGTAACGTTCATTTTTTCCTAGATTTTAAGATCATGTTACGTCACTGTTTTTTCTCCCTATAATTTATAATTTTTCTCCATTTTTATATTTATTGCAGTGTTTACTAACTTTTAAGAAGTGTAGTTCACTCGAATTTTTGAGCCGTTTATATTACAGTGTGTATTGCGGGTTATCTACTGGATTTATTTAATTCGCTTCTAATGCATCGATTGGCTAGATATTTGTACCCGGGAAGTAGCCATCTTGAAGACGTGATTTTACGGAAGGGAGAAATATATTCAAGGGTCCGGATGGCATGGATCTAGGTCTTTTTTTCCCAGCCGAGATGAAGTAGAGAATATATTTTGTGAAGCCAAAGTAAGGGCTTTTTCTTCAGAAAGCCAGTAGGCTTTTTATATCAAGTTGCCGTACTCATATATTAGTGATGTAGTAGTGCAAAAACGGTTTTAGTGTTCAAGTTCAAGGCCTTTTTCCTTGAAATATCCTGCTTATACCCAGACCTTTAGGGGCCAAGAAAAGTTTAGTAGCCCAAAGGGAACTGGGGTAGCCAAGGTGGAGACATCAGTGTTATGAATATCTCACCAGGATAGGCCAAAAACTCATAGAAAAACCGTAACTCATCAGTATATCAATCCGTAGACTTAATTTCCCGCTGACAAGCGCGTTTTACATCATATCGAACTGGTAACTGGTGAAGTGAGTCTCACGAACCTTCAACATCGTGTTTAACTAAGCTTTAAAAAAAATCCTGATTTAAAGACTCTAATACCACCTATTAGACTAAAGGATTTTTTTTAGTAATAAGGGTAATAGTAGTGTAGCGAAGTTAGAACTTTTAATTTTGTCATCAATAAACCTTCTTTTCCTTATTTAAGGCTAGCGTTTCACTGAATCACCTATTTTACTTTTCAGGACGCAACGGTTGTATCATATCAAAATTATTCTTAACAACATACATAACCCTTCAGTATTTTTTCATTTTTTTAGTTGAAGTTGGATCCTTTTTATTTCAAAATCCGTACAACCAAAAATTTTAAACAACTATAGAGACTATTTTTAAAAGACGTATAGAAATTATCTCTTACCCATATTACTCTACCAAGAACAACTGAGCTAGTGTATGTTTAATTTCTTTAGTTCTTTTAATATTAATATCCACTCAATCCATTCTCAGAAATTATAAGAAAAAAAAAAAGAAAAGTTAAGGCCACAAAAAATGTCGTCGCAAGGTGTCGGGCTGTGGAAATTTTTCTCTCATGTTTTACGGGGTTCAGTGTACTAGCTTTCGAACAAGGTAAAATTCTAACTTATAATTTTTCTTTATTTAATAACGTTTATTGACCGAAACTACACTATAGTAATAAGACAAAAGCAGGAAATTTGAAGGATAAATTATTTCAATTTATTAGATGGTGTTATACATATTTGAATTTTGTCAATTGAACCTAATTTAAAAATTTCCTACTTCTTGTTAAAAGCTACCTTTTTAGGCTTAACAATAGTTCAAATAGGCAGATGCGCTGGTCTACCCAAATTTTGCACTGTTATCTTAAAAATGCGGAGTTAGCAAAACACTGTACGTTTTTTGTCTACTTATGTTTTGCATGAATGTTGAAAATACTTTGCTGATACACGGCAGTACTTTTTTTTTTGTTGAAAACTTTTAAAATATTTAGTAAAGAAATTTTAATACAAGACGGTACTTAGAATTTTTTGAAATTGTTGAAAATTTTCTAAATATTGGTAAAGAAGTTTTTATATTTTAGTTCAGGTTAGTTCAGGTTAGTTTATATATTTCTTACTTTGACTATTAGGCGCACAGGAAAAATATTTTCACGACTTTTCAAACAATTCTTTTAAAATTTTATAACTTAAATACATTATCATGGAAGCTTTCAATTTTAAAGTCAATCACCTACTGGAATACGAATTAGACTATGAACTGAAAATCCGTCGTACTTTCTCAGAACGTCCGGTCGCGGATAAAAGAAAGATTCTAAAGAGAATCTTAAGTAAAGAAATTAATGAGCCCGGAAAAACAATAAAGATAGGGGATGACACTGTCTATTAAAGAAGAAACGGCTGGAATCGAAAAGAGTTTTAAACTCTATTCAAAACCTAATTGATAGTTATGACGGCGATCCAAATGATTCACTTGTACACCGGGTTAAGTCACGTTTATCGCATGTAGCGGGTCGTGTACAAAGAATTCCCATGCCGGATAACGAAGAGGAAGCGTCGAAGTTTTCCAGATAAGTTCAGGAAACAATAGCTACGAGTGTGCTCATGGAAGCAAGTCTTGCAGAAAAGATGGCTCCTGGTAATGAGTTACCACAGTTGCCAATTGCAACCCCAGTCATAAATGTACCAGCTCCAATTGTGAATTGCGCAGCCAGAAATATTCCTGTCAGCGAATGGCAATTGAAATTTAATGGAAACTCAAGGAGACTCTATCCTTTTTTGGAAAGACTGATTGAATTAGCTCCGGCTAGGAATGTATCTGAAGATGAACTTTTCAGCTCTGCTGTTGAATTTTTCACTGAAGATGCCTTCACTTGGTTTAGAAGCATTAAATCAAGTGTCAATGACTGGCTTGGTGGAAAGATTAAAGAAAGATTTCTTGCACTGTGATGATGATGAAGAATTGTGGTCGGAAATAAAGAGGAGGCGACAAAAAAGAAATGAATCCACGGTGATTTTTATTGCCCACATGGAATCTTTATTCGGTAGGTTATCCACCAAGCCTTTGGAAAGTACAAAAGTTAAATTTATACGTCGGAATATTCTGCCTAGCTTCGTCAATCGGTTAGCTCTACTAGATATTAATTCGGTAGCAGAACTCGCAGGGTTATGTAGAAAACTCGAGGAGTCTGATTATTTGTTGGAAAAGAGCAGACCAAAAGGCGAAACTAATATACAACAGTTAAAGTATAATTCAAATGGCCAAAGTGGAGTCTCAACAGACAAAAAAGGGAATTTAAATCGAAATTCTAGGAGCCACCGGAAAAAGATAGATAATGCGTCTAAAATTAGCGACCCAGCTAAAGGGAATGACAAGTCGGTTTCACCTAAGGCAATTATCACGTGTTGGAATTGCAAAGGTCTAAATCACACTTACCAAGGTTGTACAGCAACTAAGCGAGTACTTTGTTTCAAATGTGGAACAACTGGTGTGAAACTAGCATCATACCCCAAGTGTACAAACAACGAGTAAGGACTGTATATTACCGAGGCGGATATATTAAGGCCAGGAGAAGAGCCTCTAACCATTCGGCTAAGTCACAAGCTTATGTTCGCAGTAAGGTCACTAATCCAAAACGTCCTAGAAACGTAGAAGAACAAAAATATTTCAACCGATCTGATTGGACTAAATGGTTACAAAAAGTTTCTGATTTTTTTAAGTCTAATAAATATTCTCCTTCTCAAGTTGAAACTCCTGTTTCTCCAAATGGTCACATGTTTCCTTTATTCGTGCATAAATATTTAGATAACAGACCGTATATAGAGATAAATCTATTAGGTATCAACTTATCGGCATTACTTGACTCTGGTGCAAATACATCAGTTGTAGGTCAGAATGGTATTAAAATTTTAAGTCGTTTAAGTATAAAAATATGCCATGTCTAAACTAGAAGTGTTACCACAACAGATGGCAGCCGTCAAAAAGTTTTAGGTGCGGTTGAGTTGCCGCTAGTCTGCGATGGTCATTGTTTAGTAATCTCGGCTCTAGTAGTACCTTCTCTATCACATACTTTGGTTTTAGGATGTGATTTTGCACAAAAATTTGGAATTTTGGTAAATTTTAAATATAACTCGTGGTATCCACAGTCCCTAGAAGTCAATTCTAATATAAATTTTAAAGATTGTTATTCAGAAAGTTCTTTGGAAAACCTTTTCTCGCGTCTATGTACCCTAAATGATCTCGCGAGGACAGAACGCTTAAAAGCAGAAAAAGTTATAAGTTCCTTTAAGGAAATATGTAGTAAAGATAGGTTAGACCGAACGAATAAAACTACCATACGGCTGATGCCAGTCCTGTAAAGACAATGCCATTCGCCATGTCTC
Organism: Pachyrhynchus sulphureomaculatus; assembly: GCA_019049505.1. Classification (NCBI taxonomy): domain Eukaryota; kingdom Metazoa; phylum Arthropoda; class Insecta; order Coleoptera; family Curculionidae; genus Pachyrhynchus; species Pachyrhynchus sulphureomaculatus. Next base: position 142,289,192 of record CM032447.1, read on the forward strand.
CGTACGTGTCGGGAATATTAAATAAAGAGTTAGAAGAAATGTTGAATCAAACAGTCCTTAGTATTCTCCAATCTTATTGGTGAAAAAGGCCGATAGATAGTATCGTCTATGCTTTGACGGACGAAAGCTCAACTAGGTCAGCAAATTTGATAATTATCCATTACCGAACATCGACAGAATTTTGACATCACTCAGGAATGCTAAGTATGTATCCTCGATAGACCTTAGAAAGGCTTTCTGGCAAATTCCTTTAGATGAATCCTCTAAGGAAAAGACCGTTTTTGCAGTAGTAGGACGAGGTCTATTTAGGTCTATTTCAATTCGTCACTATGCCGTTTGGTCTAAAGAACACTGCTCAAACTCAACAACGTTTAGTGGACGCTATATTTGGTCCGAAATATGAGCCAAATATCTTTACTTAGGTAGATGATATTTTAGTAACATTGGAAGACTTCGAACAGCACATTCGCTTACCTAGAGAAGTAAAAGATAAATTGAAAGAGGCCGGACTAAAAATAAATTTGAGCAAATGTGATTTTTTCAAAACTAAAGTTTTTAGGCTATATAGTAGGCGCTAATTCCTTGCGTACCGATCCGGATAAAGTAGCAAGCATGGTTAATTATGCGAGACCTACTAATACTACGGAAGTTAAGCGTTTCGTAGGAATGTGTTCTTGGTACAGACGTTTTATAAAGAACTTTTCTATCCTGTTGTCGCCTATTAATGATCTTTTGAAAGGACGAAACAAAGGACAGTCGATAGATTGGACAAACGCAGCAGAAGAATTTATTATAAAGATTAAAGGACTATTGGTTTTAGCTCCGAATTTTAGAAAATGATGTTTTTCTAATCCACGGTGTTCCATCGCTTTCGATATGCGATAACGGTACTCAGTTTACCTCTAAGAGTTTTAAGAGCTTAAGTGAAACATGTGGTTTTAATATCCGTTTCAATCTCGTGTACTCTTCACAATGTAATTTCGTTGAACGTAATAACCGAACAGTCGGAACCGCTTTAAGAAGTTACGTTGACTCACATGACACTTGGGATAGGGAGATTTCAAAGATTCAACAAGCTATAAATACCGCAAAACCCGAAATAACCGGGTTTACACTGTCTTTCTTAGTTTACCGCAGACATATACCTCTATCTGGATTGTATTATAAAAATTTAGATTTGGATGTCAGTGTTGACAGCGAAATAATTCCGGGTAACAGGGGTGCGTACGCCGAAAATTTAAAGGGTTTAAAAGATATTTTCACAGACGTGCGTAGTAGGATACATAAGGCTTATGAAAGGAACAGTGAGTCTTATAACCTTAGAAAAAGGGATTTTTCCTTTAAGATAGGAGATCACGTTTGGCGGAAAAATAAAAGTCTTTCCAGTGCAGTTGATAAATTCACATCTAAGTTGGTACTTAAGTATGTGCATTGCGTGATAAGAGAAAAGATTTCAGATTTAGTTTATGGTTTGGTCAATTTAAAATGGGACTAAAGTGGGACAATGGCATATTAAAGACTTAAAACCATTCAATGGACCGAACCCTAATGAAAGTTTGTCAGAAGAGGAATGATTTATATTTACATTATCTTAATTGCCCAATATGATTTTTATTTTTTTTTATGTTGCTCTGTAGAGGTGACGACTTCGTTATTTGAGCAGAGTATAGCTTACTTTTATTATTTTTTTGCTAAGGTTTTGGGTATTGGTCATATCCAAACTTAGGTTGATTGTGGTTGATGTTTAGCATCGACTCAGTTTTTTTGCGAGCTAGCGACAAAGTCACACTCAGGATATATCATATGACTGATATGTCGGTGGTCGCGAGATTTGATTTGCTTATGACCTCAAATAATATCCAGTTCTTGACACTTGGAAGCGAAATCTTCATTAGAGGCAATCCAAAGTGATCTTGAGTTTGAACAAGCGTAAGATGTAGCTCGTTTATTATGACGTTGAGTCAAAAGACTTTATGAGCAATTTCAAAGTTTGTTACCCGAGTGGGTGTATTTTTATTACCTCGGTGGTATATTTTGGGTGCAATTAAGAGTAAATTGTTTTTGGTTTATCCAGTAAGTCTAAAACTAGGATTATTTTTTACTACAAGCTGAGGGTATTTTTATATTTTTTAGGGTCGTCTAAACGTTACCTTGGAGTCACTAATTTTTTTATGATTTTATTTTGCATAGGTGTACGATGAGTTTTTTGGTCTACTATCAGATTGATAGGAAATTGAAGTCTTGCAGAAGAACTAAAGGCTAATCATTTACAGGAGATGAGAGCAAAGTAAGGCAGTACGTTTCACAAAGAAATGATTAAAATCTGATACCAAGATGAGAACCTTGTTAAGAGAGGCTAAGCGCAGTGAAGGAAGATTCCTAACCGAATTTTTAGATTTTCATTAGATAATTCTAGAAGTTTGGGCTGACAGAAAACGGTTATGCCTGATACCTGTAGCAGTTTCTTCTAGAGGCTATTGTCTGGGGAGACGATTAACACCATGATCGAATATTTTCGCTGTCAACGATGTTTTTCTTCTTGTTTCTGATTATGCTGGAAAAGCTCTCGTCGTCTTCAATATTTTTTTTGTGTTGCCACAGAAAAATTGAGAAATTTTTACTTCATGTAGCTTTTTAAGCTCATATTTGCTTTTTTAGAAAATTTCAGTTAGAAGCATGGTTAAGTTAACCTTGCAGACCTTTTAGGTCGTATCCCATAAGTTATTTCTTTTACAGGCTATGATACACCGGGTGCTAACAGATGCCGTTACGACGTGTTTGGCAGGGAGTTAGTCTTCCTGAGGAACAGACTGATTGGAAGGGTAGTCTATGAGGGCAAAAGTTTGACCTTTGGGACTTTTTAAAGGTTTTCTTCACTCAGTGGTTATTTCTATCTGAGCCAAAGGAGAGCCTAGCTACTGTATTCGACCCAGCTCCAATTAGCCTATTAGTGGTGACAGGCTGTTAGCAGTAGTGTGTTTCGGGACACCCTACTAGTTAATTTTTTTTGACTTATGGTGGTGTGGTAGACCCCGTTTCAGTTTAGTGGGTGCTATAATCTACTTCCTTTTGTTGGTGGACACCTGGGTCACCAGTTCTGTATTTTATTCTCTCCACTTTTCAGTATATCGTGGTGAGGTGCTTGTCTCCTGTTATCTGGGATGGATCAAATGTTTTTCGTTGTTGTTCTAGGGCGAGACCAGTACACAAGGGTTCTTCATGCCACTTGGAGAAGCGCAATGCTGGTTAAGTTTTATATCTCGGTATAGCCACCCTGAAGAATGACGGAGAGCGTTTTTTTTTTCCGACTCATGTTCCTAGGTAGATTTGCTACTTTGGTGCGATGTGCCGAAAAATCTGTTTAGCTTTTGCTAGGAACTTTCACCAAGCTTGACATGGAGTTGTCATAATCAAGAGTTTGAGATTTGAACTCCTGTATATATTCCTGTATATATTTCTGTATATATTCCTGTATATATTTCTGTATATATTTCTGTATATATTTCTGTATATATTTCTGTATATATTTCTGTATATATTGGCTGCCTGAGGGCATGTGCTCAAAATGTGTGATTTTGAGTCGTTTCGTTTATGGACTCCTATGTATAAAATTGTGATTTTAGGGAGGTTCTATTTCGAGACTTGCTGTCTCATATAGTTATTTTAGGAATGTTTCCTAGAATGTTAGTTGTGCGCAGACTAATCATTCTATTCTTTGTGAACATTGCTTTTTGAAGCAGGATCATTCAGTTTTAGTGAATTTTAGCTTTTAGAGCTATTCACTGGGTTTAGGGTGAATGAAAAGGATACTAGATATGAAATGTTCTTTTAGCTGTGAGCTAGAACATTGATGGCGATTTTCCCGAGCGCTTGTCTGGTTATTTATCCAGATGTTTTTCTTAGCCTTGAGCTAAATGGTCTCACAAGACTTTCCTTTTTAAAATTAGTGTTTGCACTAGAATCTTTTGTTTCTTATTTTTTTTCTTTATGCGAGAATTTTTTCTAAAATTTTTTTTTACTGAAATAGAAAATTTTCGGGAAATCCTTAAACTATTTTAAGGGGGGTGTTCATATTTTGTTTCAGTTTAATTTTTTTGATTTAGACAAGAGTCTAGATAAACGTATATTTTTTTGTTTTGGTAACAATAACAGAACTATTGTTTTTATATAGGAAAACCATTATTGTTATTGTGGAAAAGTATTTATTATGTTCATGCAAGGATTTTTATTTAATTTTTAATGTACTTAACTTTAGTGCTTAAGTCTAGTCGTAAGATTCTTGTGTTCATGCACAGACTTTCATTTGGTTTTCATTGTGCTTAATATTAGTGCTTAATTAAATTAAGTCTAGTAGTAAGGTTCGAAAATTATAATTTTGTTTTAAGTTTTTTTGATCTTAGTATTAAATGATAGAGTGTAACACTTTGTACTATTTGCATAGATAGACTTAGTTTAATAGACTAGTGTATTCTATTTCTTTTTCGAAGGGGGTAAATGTAACGTTCATTTTTTCCTAGATTTTAAGAACATGTTACGTCACTGTTTTTCTCCCTATAATTTATAATTTTTCTCCATTTTTATATTTATTGCAGTGTTTACTAAATTTAAGCAGTGTAGTTCACTCGAATTTTTGGAGCCGTTTATATTACAGTGTGCATTGCGGGTTATCTACTGGATTTATTTAATTCGCTTCTAATGCGTCGATTGGCTAGATATCCGGGAAGTAGCCATCTTAAAGACGTGATTTTACGGAAGGAAGAAAGATATTTAAGGGTCCGGATGGCATGGATCTAGGTCTTTTTTCCCAGCCGAGATGAAGTAGAGAATATATTTTGTGAAGCCAAAGTAAGGGCTTTTTCTTCAGAAAGCCGCCCTGTAGGCTTTTTTTATCAAGTTGTCGTACTCATATATTAGTGATGTAGTAGTACAAAAACGGTTTTAGTGTTCAAGTTCAAGGACTTTTTCCTCGAAATATCCTGCTTATTCCCAGACCTTTAGGGACCAAGAAAAGTTTAGTAGCCCAAAGGGAACTGGGGTAGCCAAGGTGGAGACATCAGTATTATGAATATCTCACCAGGACAGGCCAAAAACTCATAGAAAAACGGTAAGTCATCAGTATATCAATCCGTAGACCTAATTTCCCGCTGACAAGTGCGTTTTACACCGTATCGAACTGGTAACTCGTGAAGTGAATCTCACGAACCTTGAACTTCGTGTTTAACAAAGCTTTAATTAAAAATTCTGATTTAAAGACTATTTAATAATACTACCTATTAGACTAACGGATTTTTTTTTAGTAATAAGAGCAATAGTAGTGTAGCGAAGTTAGAACTTTTAATTTTGTCATCAATAAACCTTTTTTCCTTATTTAAGGCTAGAGTTTCACTGAATCACCTATTTTACTTTTCACGACGCAACGGTTGTATCATATCAAAATTATTCTTAACAACTACATAACCCAGTATGAGTATTTTTTCATTTTTTTTAGCTGAAGCTAGATCCTTTTTATTTCAAATCCGTACAACCAAAAATTTTAAACAACTATAGAGGCTATTTTTAAAAGACGTACAAAAATTATCTCTTACTCATATTACTCTACCAAGAAAAACTGAGCTAGTGTTTAATTTCTTTAGTTGTTTTAATATTAATATCCACTCAATCCATTCTCAGAAATTATAAGAAAAAAAAAAAAAAGAAAAGTTAAGGCCACAATATATATATATATATATATATATATATATATATATATATATATATATATATATATATATAAATGTATATATGTATATATATATATATATATATATATATATATATATATATATATATATATATATATATATATATATATATATACAGTGCATTCATAAAGTTTGCACCTAGAGAGTGCGTTGAAAAATTACTTATAAGATCCAACATTCGCACACTCTTCAACACTGTTAAGAAGATTGAACATTCCTTGAGGTGACCCAAAGACAAAATTCTTTTACAAATTGAAGTTGTCGATGAAACTCCATGTTCATGTAATGAAAGTGTCTGAAGAAGAACCTGGGAGAACAATATAAACTATAACTAAAGAAGATGATATACATATATACATTGTAACATGTAAACTGTCCTCAGTTTGAGGCATCTTTTTTTGTACCCTGTGAGAAGTTGTTTGTCCCACGCTTGAGCGCAATTTTGTAACTTTGGAACTTGCCCGCACGTTGTGGTGTCATTTTGTAGCCTATGAAAAAGTGTTTAATTGCGCCCCACGTACACTGCGTCATTTTGTACCGTTTGAATATTGGACGCCCCAAGCTTAAGCACAATTTTCTTGCAGCCCCGCTTTAATTTCTGATAATGAATTGAGTGAAACCTGATTTTAAAAGAACTAAAGAAATTAAAGAAACACTAGCTCAGTTTTCCTTGGTAGAGAGATATGGGTAAGAGATAATTGTCTTACGTCTTTTTGGATTTATTTTCTATTTTTTTAAAAAGCTTCAGTTGTACAAGTTTTTTGGGCACCATCCATTTTAAAATAGAAAGGATCTAACTTCAGCTAAAAAAATGGAAAAATGCTGAAGGGTTTTATGGGTATTACTAAAAAGAATTAGTCTAGTACAACTTATCCTGAAAAGAAAAATAAATATTCAGTGAGACACTAGCTTTAATCAACAAAAAGAAAATTTATTCATGTTTTTAAAATGAAAAGTTCTAACCTTTACAGTTTTACCTAACAAATTCTAGCCTAACTAGTAGTTGTTACATTAAAATTTTAGACTATTATAACCCCCGAAGACGAGAAATCGTGCTTTACACTTCACTTTTTAGTCTGTTTTACATTGCAGTTAAGGCACTACTCTCGAATAAGTCTATTGAAGGGAGTTTTGTTGACTTACTGTTTTTTATTCCTGCTGTGATCGACTACGCCCGATTTCACACTTTTTCTTAACAAACACTTAGAAAGCCCACTACGGCTTTTATTTAAGAAACTGGTACTTAGCTCGCATGATGGTTGTTCTGAGCTTTAATTTTTTTTTTTAGCTCAGTCGAAGGAAGCCTACTTGGCGACCCTCATGAAAATTAGCCTGTCGGCTAGATGGTAAATAGCCTGGCTGCGGCTAGATGGAAAACAACCTTGGTCGGCGGCTAGATGGAAACGACCTCGATTCCAGCTCTGCGGAGCCTTAAATAAACCGTCCGACTTTGCCGGTAGTATCGCGACGCTCGAATCAAAACTGCGGATCAAATATTTCACCAATCGCGGCGTAGCGATAGGTTTGGTCAGGAACCCGCACAACACACTATATACCGAACGTCCTGAAATCTCTGTTTAATATACCGTTCGATACAAAAATGAAAATAAGTACAATTTGAAATGAAAAATCAGTAACATTACATGGTCTTAAAATCTAGGAAAAAATGAATGTTACATTTACCCCCTTCCAAAAAGAAATAGACTACACTAGTCTATTAAACTTAGGCTACTTATGAAAAGGTACAAAGTGGTACACTATCACTTAATACTAAGGTCAGAACTTAAAACAAAATTACAAACTTCGGACCTTACTACTAGACTTAATTCAATTAAGCACTAATATTAAGTACAATGAAAACCAAATGAAAATCTTTGCATGATCACAAGAATCTTATAACTAGACTTAACTTAATTAAACACTAAGGTTAAGTACATCAAAAAGCAAATAAAAATCCTTGCATGAACATAAGAAATACCTGTCCAGAGTAACAATCGCGGTCTTCTTATATAAAAGAATCAGCTCTGTTATTGTTACCAAAACAAAAAATATAACTTTGTCTAGACTCTTGTCTAAATCAAAACAAGTGAACTGAAATAAAATATGAACACCCCCCTTAAAATATTTTAAGGATTGTCTGAAAATTTTTTATTTCAGCAAAAGAAATTTAGGAAAATTCTTAAATAAAGAAAAAAAATAAAAAAATGATTCTAGTGCAAACACTTACACTAAAAAGAAAAAGTCTTGTCGGACCATTTAGCACTAGGCCAAAAAAAAAAAAAATATCTGGATAAATATCCAGACAAACGCTCGGGAAAAATCGCCATCCATGCTCTAGCTCGTCGCTAAGAGAACATTCTAAATCTAGTATCACTACTAGTCGCCCTCGGAAAATAATCGCACTCTATCGCGCAATGTCGACGTCCTAAGACATCTAGACATGCTAAAATCGCTAGGGAAAACGCTCTGGTTGATCGCCAGATAATCGCACTCTATAACGCAATGTCGACGTCCTAAGACATCCAGACATGCTAAAGTCGCCAGGGAAAACGCTCTGGTTGATCGCCAGAAAAAAGCCTCAGCTCCTCGCCAAGAAAACACTCTGTAAGTAGTCCTCGACTACACAAAGTCTGCGTTCTAAAAGAACAATCTCGCCATTAACATAGTGAGCAGCTATAAAAGCTAACAATACCACTATAGGCACAGTGAATAGCTATAAAAGCTAAAATTCACTCTAAACACAGTGAATAGCTATAAAAGCTAAAATTCACTAAACTGAATGATCCTGCTTCAAAAAGCAACGTTCACTAAGAACGGAATGATTAGTCTGCGCGCAACTAACATTCAAGGAAACATTCCCAGCATAACTATATGAGACAGCAAGTCTCGAAATAGGACCTCCCTAAAGTCATAATCCTATATAGGAGTCCATAAGCAAAACGACTCAAAATCTCGCATTTTGAGCACATGCCCTCAGGCAACCAACATACACCGAAATATATACAGAAATATATACAGAAATATGTACAGAAATATATACAGGAGTTCAAATCCCAAACCGTTGGTTATGACAACTCCATACTGAGCTTGGTGAAAGCTCTTAGCAAAAGCTAATCAAATCTTCGGCACATCGCACCAAAGTGACAAATCTGCCTAGAAACATGAGCCAGGAAAAAAACGCCCTCCGTCATTCTTCAGGGTGGCTACACAGAGATATAAAATTTAACCAGCATTGCGCTTCTCCAAGTTGCATGAAGAACCCTCGTGTACTGGTCTCGCCCTAGAACAACAACGAAAAACATTCAATCCATCCCACATAACAGGAGACAAACACCTCACCACGATATACTGAAAGGTGGAGACAATAAAATACAGAATTGGTGACCCTGGTGTCCACCAACAAAAGGGAGTAGATTATAGCATCCACTAAACTGAAACGGTGTCTACCACACCACCATAAGTCAAAAAAATTTAATCAATAGGGTGTTCCGAAACACACTACTGCCAACAGCCTGTCACCACTAATAGGCTAATTGGAGCTGAGGTCGACTACAGTAGTTAGGCTCTCCTTTGGTTCAAATAGAAATAACCATTGGGTAACAAAACCCCTAAAGGTCCCAAAAGTCAAACGTTCACCCCCCATAGACTACCCTTCCAATCAGTCTGTTCCTCAGGAAGACTAACTCCCTGCCAAACGTCGTAACGGCATCTGTTAGCACCCGGTGCATCACAGCCTGTAAAAACAAATAACTCATGGGATACAACCTAAAAGGTTTACAAGGTTGACTTAACCTTCTAACGAAAATTTTTAAAAAAACGAAAATGAGCTTAAAAAGCTACATGAAGCAAAAATTTTCTCAAATTTTCGGTGGTAACGCAACAAAACTTTTGAAGACGACAAGAGCTTTTCCAGCTCAATCAGAAACAAGAAGAAAACATCGTTGACAGCTAAAATATTCGATCCTGGTGTTAATCGTCTCCCTAGACAATAGCCTCTAGAAGAAACTGCTACAGGTATCAGGCATAACCGTTTTCTGTCAGCCCAAACTTCTAGATTACCTCTTGGAAATCTAAAAATTCGGTTAGGAATCTTCCTTCACTGCTCTTAGCCTCTCTTGACAAGGTTCTCATCTCGGTATCAGATTTTGATCATTTCTCTGTGAAACGACTGTCTTACTCTGCTCTCATCTCCTGTAAATGATCAGCCTTTAGTTCTCCTGCAGGACTTCAATTTCCTATCTATCCGATAGTATACCGAAAAAACTCATCAGACACCTATGAGTCTATGCAAAAAAATTTTAAAAAAATTAGTGACTCAAAGGTAACGTTTAAACGGCTCTGAAAAAAAATAGAAAATACCCTCAGTTTGTCAATTCAGAAGAAGATCTAAATCAAAATAATCCAAGTCTTAGACTTACTGGATAAACCAAAATCAATTTACTCTTAATTGCACCCAAAATATACCACTAAGGTAAAAGAAATCCACCCACTCGGGTAACAAACTTTGAAATTGCTCATAAAAATTTTGACTCTACATCACACTACACGGGCTACATCTTGCGCTTGTCCTAACTCAAGATCACCTTGGATTGCCTCTAATCAAAATTTCGCTTCCAAGTGTCAAGAACTGGATATTATTTGGGGTCATAAGCAAATCAAATCCCGCGACCGCCGACATACCAGTCTTATGATATATCCTGAGTGTGACTCTTTCGCAAGCTCGCAAAACTGAGTCGATGCTAAACATCAACCACAATCAACCTAAGTTTGGGATATGGCCAATACCCAAAACCTTAGTAATAAACAATAAAAGTAAGCCATTCTCTGCTCAACTTTTATAACAGTCAAAAAGACGAGGTCGTCACCTCTACAGAGCAACATCAAAAAAAATAAAGTAAAGCAATTAAGATAATGTAAATATAAACTATTCTTCTTCTGACAAACTTTCACTAGGGTTAGGTCCGTTGAATGGTTTTAAGTCTTTAATATGCCATCGTCCTATTTTAGTCCCATCTAAATTAACTAAAACATAAACTAGATCTGAAATCTTTTCTCTTATCACGCAATGCACATACTTAGGTACCAACTTAGATGTGAATTTATCAGCTGCACTGGAAAGAATTTTATTTTTTCGCCAAACGTGATCACCTATATTAAAGGCAAAATCCCTTTTTCTAAGGTTGTAAGACTTACTGTTCCGTTCATAAGCCTTATGTATCCTACTACGCACGTCGGTGAAAATATCTTTTAAACCCTTTAAATTTTCGGCGTACGCACCCCTGTTACCCGGAATTATTTTCGCTGTCAACATTGACATCTAAATCTAGGTTTTTATAATATGATCCAGATAGAGGTATATGTCTGCCGTAAACTAAGAAAGACGGTGTGAACCCTGTTACTTCGTGTCTTGCGGTATTTATCGCTTGTTGGATTTTGGAAATATTGCTATCCCAAGTGTCATGTGAATCCACGTAACTTCTTAAAGCGGTCCCGACAGTTCGGTTATTACGTTCCACAAAATTACGTTGGGGAGAGTACACGGGATTAAAACGGATGTTAAAACCATAAGTTTCACTTAAGCTCTTAAAACTCTTAGAGGTAAACTGAGTACCGTTATCGCATATCAAGAGCGATGGAACACCGTGGATTAGAAAGACATTATTTTCCAAAATTCTCTCTATATATCCAGCTTTAGAGCTTTTCAAAGGAAATAGCATGGTATACTTTGTAAACCAGCAAGAAACCACGAGAAGTCATTTATTTCCCTTTTTTGAACGTGGGAATGGGCCTACTAGATCAGCTGCTATGACTTGAAAAGGGTAATTAACCGTTTTTCTCTTTTCCCATCAGTCCCATAGGTAGTGCATTTGGAGATTTCTGCGCTCCACATACTTCACAAGTCCTCACAAACTTTACGATGTCAAAACGCATTTTTGGCCAATAATACTGTTCCTGAACCCTGTGAAGAGTTTTATAAAAGCCAAAATGACCAGAAGTAGGAGGAGTGTGACACATGTCTATAACTTCCTCTCTCTGTGGTTTAGGAACTAGTATTTTCCACTCGGGTACATTAACTTTTAAAGGCAACTGGTTTGGGATAAATTTGTACACGAAATCATTTTCCACCTTCCACTGCGGAAAATTTTGAGGAAATTCTTTAATTTGCTGCCGTAAATTGTCGTACCATGGATCAATGCGATCTACATCAACTGTATCAATTCTTAGGCCAAACTGTGCATTAAGACTGTTTTCGTCCGCTGTATGATCTGGGATTCTTGACAAAGCGTCAGGAATAACATTGTGGACTCCTTTTCTATGAATTAAAGTAAATGTGTGTTGTCTCAGCCTAATCGCCCAACGCGCTAGTTTGCCAATAGGGTTTTTAATAGAATTAAGCCACAATAAGCTATAATGATCTGTTATGACCGTGAAAGGAACACCTTCTATGTAGGGTCGAAACTTTTCGATGTTAAAGAGTACTGCTAAACATTCTTTTTCAACAACCGAATAGTTACGTTCAGCCTTTGATAAAGTTCTACTGGCATACGCTATCACTCTTTCCTCACCATTGATTTTCTGTGTTAGGACGCCCCCTAAACCGGTATTAGAAGCATCACTAGAAATATAAAACTGTTGGGAAAAGTCTGGTTGGGATAAAATGGGAGCTGAAACCAATAGCTCTTTAATCTTTATAAAAGATTCTTCGGCTGCCTTTGTCCAATCTATCGATTGTCCTTTTTTTCGTCCTTTCAAAAGATCATTAATAGGCGACAACAAGGTAGAAAAATTCTCGATAAAACGTCTGTACCATGAACACATTCCTACGAAGCGCTTAACTTCCGTAGTATTTGTAGGTCTCGCATAATTAACCATGCTTGCTACTTTATCCGGATCGGTACGCAAGGAATTTGAGCCTACAATATAGCCTAAAAACTTTAGAGAAGTTTTGAAAAAATCACATTTGCTCAAATTTATCGTCAGTCCGGCCTCTTTCAATTTATCTTTTACTTCCTTAAGTAAGCGAATATGCGATTCGAAGTCTTCCGATGTTACTAAAATATCATCGAGATAGGTAAAAATATGTGGCTCATATTTCGGACCAAATATAGCGTCCACTAAACGTTGCTGAGTTTGAGCAGCGTTCTTAAGACCAAACGGCATAGTGACGAACTGAAATAGACCTCGGCCTACTACGGCAAAAGCGGTCTTTTCCTTAGAGGATTTGTCTAAAGGAATTTGCCAGAAAGCCTTCCTAAGATCTATCGAAGATACATACTTAGCATTCCTGAGTGATGTCAAAATTCTGTCGATGTTCGGTAATGGGTAGTTATCAAATTTGCTGACCTCGTTGAGCTTTCTTCCGTCAAAGCACAGACGATACTGTCCATCGGCCTTTTTCACCAATAAGATTGGAGAACACCAGGGACTGTTTGATTCTTCAATCACTCCGAGTTTCAACATTTCGTCTAACTCTTTAGTTAATACTTTTGACATATAAGGAGACATGGCGAAGGGCCTTGTCTTTACAGGACTGGCATCAGCCGTATCTATAGACATCTTGATTTTATTCGTTCGGCCTAACCTATCTTTACTACTTATTTCATTGAAAGAGCTTATTACTTTTTCCGCTTTTAAGCGTTCCGTCCGCGAGAGATCATCTAGGGTACATAGACGCGAGAAAAGGTTTTCAAAAGAACTTTCTGAATAACAATCTTAAAACTTGTTTGAGAGTTGACTTCTAGGGACTGTGGATACCACGAATTATTTTTAAAATTTACTAAAATTCCGAATTTTTGTGCAAAATCACATCCTAAAACCAAAGTATGTGATAGAGAAGGTACTACTAGAGCCGAGATTACTAAACAATGACCATTGCAGACTAGCGGCAACTCAACCGTACCTAAAACTTTTAGACGGCTGCCATCTGCAGTGGTAACACTGTTTTTGACATGGCATATCTTTATACTTAAACGACTTAAAATCCTAATACCATTCTGACCTATAACGGAGGCATTTGCACCAGAGTCAAATAAAGCCGAAAAATGGACACCTAATAGATTTATCTTGATATGCGGTCTGTTATCTGAATATTTATGCACGAGTAAAGGAGACATGTGACCATTTGGAGAAGCAGGAGTTTTAACTTGAGAAGGAGAATTTTTATTAGACTTAAAAAAATCAGAAACTTTTTGTAACCATTTAGTCCAATCTGATCTACTGGAATATTTTTGTTCGTCTGTGTTGCTAGAACGTTTTGGATTAGGGGCTTTACTGCGAACGTGAGCTTGTGACTTAGCCGAATAATTAGAGGCTTTTTTGTTGGACTTAGTATATCCGCCTCGGTAATATACCGTCCTTACTCGTTTTTTGTACATTTGGGGCATGATGCTAGTCTCACACCAGTTGTTCCACATTTGAAACAAAATACCCTCTTCGGTGCTGTACAATTTTGGTAAGTGTGATTCGGACCTTCGCAATTCCAACATGTGGAAATTGCCTTAGGTAAAAACCGACTTGTCATTCACTTTAGCTGCAGTGTCGCTAATTTTAGAATCACTATCTTTTCTTTTACCCGTTTTCTGGTTACTCCTAGGGTTCCGATTTACATTCCCAACCTTATTTGTCGAGACTCCACTTCGGCCATTTGGATTATACTCTACTTGATGTACATTAGTTTCGCCCTTTGGTCTGCTCTTTTCCAACAAATAATCGGACTCTTCAAGTTTTCTACATAACCCGGCGAGTTCGGCTACCGAATTAATATCTAGTAGAGCTAACCGATTGACGAAGCTAGGCAGAACATTCCTACGTATAAATTTAACTTTGGTACTTTCCAAAGGCTTGGTGGATAACCTACCAAATAAAGATTCCATGTGGGCAATAAAAATCACAGTGGACTCATTCTTCTTTTGTAGCCTCCTCTTTATTTCCAACCACAATTCTTCCTCCTCATCACAGTGCAAGAAGTCCTTCTTTAGCCCATCTACCAAGGAATGCCAGTCGTTGACTCTTGATTTTATGCTTCTATACCAAATGAAGGCATCGCCAGTGAAAAATTCAACAGCAGAGCTGAAAAGTTCATCTTCCGATACTTTCCTAGCTTGAGCTATTTCAGTCAGCCTCTCCAAAAAAGGATAGAGTCTCTTGGAGTCTCCATTAAATTTCAATTGCCATTCGCTGACAGGAATATTTCTGGCTGCGCAATTCACGATTGGAGCTGGTACGTTTATGACTGGGGTTGTAATAGGCAGCTGTGGTAACTCATGACCAGGAGCTATCTTTTCTGCAAGATTTGCTTCCATGAGTACACACGTAGCTATTGTTTCTTGAACATATTTGGAAAACTTCGACGCTTCCTCTTCGTCATCCGGCATGGGAATTCTTTGTACGCGACCCGCTACATGCGATAAACGTGATTTAACCCGGTGTACAAGTGAATCATTTGGATCGCCGTCATAACTATCGATAGAATTTAAACTCTTTTCGATACCAGCCGTTTCTTCTGTATTATCCAGAGTGTCATCCCCTATTTTTATCATTTTTTCCCGGCTCATTAATTTCTTTACTTAAGATCCTCGTTAGAATCTTTCTTTTTATCCGCGACCGGACGTTCTGAGAAAGTACGACGGATTTTCAGTTCATAGTCTAATTCATATTCCAGTAGGTGATTGACTTTAAAATCGAAGGCTTCCATGATAAATGTATAAAATTTAAAAGAATTGTTTAAAAAATCGTAAAAAATATTTCTCCTGTGCTCCCAATAGTCAAAATAAAAAATATGTAAATGCACTTAAAATATGTAAACTTCTTTACTAAACATTAAAAAAATCTTCGACAATTTCAAAAAAAAATTTCTAAGTATCGCCTTGTATTAAAATTCCTTTACTAAGATAACTTAAGAATTTTCAACAAAAAAATCTCCAAATACCGTTTCGTATCCGCAAAGTATTTTTAATATTCATGCAAAACATCGGTGAGAAAAAAAACAGTTTTTTCTTCGGTTCACCGCAAAATAAACAGTGCAAAATTAAAGTCGACCAACACATCTGCTAATCTGAACTATAAAAGTAGCTTTTAAGAAAAAAGTAGGAATCGCTTATCTTAGAGTCAATTGACAAAATTTAAATATCTATACCACCAGATAAATTGAAATAAATAATTCTACAAATTTCCTGCTTTTGTCTTATTGCTATTGTGTAGTTTCGTTTAATAAGTATTATGAAATAAAAATATCTGCAAAGTTAGAGCTTTTACTTTGTTCGAAAGCTAGTACACTGAACCCTTTAAAAAAATAAAATTCCAAAAGCCCCGCGTTGACAGCGCTATTTTGTAACATGTAAACTGTCCTCAGTTTGAGGCATCTTTTTTTGTACCCTGTGAGAAGTTGTTTGTCCCACGCTTGAGCGCAATTTTGTAACTTTGGAACTTGCCCGCACGTTGTGGTGTCATTTTGTAGCCTATGAAAAAGTGTTTAATTGCGCCCCACGTACACTGCGTCATTTTGTACCGTTTGAATATTGGACGCCCCAAGCTTAAGCACAATTTTCTTGCAGCCCCGCTTTAATTTCTGATAATGAATTGAGTGAAACCTGATTTTAAAAGAACTAAAGAAATTAAAGAAACACTAGCTCAGTTTTCCCTTGGTAGAGAGATATGGGTAAGAGATAATTGTCTTACGTCTTTTTGGATTTATTTTCTATTTTTTTAAAAAGCTTCAGTTGTACAAGTTTTTTTGGGCACCATCCATTTTAAAATAGAAAGGATCTAACTTCAGCTAAAAAAATGGAAAAATGCTGAAGGGTTTTATGGGTATTACTAAAAAGAATTAGTCTAGTACAACTTATCCTGAAAAGAAAAATAAATATTCAGTGAGACACTAGCTTTAATCAACAAAAAGAAAATTTATTCATGTTTTTAAAATGAAAAGTTCTAACCTTTACAGTTTTACCTAACAAATTCTAGCCTAACTAGTAGTTGTTACATTAAAATTTTTAGACTATTATAACCCCCGAAGACGAGAAATCGTGCTTTACACTTCACTTTTTAGTCTGTTTTACATTGCAGTTAAGGCACTACTCTCGAATAAGTCTATTGAAGGGAGTTTTGTTGACTTACTGTTTTTTATTCCTGCTGTGATCGACTACGCCCGATTTCACACTTTTTCTTAACAAACACTTAGAAAGCCCACTACGGCTTTTATTTAAGAAACTGGTACTTAGCTCGCATGATGGTTGTTCTGAGCTTTAATTTTTTTTTAGCTCAGTCGAAGGAAGCCTACTTGGCGACCCTCATGAAAATTAGCCTGTCGGCTAGATGGTAAATAGCCTGGCTGCGGCTAGATGGAAAACAACCTTGGTCGGCGGCTAGATGGAAACGACCTCGATTCCAGCTCTGCGGAGCCTTAAATAAACCGTCCGACTTTGCCGGTAGTATCGCGACGCTCGAATCAAAACTGCGGATCAAATATTTCACCAATCGCGGCGTAGCGATAGGTTTGGTCAGGAACCCGCACAACACACTATATACCGAACGTCCTGAAATCTCTGTTTAATATACCGTTCGATACAAAAATGAAAATAAGTACAATTTGAAATGAAAAATCAGTAACATTACATGGTCTTAAAATCTAGGAAAAAATGAATTTTACAACATATATATATATATATATATATATATATATATATATATATATATATATATATATATATATATATATATATATAAAGTTTGCACCATATGGGAAAAATTTTATTATAAGGGTTTTTGAAAATTTAACTTCGAAACATGTTTTATGTTTAGTATTACACCCAAATAAGGTCATGACGTTTTACAAGCCTTGCCTATCAAATTTGATATCTAAAATTTAAAACTGGGAAAAACGGATTTTTTAAAAAAAATATCGAAAAAAGTTATAAAGAAAAAAAATTGCATTTTAGTTTTACGTCTATATGTCAATTTTTTTTTAAAAATGACTAAATTCACTTTTTTCAATTATGTCCCCGAAAATGATAATCAAAAATTTTTTCTTATAAATTATATTATATACTTTTTTAGTCGTTAATGTTCTACTAAATGTTACGGAAAAAAAATTAATTAGGGCGTAAATTTAGGCTGAAAATTTATTTTTTTCAAAAAGTTGTAATTTAACAATGCAGTATTGCGGCAAAGCTGCTTAATATTTATGACACGTCAATTTTTAAGGATTACTATTATAAAAAATTAATGTTATTTACTAAATAAAAAAAGTTCTTAAGTTTCTACACTTCTTCCTTCCTTTTCAATGCACATCATAGTTTATTTAATATAATAATAAATTTCACGACGAACATTCGCATGGAACACCGGCTTGATTTCATTTACAGACTGGCGGATAGTTTCTTCTAAGTCTGCGATATTTTCAAAGGATCTCTGAGCATAAACTAAATTTTTTAAATACCTGCCACAAAAAAAAGTCTCAGGGCGTAAGATCGGGAGATCGCGGCGGCCAAGATACTTCATAGGAAAACCTACCAATCCACTTCCCAGAAAAGTTTTCGTCCGGCCAATTTCTAATTTCCAACGTGCTGTGACTAGGTGCTCCATCTTATTGGAAGTACATTTTCATTCTTTCCTCTAAACTAAAATCTTCCAGTTCATTGGAAAGTTCGTTGATTAGAAACTGTAAGTACCTCGCGGCTGTAAGATTTTCTCTAAAAAAAAAAACGGGCCAATAATTCTGTTATTAAAAATACCGCAACAAACGTTAGTTTTAAATAATTATTGATCTCTTGTATCTATTGTAAAATTTGGATTATTATTCGCCCACCATCTACAATTTTGCGACGAGACAACACCATTAGAATTAAAAGTACATTCATCACTGAACAAAATATGCTTTGTAAATGACGGGTCTTCTTCAGTTTTATTTTGCAGTCAGAAAGAAAAATACATGCGCCTACCATAATCTTGTTCTTTGAGAATGTGGACAAACTTTGGTTTATAAGGTCTAAACCTATTTTCCTTAAGCACCTTTTGAACTGATTTATAAGACTCAGCGTCCTTATTAATTACCCAATGTTCATGTTGACGCTTAAAATTATTCTCCACACATCCAGTATTTTTAAAGTTGGTAACTCTTTCCGGATGTCATTGGTTAAAAATGACGGCAGCTTCTCTTTGAGTTTCGTAGTTATCACCCACGATTAAAATTATTTCTATTTTATCTTGCTTAGTCAATTTAATTGACATTTTTATTAAAGGAGAAAATTTAGAAAAAACTGTTATTATTGCATTAATAATAGTGAACAAACTAATGTCAGTTTGATGTTTTATGTGACAAAGGAACAAAACAGAAAATCCATGGCAACTGCGACAAAGATACGTGAAAGCCTATCATATTATAATTTTGTTTGACTTAATAACAAACCAAAGTATATTCTTTCCACCAATATTGCATTGTAACAATTTTTTAAAAATCTTGTTTTTGACCTTTTGAAAATATGTTAAAAAACATTTAGAATAAACTATCCCCAAAATCTGTATATGAAATTAAGAAAGAGCTTCTCGCGAATATTCACCATATATTTTATAAAAGAACTATTTTGTGCATTGAAGAAGGAATTAAGAAACTTAAAAAACTACAGATTTGTTCGAATTTATTACATAACATTAATATTTATTATATTAGCCCTTAGAAGTTGAGATGTCATAAAAATTTGCACCAAGATTACATTGTTAAACTATGACTTTTTGACAGAACTCGTTTTTTCTGCTTAATTTTAAGGCCTAATTATTTTCTTTCTTAACATTTAGTGAAAAATCAACTAATAAATAAGTACATAAGATAATTTATGTGGAAAAACAGTTGATTGTCATTTTAGGGAAAAATAATTGAAAAAAGTAAATTTCTTCAAATCTTTCCGAACATTGATACATAAATGTAAAACTGCAACACAATCATTTTTTCTTTATAACTTTTTTCGATATTTTTAATAAAAATACGATTTTTTCACATTTTAAAATTTAAATGTCAAATTTGACAGGCAAGGCATGTGACGTCATGACCTAATTTGGGTGTAATCCTAAACATAAAACATGCACTAACACATTTTCGAAGTTAAATTTTTTAAAAACTCTTATAATAAAAATTTTTCTCATATGTTGCAACATTTATGAAATATATATATATATATATATATATATATATATATATATATATATATATATATATATATATATATATATATATATATATATATATATATATATATATATATATATATATATATATATATATATATATATATATATATATATATATATATATATATATATATATATATATATATATATACATATATATATATATATATATATATATATATATATATATATATATAATATATATATATATATATATATATATATATATATATATACACACAGTGCATTCATAAAGTTTTTCACCATATGGGAAAAATTTTTGTTACAACGTTTTGCAACGCAATATTGGTGGAAAGAATATACTTTCGTGTTTTGTTATTAAGACAAACAAAATTATAATATTTGTCGCTTTGACGTATCTTTGTCGCAGTTGCCATGGATTTCGTGTTTTGTTTCTTTGTCACATAAAACATCAAACTGGCATTAGTTTGTTCACTATTATTAATGCAATAATAACAGTTTTCTAAATTTCCTCCTTTAATAAAAATACCAATTAAATTGACTAAGCAAGGTAAAATAGAAATAGTTTTAATCGTGGATGATAACTACAAAACTCAAAGAGAAGCTGCCGTCATTTTTAACCAACGACATACGGAAGAAATTATAACGCATACAACAGTAGGAAGAATTCTTAGCAACTTTAAAAATACTGGATGTGTGGAGAATAATTTTAAGCGTCAACATGAACATTGGGTAATTAATAAGGACGCTGATTTTGCAGTTATGCAGAGTGTGATTGAAATGCCGAGAACTTCAACTGCCAAAATATCGCACCCTGTAGGTTTATCTTATAATTCAGTTCAAAAAGTGCTTAAGAAAAAATAGGTTTATACCTTATAAACCAAAGTTTGTCCATACTCTCAAAGAACAAGATTATTGTAGGCGCATGTATTTTTCTTTCTGGCTGCAAAGTAAAACTGAAGAAGACCCGTCATTTAGAAAGTATATTTTATTTATATACTTTTAATTCTAATGGTGTTGTCTCGTCGCAAAAATGTAGATGGTGAGCGGATAATAATCCAAATTTTACAATAGATACAAGAGATCAATATTCATTTAAAACTAACGTTTGGTGTGGTATTTTTGATAACAGAATTATAGGCCCGTTTTTTTTTTTTAGAGAAAATCTTACAGCCACGAGGCACTTACAGTTTCTAAACAACGAACTTTCCAATGAACTGGAAGATTTTTGTTTAGAGGAAGTAATGAAAATGTACTTCCAATAAGATGGAGCACCTAGTCACAGCACCTTGGAAATTAGAAATTGGCTGGACGAAAACTTTTCTGGGAAGTGGATTGGTAGGTTACGATCTTACGCCCTGCGACTTTTATTTGTGCGGGTATTTAAAAAATTTAGTTTATGCTCAGAGATCTTTTGAAAATATTGCACACTTAGAAGAAACTATCCGCCAGTCTGTAAATGAAATCAAACCGGAGTTCTATGCGAATGTTCGTCATGAAATTTATTATTATATTAAATAAACTATGATGTGCATTGAAAAGGAAGGAAGAAGTGTGGAAACTTAAGAACTTTTATTATTTAGTAAATAACATTAATTTTTTACAATAGTAATCCTTAAAAATTAACGTGTGATAAATATTAAGCAGCTTTGCAGCAATATTGCATTAATAAATTACAACTTTTTGAAAAAAAATAAATTTTCAGCCTAATTTTACGGCCTAATTAATTTTTTTTTTGTAAAATTTAGTAAAACATTAACCACTAAAAAAGTATATAATATTATTTATAAGAAAAAACTTTCGATTATCATTTTCGGGGGACATAATTTAAAAAAGTTAATTTTGTCAAATTTTTTTTGAAAATCGGCATATGCAATTTTTTTTTCTTTATAACTTTTTTCGATATTTTTTTAAAAAAAATTCGTTTTTCCCAGTTTTAAATTTTAGATGTCAAATTATAGGCAAGGCATGTGACATCATGACTTATTTGGGTGTAATCCTCAACATAAAACATGCACTAAGACATTTCGAAGTTACATTTTCAAAAACCATTCTAATAAAAATTTTTCCCATATGGCGCAAAGTTTATGAATGGCACTATTTATATATATACTATATATATATATATATATATATATTATATATATATATATATATATATATATATATATATATATACATATATATATATATATATATATATATATATATATATATATATATATATATATATAATATATATATGGTAATGATTTTTTTCTTGAATTTAAGGTTATCTGAATTAAAACTTCAATTTACATGTATGTTTACGTTTCGATCAAACCTAGTGATCTTTTTCAAAACATATAATTTCATTAATACAACCGGTACCAATGTCCATATATATCGGGTACCCTGAAAAACCAAACCATGATTACCCAGCAATAACAATGTTATAATTTGGCTTACCTTAGGTTGTAGACTTTGAAAGATTTTTATTTTCTTGTCAATAATCAAAACATTACAAGTGTGATATACTCAACACACTTTTTACATTTTAAAACTCTACACATATTTAAAAATTATTAAAACAGTGTTACTTTATCATTATACTTTAAAGAACTGAAAAATATATTCGATTCAGATTGTTTAATTTCTTTTTTTGCCGTTTATGGAATTTTGGTTTATGTGGATAAGGATGGATTCTAAGATTTCTCTTTTTTTAGTATGATTTTCGGTACTTAAGATTTTTATGCTTTCGTAATTAAATGTATGTTTTTTTTTCTTTTTCATGTTTATTTAATGAAGTTACGTTATTTTTATCGTACTTGTGGCCTTTTATACGTTTTTCCAAATATTGATTGGTTTGTCCAATGTATATTCCACTACAATCATTACATGGAATTTCGTAAACAATGTTACTTTTTTTGTTTTTTGGTGTTGGTGCTTTTAATTTTGAAAAGTTGTTACCCAGGAGGTTATAGGATTTATGAACGATGTTGAAATTGTATCTTTTGAAAAGTTTTTCAATTTGATGTGTCATCATTTAGATATGGTAAAACAATATATTTTTTAGTGTCCTTCTGGTTGTGGTTTACTGTTTCGGTAGAATTGTAAAATTTATTAATGCGCTTTTTAAAAATTTTTTTTGATTAGAGGTAACGGGTATTTGTTTAACATTGAAGCGTTTTTGGCTTTGCTTATTGCGTCTTCTCAATATTCTGGATCTGATAAGGAGATTGCACGGTCTGCCAATCCTAGTGCGAACAGATTTCCTATGTTTTAACGGATGGTTAGAATTATAATTTAAGTATCTTGACGACCACGTTTTTTTTTATACCAAGACGTTTTTATGTTTTTATTTGTGTGAATTAATATTAAGTCGAGATAATTTATTTT
>CM032447.1:142312573-142322573 GCA_019049505.1 Pachyrhynchus sulphureomaculatus
CGCGATAGAGTGCGATTATTTTCTGATGCGACTAGTAGAGATACTAGATTTAGAATGTTCTCTTAGCGGTGAGCTAGAGCATGGATGGCGATTTTTTCCCGAGCGTTTGTCTGGATATTTATCCAGATATTTTTTTTTTTGGCCTAGTGCTAAATGGTCTGACAAGACTTTTTCTTTTTAGTGTAAGTGTTTGCACTAGAATCATTTTTTTATTTTTTTTTCTTTATTTAAGAATTTTTTATAAATTTCTTTTGCTGAAATAAAACATTTTTCAGACAATCCTTAAAATATTTTAAGGGGGTGTTCATATTTTGTTTCAGTTCACTTTTTTTGATTTAGACAAGAGTCTAGACAAAGATATAATTTTTTGTTTTGGTAACAATAATAGAGCTGATTCTTTTATATAAGAAGACCGCGATTGTTACTTTGAACAGGTATTTCTTATGTTCATGCAAGGATTTTTATTTGCTTTTTTATGTACTTAACCTTAGTGTCTAATTAAGTTAAGTCTAGTTATAAGATTCTTGTGATCATGCAAAGATTTTCATTTGGTTTTCATTGTACTTAATATTAGTGCTTAATTGAATTAAGTCTAGTAGTAAGGTCCGAAGTCTGTACTTTTGTTTTAAGTTCTGACCTTAGTATTAAGTGATAGTGTACCACTTTGTACCTTTTCATAAGTAGCCTAAGTTTAATAGACTAGTGTAGTCTATTTCTTTTTGGAAGGGGGTAAATGTAACATTCATTTTTTCCTAGATTTTAAGACCATGTAATGTTACTGATTTTTCACTTCAAATTGTACTTATTTTCATTTTTGTATCGAACGGTATATTAAACAGAGATTCCAAGACGTTCGGTATATACTGTGCAGTGCGGGTTCCTGACCGAATCTACCGCTACGCCGCGATTGGTGAAATGTGTGTATCCGCAGTTTTGGTTCCGGCGTCGCCATATTACCGGCAGAGTTTGCACGGTTTTATTTAAGGGTCCGAGAAACGACTGTCTTGGCTAATTTCCATCCAGCCGCCGAGTAGGCGGAGTAACATCAAGCCGCAGCCAGACTAATTTTCATCGGAGCCGCCAAGTAGGCTTCCTTCGACTGAGCTACAGTAAAGGCTCATAACAACCATCATGCGAGCTAAGTAAAGCACCAGTTTTCTTAACGAAAAGCCGTAGTGGGCTCTCTAAGTGTCTACTAGAAAAGTGTGAAATCGGTCGTGTTCCATCGAAGCCGAATAGGAACAGTAAGTTACCAAAACATCCTTCAATAGACATATCCCTGAGTAGTGCCTTAACAGCAATTTAAACAGACTAAAAAGTGAAGTGAAAAGCACTATTTTTCGTCTTCGGGGTAGTCATAGTTCAGAAATTTAAATGTAATAACTACTAGTTAGGCTAGAATTTTTTTGTAGAACTGCAAAGGTTAGAACTTTTTATTTTTAAAAACATGAATAAATTTTCTTTTTGTTAATTAAAGCTAGTGTCTCACTGAATACCTATTTTTCTTTTCGGGATAAGTTGTACTAGACTAATTCTTTTTAGTAATACCCATAAAACCCTTCAGTATTTTTTCATTTTTTTAACTGAAGTTAGATCCTTTCTATTTTAAAATGAATGGTGCCCAAAAAAAACTTTTACAACTGAAGCTTTTTAAAAAATAGAAAAAAATTCCAAAAAGACGTACAAAAATTATCTCTTACCCATATCTCTCTACCAAGAAAAACTGAGCTAGTGTTTGTTTAATTTCTTTAGTTCTTTTAAAATCAGGATTCACTCAATTCATTATCAGAAATTAAAGCGGGGCTGCAAGGAAATTGTGCTCAAGCTCGGGGCATCCAATATTCAAACGGTACAAAATTGCGCTCAAGCGTGGGACAAACAACTTCTCACAGGGTACAAAAAAAAGATGCCTCAAACTGAGGACAGTTTAGCAGGTTACAAAATGACACCACAACGTGCGGGCAAGTTCGAATGTTACAATATATATATATATATATATATATTTATATATATATATATATATGTATATATATATATATATATATATATATATATATATACATATTTATATATATATATATATATATATATATATATTATATATATATATATATATAATATATATATATATAATATATATATATATGTATATATATATATATATATATATATATATATATATATATATATATATATATATATATATATATGTATATATATATATATATATACTATATATATATATATATATATATATATATATATATATATATATTTATACATATATATATATATATATATATATATATATATATATATATATATTTATATACATATATATATATATATATATATATATATATATATATATATATATATATATATATATGTAAAATATATATAATATATATATATATATATATATATATATATATATATATATATATGTATAAATATATATACATATATATATATATATATATATATATATATATATATATATATATATATATATATATATATTGTGACGTCTTTTTATGACATGCTAAACTGTCCTCAGTTTGAGGCATCTTTTTCCGTACCCTGTGAGAAGTTGTTTGTCCCACGCTTGAGCGCAATTTTGTAAGGTGTGCTAATTTTGCTTTATTTTTCGCCCCATGTAGACTGCGTCATTTTGTAACATTTTTAAATACTGGACGCCCCAAGCTTGAGCACAATTTTCTTGCAGCCCCCGCTTTAATTTCTGATAATGAATTGAGTGAAACCTGATTTTAAAAGAACTAAAGAAATTAAAGAAATACTAGCTCAGTTTTCCTTGGTGGAGAGATATGGGTAAGAGATAATTTTTGTACGTCTTTTTGGAATTTAATTCTATTTTTAAAGAAACCTCAGTTGTACGACTTTTTTTTTGGGCACCACTCATTTTAAAATAGAAAGGATTTAACTTCAGCTAAGAAAAATGAGAAAAAACTGAAGTGTTTTATGGATATACTAAAAAGAAATTAGTCTAGCACAACTGATCCTGAAAAGAAAAATAACTATTCAGTGAGACACTAGCTTTAATCAACAAAAAAAAGAATTTATTCATGTTTTTTAAAATGAAAATAAAAAGTTCTAACCTTTACAGTTATACAAAAAAATTCTAGCCTAAATAGTAGTTGTTACATTTAAATTTTAAACCTTTACAACCCCCGAAGGCGAGACATCGTGTTTTACACTTCACTTTTATGTCTGTTATACGTTGCTGTTAATGCACTACTCTCAAATAAGTCTATTGGAGGGAGTTTTGTTGACTTACTCTTTTTCAGTCCTGCTGTGATGGACTTCGCCCGATTTCACACTTTTTCTTAACACTTAGAAAGCTCACTACAGCTTTTATTGTCGAAACTGGTACTTTTACTTAGCGGCTTCTGAAGAAAATTAGCCTACTTCGGCTAGATGGAAAACAACCCCGGTCTGCGGCTCGATGGAAATAAGCCTAGCTGGTAGTTTCTCAGGCCCTTAAATAATCGTGCGATTTTTGCCGGTAATCCGGACGCTCCAATCAAAACTCCGGGTCAAACATTTCGCCAATCGCGGCCTGGCGGTAGGTTCGATCAGCAACCCGCACCACACAGTATATACTGAATGTCCGGGAATCCCTGTTTAATATACCGTTCGGAACAAAAATGAAAATAAGTACAATTTGAAATGGAAAAATCAGTAACATTACATGGTCTTAAAATCTAGGAAAAAATGAATGTTACATTTACCCCCTTCCAAAAAGAAATAGACTACACTAGTCTATTAAACTTAGGCTACTTATGAAAAGGTACAACGTGGTACACTATCACTTAATACTAAGGTCAGAACTTAAAACAAAAGTACAAACTTCGGACCTTACTACTAGACTTAACTTAATTAAGCACTAATATTAAGTACAATGAAAACCAAATGAAAATCTTTGCAAGTACACAAGAATCTTATAACTAGACTTAACTTAATTAAACACTAAGGTTAAGTACATCAAAAAGCAAATAAAAATCCTTGCATGAACATAGGAAATACCTTTCCCAAAATAACAATCGCGGTGTTCTTATATAAAAGAATCAGCTCTGTAATTGTTACCAAAACAAAAAAAAATTTATATAACTTTGTCTAGACTCTTGTCTAAACCAAAAAAAAATGAACTGAAACAAAGTATGAACACCCCCCTTAAAATCTTTTAAGGATTGTCTGAAAATTTTCTATTTCAGCAAAAGAAATTTATAAAAATTCTTAAATAAAGAAAAAAAATAAAAAAAATGATTCTAGTGCAAACACTTACACTAAAAAGAAAAAGTCTTGTCAGACCATTTAGCACAAGGCTAAGAAAAAAAATATCTGGATAAATATCCAGACGAACGCTCGGGAAAAAAAAAAAAAAATCGCTATCCATGCTCTAGCTCATCGCTAAGAGAACATTCTAAATTTAGTATCACTACTAGTCGCACTCAGAGAATAATCGCACTCTATAACGCAATGTCGACGTCCTAAGACATCTAGACATGCTAAAATCGCTAGGGAAAACTCTACATCGCGCAATGTCGACGTCCTGAGACATCCAGACATGCAAAAATCGCCAGGGAAAACGCTCTGGTTGATCGCCAGAAAAACACGTCAGCTCATCGCCAACAAAACACTCTGGTATATCGCCAGAAAACACGTCAGCTCATCGCCAACAAAACGCTCTGGTATATCGCCAAAAAAAACCTCGGCTCCTCGCCAAGAAAACATTCTGGTACATCGCCAGAAAAAACCTCGGCTCCTCGCCAAGAAAACACTCTGTAAGTAGTCCTCGACTACACAAAGTCTGCGTTCTAAAAGAACAATCTCGCCTTTAACACAGTGAGCAGCTATAAAAGCTAACAAAATCACTATAGGCACAGTGAATAGCTACAAAAGCTAAAATTCACCCTAAACACAGTGAATAGCTATAAAAGCTAAAATTCACCAAACTGAATGATCCTGCTTCAAAAAGCAATGTTCACAAAGAACAGAATGATTAGTCCACGCGCAACTAACATTCAAGGAAACATTCCCAACATAACTATATGAGACAGCAAGTCTCAGCAATAGGACCTCCCTAAAGTCATAATCCTATATAGGAGTCCATAAGCAAAACGACTCAAAATCTCGCATTTTGAGCACATGCCCTCAGGCAACCAACATACACTGAAATATATAGAAATATATACAGAAAATATATACAGACATATATACAGGAGTTCAAATCCCAAACTCTTGGTTATGATAACTCCATACTGAGCTTGGTGAAAGCTCTTAGCAAAAGCTAATCAAATCTTCGGCACATCGCACCAAAGTGACAAATCTGCCTAGAAACATGAGCCAGAAAAAAAACGCTCTCCGTCATTCTTCAGGGTGGCTACACTGAGAAATAAAACTTAACCAGCATTGCGCCTCTTCAAGTTGCATGAAGAACCCTCGTGTACTGGTCTCGCCCTAGAACAACAACGAAAAACATTCAATCCATCCCACATAACAGGAGACAAACACTTCACCACGATATACTGAATGGTGGAGACAAAAAAATACAGAATTGGTGACCCTGGAGTCCACCAACAAAAGGGAGTAGATTATAGCATCCACTAAACTAAAACGGTGTCTACCACACCACCATAAGTCAAAAAAAAATTTAATCAATAGGGTGTTCCGAAACACACTACTGCCAACAGCCTGTCACCACTAATAGGCTAATTGGAGCTGAGGTCGACTACAGTAGCTAGGCTCTCCTTTGGCTCAAATAGAAATAACCATTGGGTAACAAAGCCTTTAAAGGTCCCAAAGGTCAAACGTTCACCCCCCATAGACTACCCTTCCAATCAGTCTGTTCCTCAGGAAGACTAACTCCCTGCCAAACGTCGTAACGGCATCTGTTAGCACCCGGTGCATCACAGCCCGTAAAAACAGATAACTCATGGGATACAACCTAAAAGGTTTACAAGGTTGACTTAACCAAGCTTCTAACGGAAATTTCCAAAAAACGAAAATGAGCTTAAAAAGCTACATGAAGCAAAAATTTCTCAAATTTTTG
Organism: Pachyrhynchus sulphureomaculatus; assembly: GCA_019049505.1. NCBI lineage: Eukaryota > Metazoa > Arthropoda > Insecta > Coleoptera > Curculionidae > Pachyrhynchus > Pachyrhynchus sulphureomaculatus. The sequence goes on from CM032447.1 coordinate 142,318,647, forward strand.
GTGGCAACGCAACAAAAACTTTTGAAGACGACAAGAGCTTTTCCAGCTTAATCAGAAACAAGAAGAAAACATCGTTGACAGCTAAAATATTCGATCATGGTGTTAATCGTCTCCCTAGACAATAGCCTCTAGAAGAAACTGCTACAGGTATCAGGCATAACCGTTTTCTGTCAGCCCAAACTCCTAGATTACCTCTTGGAAATCTAAAAATTCGGTTAGGAATCTTCCTTCACTGCGCTTAGCCTCTCTTGACAAGGTTCTCATCTCGGTATCAGATTTTGATCATTTCTTTGTGAAACGACTGTCTTACTCTGCTCTCATCTCCTGTAAATGATCAGCCTTTAGTTCTCCTGCAGAACTTCAATTTTCTATCAATCCGATAGTATACCGAAAAAAGTCAACATACGCCTATGAGTCCATGCAAAAAAAATTTTTTAAAAAATTAGTGACTCAAAGGTAACGTTTAAACGGCTCTGAAAAAAAATAGAAAATACCCTCAGTTTGTCAATTCAGAAGAAGATCTAAATCAAAATAATCCAAGTCTTAGACTTACTGGATAAACCAAAATCAATTTACTCTTAATTGCACCCAACATATACCATTAAGGTAATAAAAATACACCCTCTCGGGTAGCAAACTTTGAAATTGCTCTTATTACATTTTGACTCTACATCATACAACACGAGCTTCCTCCTGCGCTTGTCCTAACTCAAGATCACCTTGGATTGCCTCTAATCAAAATTTCGCTTCCAAGTGTCAAGAACTGGATATTATTTGGGGTCATAAGCAAATCAAATCCCGCGACCACCGACATACCAGTCTTATGATATATCCTGAGTGTGACTCTTTCGCAAGCTCGCAACAGCTGAGTCGATGCTAAACATCAACTACAATCAACCTAGGTTTGGGATATGGCCAATACCCAAAACCTTAGCAAAAACTATAAAAGTAAGCTATCCCCAGCTCAACTTTTATAACAGTCAAAAAGGACGAGGTCGTCACCTCTACAGAGCAACATCAAAAAAAATAAACTAAAGCAATTAAGATAGTGTAAATATAAATTATTCTTCTTCTGACAAACTTTCATTAGGGTTAGGTTCATTGAATGGTTTTAAGTCTTTAATATGCCATCGTCCTACTTTAGTCCCATCTAAATTAACTAAACCATAAACTAAATCCGAAATCTTTTCTCTAATCACGCAATGCACATACTTAGGTACCAACTTAGATGTGAATTTATCTGCTGCACTGGAAAGAATTTTATTTTTTTCGCCAAACGTGATCACCTATATTAAAGGCAAAATCCCTTTTTCTAAGGTTGTAAGACTTACTGTTCCGTTCATAAGCCTTATGTATCCTACTACGCACGTCGGTGAAAATATCTTTTAAACCCTTTAAATTTTCGGCGTACGCACCCCTGTTACTCGGAATTATTTCGCTGTCAACATTGACATCCAAATCCAAATTTTTATAATATGATCCAGATAGAGGTATATGTCTGCCGTAAACTAAGAAAGACGGTGTGAACCCTGTTACTTCGTGTCTCGCGGTATTTATCGCTTGTTGGATTTTGGAAATATTGCTATCCCAACTGTCATGTGAATCCACGTAACTTCTTAAAGCGGTCCCGACTGTTCGGTTATTACGTTCCACAAAATTACATTGGGGAGAGTACACGGGATTAAAACGGATGTTAAAACCATAAGTTTCGCTTAAGCTCTTAAAACTCTTAGAGGTAAACTGAGTACCGTTATCGCATATCAAGAGCGATGGAACACCGTGGATTAGAAAGACATTATTTTCCAAAATTCTCTCTATATATCCAGCTTTAGAGCTTTTCAAAGGAAATAGCATGGTATACTTTGTAAACCAGCAAGAAACCACGAGAAGCCATTTATTTCCCTTTTTGAACGTGGGAATGGGCCTACTAGATCAGCTGCTATGACTTGAAAAGGGTAATTAACCGTTTTCTCTTTTCCCATCAGTCCCATAGGTAGTGTATTTGGAGATTTCTGCGCTCCACATACTTCACAAGTCCTCACAAACTTTACGATGTCAAAACGCATTTTTGGCCAATAATACTGTTCCTGAACCCTGTGAAGAGTTTTATAAAAGCCAAAATGACCAGAAGTAGGAGGAGTGTGACACATGTCTATAACTTCCTCTCTCTGTGGTTTAGGAACTAGTATTTTCCACTCGGGTACATTAATTTTTAAAGGCAACTGGTTTGGGATAAATTTGTACACGAAATCATTTTCCACCTTCCACTGTGGAAAATTTTGAGGAGATTCTTTAATTTGCTGCCGTAAATTGTCGTACCATGGGTCAATGCGATCTACATCTACTGTATCAATTCTTACGCCAAACTGTGCATTAAGACTGTTTTCGTCCGCTGTATGATCTGGGATTCTTGACAAAGCGTCAGGAATAACATTGTGGACTCCTTTTCTATGAATTAAAGTAAACGTGTGTTGTCTCAGCCTAATCGCCCAACGCGCTAGTTTGCCACTAGGGTTTTTAATTGAATTAAGCCACAATAACTATAATGATCTGTTATGACCGTGAAAGGAACACCTTCTACGTAAGGTCGAAACTTTTCGATATTAAAGAGTACCGCTAAACGTTCTTTTTCGACAACCGAATAGTTACGTTCAGCCTTTGATAAAGTTCTACTGGCATACGCTATCACTCTTTCCTCACCATTGATTTTCTGTGTTAGGACGCCCCCTAAACCGGTATTAGAAGCATCACTAGAAATATAAAACTGTTGGGAAAAATCTGGTTGGGATAAAATGGGAGCTGAAACCAATAGCTCTTTAATCTTTATAAAAGATTCTTCGGCTGCCTTTGTCCAATCTATCGATTATCCTTTTTTTCTTCCTTTCAAAAGATCATTAATAGGCGACAACAGGTAGAAAAATTCTCAATGAAACGTCTATACCATGAACACATTATCCGGATCGGTACGCAAGGAATTTGAGCCTACTATATAGCCTAAAAACTTTAGAGAAGTTTTGAAAAAATCACATTTGCTCAAATTTATCGTCAGTCCGGCCTCTTTCAATTTATTTTTTACTTCTTTATGTAAGCGAATATGCGATTCGAAGTCTTCCGATGTTACTAAAATATCATCGAGATAGGTAAAAATATGTGGCTCATATTTCGGACCAAATATAGCGTCCACTAAACGTTGCTGAGTTTGAGCAGCGTTCTTTAGACCAAACGGCATAGTGACGAACTGAAATAGACCTCGGCCTACTACTGCAAAAGCGGTCTTTTCCTTAGAGGATTTGTCTAAAGGAATTTGCCAGAAAGCCTTTCTAAGATCTATCGAGGATACATACTTAGCATTCCTGAGTGATGTCAAAATTCTGTCGATGTTCGGTAATGGATAGTTATCAAATTTGCTGACCTCGTTGAGCTTTCTTCCGTCATAGCTTAGACGATGTCACTCCGAGTGTCAACATTTCGTCTAACCCCTTATTTAATACCTTTGACATATACGGAGACATGGCGAAGGGCCTTGTCTTTACAGGACTGGCATCAGCTGTATCTATAGACATGTTGGTGATTTTATTCGTTCGGCCTAACCTATCTTTACTACTTATTTCATTGAAAGAGCTTATTACTTTTTCCTGCTTTTAAGCGTTCCGTCCGCGAGAGATCATCTAAGGTACATAGACGCGAGAAAAGGTTTTCTAAAGAACTTTCTGAATAACAATCTTTAAAACTTGTATTAGAATTGACTTCTAGGGACTGTGGATACCACGAATTATCTTTAAAATTTACAAAAATTCCGAATTTTTTGTGCAAAATCACATCCTAAAACCAAAGTATGTGATAGAGAAGGTACTACTAAAGCAGAAATCACTAAACAATGACCATTGCAGACTAGCGGCAACTCAACCGTACCTAAAACTTTTAGAC
>CM032447.1:142327573-142413370 GCA_019049505.1 Pachyrhynchus sulphureomaculatus
TTCAAGACCTAAAATATTTTAATGAAATTTCATGTAAAAAGCCCTGCATATAGTGAATCTGTAAAATAGTAACACTCTATATAATAAAATTTTTACCGGAATTTTAACGTATGTATAAATTTTTATGCATTTATTGAGATCTTGGCCATTTCGGGTTTCCCATTTTTATCTAACATTAGCACGAATTCCATTTTTATGACGCATTCTTTTGAAAAGGTTCTTAACGCGTTTATAACGCCTAATGGTTGGCAATAAATCAGGTAGATTTCTGTGAGAAACCCGGGGAATAACCCATTTTATAGAAACCCGGGGAAAAAAACCCATTTTATAGTCGAGGCCTAGTAATTCGCAAATTCAGATTCAGTTTTTTTTGTTTAAGACTCAAGTAAGATGTCCAAGCGAGTGTGTTTAAGTTTAGCTGAGAAAATTAAAGTTTTGGAGGAAGTTGATAAAGGCTGCAAAAAAATTGATGTTGCTGCAAAATTTGGTGTTTCTCCAAGTTGCGTCTCTCCGATAATAAAAAGTCGACAGTATCATCAAGAAACCTAGTGTTCCAAGCAGTCGAAAACGAGTACGGGTGAGTACTTACGAGGATGTAAATGAAGCAGTTTTTCGATGGTTTCCAGTGGCCCGTACGTATCAAAACGTACCAATATCGGGAAATTTAATAAAGCAAAAGGCTCTACAATTTCCTAAAGTTAATTTTCAAGCTAGTGAAGGGTGGTTGAGTGCCTGGAAGACTCGCAATTCAATTGTTTTCAAGAGAGTGCAAGCATTAGTCAGGAGGACTGTGACATTTGGACTGAAACTGTTTTAAAAAGTGCATTGAAAAAGTACGAGCCAAAAAACGTTTTCGATCGTTGTGATGAAACCGGTTTGTTTCTTAAATGTTTGCCAAATAAAACTTTTGCTTTTAAAAGTGATAAATATTTTGGTGTTAAAACAAGTAAAAAAGGGTGACACTTATGGTTGGAGCAAACATGGATGGCTCAGTAAAACTGAAATTACTGCTCATAGGTAAAAGCAAAAATACCCGTTGTTTAAAAGGAGTTAAATCTCTGGAGTTAGATTATGCCAATAATAAAAAGGCATGGATGACTTCTGAGATTGTCGAAAGATGGATCAAAGAACTGGACACGAAAATGAAAAGCCAAAAGCGAAAGATTATGATGTTTATAGACAATTGTCCTGCACATCCAGTTACTGTAAGTAAAAAATTAAGGAATATTGAATTGATCTTTTTTCCACCAAACATGACCTTCAAATTGCAACCTATGGACCAGGGTATTATAAAAAACATAAAACATCATTACCGAAACAGAATTGTTCACAAAATTGTTAATGCGATTGATAACAACTTTCCAGTCCAAACATTGATTACCCTTAGAGAGTGTATAACCGAAGTCGCTAAAGTATGGAGTGAAAATGTTTCTCAGAAAACTATCAAAAACTGTTTTTCTAAAGCAGGTTTTACTGAAAAAATTGACGAATAGGAAGAAGAAGACGAAATGGATCTCGCTACCTTAAAAAGGCAATGGGGTATTCTACAAGAAACTGCTACCGTCGACGCAGATTTTTTACTTCAAGATTTCTTAGAAATCGACAATGATGTTGGCACGACAGATCTCCCAACTGACCAAGACATAATTGACGATATGAAAAGTATAGAAGATCATGAAGAAACTGAAACCGGGGAATGTCCTGCTAAATTTAGTGAAAATGAAATAAGAAATGCATTTGACATTGTGCGAACTACTCTCAGGGGCCAGGAAAGTGTACCTGATCAAATCTTTGTGCATTTAAATAAATGCGAGAATTTTGTTGAGCAACAATTATTTTTCAAAAGTAGTGTTCAAAAGAAAATAACTGATTATTTTTCCTAGTACGTATGTACGTAGTATGTACATATGTATTAACAGATTTTGTATTATTCTTTTTATTTCGTATGTAGTACATACATACATAAAGTCCGTACATTATATCTTTACACGTGCGTCATAGTTTTCAGGCATATATTTCAGACGACTATTATATTTTTTGTCTCTTTTTACCAATACCTATGATTTATTGGTGAAAAGAGACAAATAATATAATAGTCGTCTGTTATATGGCCTGAAAACTATGACGCACTGGTAAAGATATAACGAACGGACTTTATGTATGGATTTAGCCCTGTATATGCTATGTACTATTTAAACTTTCAAATGTTTAATAAAATCTTTTCTAATAATTTAATTTTGCAATTTTTTTTGTTGCTTGTACCTTATAAAATACAAGTAAATGAATACCAATATAAAATACATACATAGCAATATATACGGATTTTTTCTTTATATAGTGAAAAACTTTCTATAGTGAAATTTCTTTCAACATTTTGGTCTTTCACTATATAGAGTGTCGACTGTATATATGAATTTAAAAAAAAAACACCTAAATTGGATAATTGTCGCGAGTGATAAGTGCACTAACGGACAGACAGACCGACAGAGAGACGTTACATTTTATATATATTATAGAATATAGATTATTATTATTATTATTACAAAAAGTTCTTCTTTCTCACATTTGATCAATGTGGTTCCATGTATGGCTGACGGGCCAAAACCAAGTCAGCACAAACGCTATTACCATTCCGTATTAAGGAATGACCTGACAATGTTACATGTTTTCAAAATCACTGATTTCTGAATGTTTCTGTGTATGTCCGTGTTGAATCCCAATTGCACTAAATGTGGTGTGAATGTTATTGGTGTAAGGCCTGTGGCTGATATAATGAGGGGGACAATGATGACTTTTTCCTGTCTCCATAGCCTTTTTATTTCCGTTGCAAGGTCTGTGTATTTGGAAATTTTTTCTGTGTATTTCGCTTGGATGTTTGTGTCGTTGGGGACAGCTATGTCAATCAGATAGGTGACTTTTCCTTTTTTGCACTGAAAAGTAATATCGGGTCTATTGGCGGAGACTGTTTTATCTGTATGGATACCGATATCTCAGTAGAGCTTGTAATCTTCATTTTCAAGTATGGATGTTGGCGTGTATTTGTAGTAGGGATCTGTGTTTTCTATGAGTCTGTATGTTGTGGCTAGTGCTTGGTGAACCACTTTGGCAGCTGAATCATGCCTGGCTGTGTACTCCGTTCCGGCCAATATTTTACATCCGCTCGTTATGTGTTCGATCGTTTCTTTCTGCTGGTGGCATTTCCTACATCTGTCCTCTGCAATAGTCGGGTCTTTGATGATATGCTTTTGGTAGTTTCTGGTTAATATGACTTTATCCTGGATGGCAAGTAAGAAGCCTTCAGTCTCAGGGAATAGCTGCCCATCCCGTAACCAGGTGTATGATTGTTTTTTATTTACGTGGTCTTGTTCTATGTGGTATCTGTGTTTTCCGTAGAGTTTTTTTTTTTTTTTTTTTATTGGTCTAGCACACGTGCTGCAGGGAAGTCCCTAAAGCGCTCCAGGAGCGGCACGAGTGCGGAAAAAGCGATTCACGTTGTTCTTGAATCGCTGTAAATTGTACTCGGTGGGAAACACAGCGCTGGGCAAATTATTCCAAAGGGATGACGTTCTCCATATAAAAGATTGCTTGAAAAGCGTCGCACGCGGAGTAACAAGCTGAACCTCATACGGATGCGAAGCACCAGCGCGACGTGTATTTCTAACATGCACCGCTTTGGGAGGAATTAAGCGGGCTACATCCTTCGAACACTTTCCATGAAAATACTTGTAGAACAGACTCAAGTCGCCAACCGTTCTTCGATGTTCCAGCGAATCAAGGCCGCCGGTCAATTCCGGGTCCCCAATCAGACGGACCGCTCTTCTCTGAACAGAATCCAACAAATGCAGTGTATGTTTGGGAGCGGAGCCCCAAACGTGGGAGCAGTATTCCATAGTTGGTCGAATTTGGGCTTTGTAAAGAATTAACAGTTGCTGTGGGGTGTAAAGCTTTCTGGTTCTAAATAATATTCCCAGTTTTTGAGAAGCTCTCCTTGCTATGCCTGCAACATGTTCATGCCAAGACATATTTGCTCCTAAACTAACGCCCAACAAACTGAGCGACGATGCTAGGGGAATGGAGTGCCCCGACATAACTATGTCGGGTTCAGCAACGTTAACTTTTTTAGAAAAAACTGCCGCTTGGGTTTTTGTAGCGTTAAATTCCACTTGGTTACTGTCACCCCAAGATAGAATTTCTTCCAGGTCTTGGAGTGTTTTCTCTGACCACGTTTTCATCTTTTCCTGTTGTAATTGGGTGTGACTGTGTGTGTCTGCTGAGTGGTCTGCCCGGGCTAAGTCGAGAGGTGTGTAGTTTTTGTCTGCTTTCACTGTCGCTGTGTGGAGGCTGGTTTGCTTGCTGTGAAAGAATTTCCTAAGTGTTTGTACTTGTTTCGTGTGTAATGATCTGATGTCTATAATTCCTCTTCCTCCTGCCTTCCTCTCGATGGTAAGTCTTTCTTTGCATGCGTTGGGGTGTAATTTCCTGTATTTGGTGAATTGAGATCGTATAAGGATGTGAATATTTTCTATGTCTGTTTCTGACCATTTGATGATACCAAATGAATATGTAAGTATAGGTATAGCGAACGTGTTGATGGCTTTAGTGAGATTCTTAGAGTTGAGTTTTGTTTGCAAAAGTTTCGTCAGTCTGTTTTTGAATTCGGTTCTGAGCTCTGTTTTGATGTCAGTGTGGTAGAGTTTGGTGCTTTGTTGGAAGCCTAGATATTTGTATGTTTCTTTATCGAACATGTTATCGAGCGTTTCATTGTTGATAGTTTCTGTCTCATGGTGGCACTTCCATTGGCCTTTGTTGATGTGGAGCACTTTGCATTTACTTATACCAAATTCCATATTGACATCTAAGGTGAATATTTCTGTGATTTTGAGGAGTTCTTTCAGCTGTGTTTGTGTGGCAGCGCAGAGTTTTATGTCGTCCATATATAGGAGGTGGTTTATTTTATGTTGATTCACTTTTTGGTGTCTGATATTGAAGCCATGCTCTGTTCTGTATAGTATATTTGAGAGTGGATTGAGACAGAGGCAAAACCATAGAGCACTGAGCGAGTCTCCCTGAAATATACCCCGTCTGATGTACAGCTCTTCTGTTTGGATCCGTTCGGTTTGTGTTTCTAGGCGTATTTTGGTTTTCCATGTTTTCATAATTTGCCCGAGAAACTGCCTGAGGTGTTGGTTGATTTTATAGATTTCTAGGGCCCTGATCAACCAGCTGTGGGGTATGGAGTCGAAGGCTTTTTTATAGTCTATGTAACCGATGTGAAGGTTTCTTTGTTCTTTTCTGGTTTGTCCCATAATATCTATATATATATATATATATATATATATATATATATATATATATATATATATATATATATATATATATATATCTATAATCAGCTGCTCTTTGCATTCTCGACTATTTTTCCTGCATCCCTTCTGCTCTTCTGTGAGGATATTGTTGTCTGTTAGGTGTTGTTCTATTTTCTTCGAAATTGTGGCTGTGATAATCTTGTATAGGGTTGAAAGACAGGTGATAGGTCGGTAGTTTGACGGGTTTGTGATGTCTGAGCTTTTGGGTTTAACGTATGTTATTCCTTGTGTGAGGAAAGTGGGAAATGTGTGTGGTTGTAGAATGGCTTTGTTGATTTGGTGTGAGAGTGCTTCGTGTGTGGTGGTAAACTGTTTGTACCAGAAGTTTTGTATATTGTCTATTCCATGACATTTCCAGTTGTGTGTGTGTTTGATAGTTTCTGTAATTTCTTGTGTATTAAATGTGGTATTTTCTTGTTCTGTCACATGTTTATGTTTGTCTTCTTCGGCTTTGATCCAGGGGGTGTTATTATTGTGTAGTTTGGGTTCTGACCAGATACTTTTCCAATAATCTGTGAGTTCTTGTTTGTTTGGTGGTTCAGTCACTGCTATCTGTTTGTTGTGCATAGTTTTCCGGTAGAACTGTTTTTCGCTTCTTCGGAAGAGGTTGTTGGTGTCTTTCCTCTCATTTGATTCTTTGTATCTACGGAGTCTTGCGGCATATACAGATAGTTTTTGTTTCAAGGTATCGAGGATTTCTGGCAGTGTTCTGTTGGGAGACTTAGATTTGATCTTGTTTGCCCCCTGTGTGACACGTTTGGACGCGTTCCCGCTTATAAACTGGTAAGATGTCCTAGATCTCTCCTGATGTTGTTGATTTTGTTTTCTGTTCTTATTTGCCATTTGAATTTTGGTTTTGTCCTGTTGGGGTTTCCTTGTCGTTGAGGGAGTTTTTGATTATTTTGTGTTAGAGTGGTGATTGCTGCTGCGTATATTATTGTGTGAATGTCTTCGATTGTGCTTAAGTCTGTTATATACTGAGGTATTATGTGCTTATTTAGTGTGTTGAGGATTGGTTGCGTGCTCTGTTTGAAGATTAAACGAGGGATGGGATTTCTTGTTGTGGGGTCTGTGCCTGACCATCGAGCTAGATGTGACTCCATTTTTGCTTTAAGTGTTTGTATGAGAGGTGATTCGGGGTGATGTTGTGTGGATGTCGTTGAGGGTGGCGAGTGATTCATGTTGTTGTCTGTAATATGGTGTTGCGCGGTACTCGCAATATTATTTTGCGTTATGCTCCTCCTGGGTGGTGGGTATTGTTGTGTTCGACTGGGTGATTGTGTGTGTGAGGCTGGTTCGGAATCTGCTTTATTGTTTGGTTGGTCTGTGTTCAGTTCAACAGCCACTGTGTCCTTGATGGTTTGCAATTCGAGAGGTGTGAGACGATTGTTCTTGGTAATAACTCTTTTTTGGTCTATTACTCTCTGTTCTGAAACAAGTAATTGCAGATGTGGATATTCTGTCAAGAAAAGTCTGTGCAGTTGCTGTCTGTAGCCCGATGTTATTGTTTCGAATTTGGTGGCGGTGTAGTAACAGCGCATCACCGTCCTATTCATCTCATCCGTCCACTTTAACCGCTGTCTTGGTTTTCCAGCCTTGGTAGTTGCATGTTGTCCTTGTAAAACATACGGGCCCTGGCCTGGCTTTGGTGGTTGTGTTTGTCCCGTATCTACGTCGGTTGCGCTTACGATTGATGTTGGTGGGTCCAAGCGGCGAGTGATTCTCTTCTCAGTGATTTCTTTGTCAGGTTTTGTGTTTTCATTACAGCAACGCATGGCGTGTTCGTTGATTCCTGTGGTGCAACTCATGCGCTGCTGTGATTTTTCCCGCCTTGGTGGGTGTCGGCTTAGTCGCCGACACAACACTTTTGGCAGGTCTATTTTCGGTTGCCTGGTCTTCATCGTTTTGGTCGAGCTGCCATTTCCCACGACGTCCTCGACCGTTACGTCGCGCTCGCCCGATGCTTCTTTTATTGGTCTGTTGTTCTCTGGAATGTTTTCAATGTTTTGTTGTGTCAGAAGCTCAAAGTGTCCCGACATTGGGTTGCCTGTTTTATTATTATTACAAAAAAGTTCTTCTTTCTCACATTTGGTCAATGTGGTTCCATGTTTGGCTGACGGGCGCAAACCAAGTCAGCACAAATGCATTACTATTGTGTATTAAGGAATGACCTGACAATGTTACATGTTTTCAAAATCACTGACGTCTGAATATTTTTGTGTTTGTTTGTGTTGAGTCCTAATTGTACTAAGTGTGGTGTGAATGTTGTTGGTGTAAGGCCTGTGGCTGATATAATGAGGGGGACAATGATGACTTTTTCTTGTTTCCATAGCCTTTTTATTTCCGTCGCAAGGTCTGTGTATTTGGAAATTTTTTTTCTGTGTATTTCGTTTGGATGTTTGTGTCGTTGGGGACAGCTATGTCAATTAGATTATTATTATTACAAAAAGTTCTTCTTTCTCACATTTGATCAATGTGGTTCCATGTTGGGTTGACGGGCCAAAACCAAGTCAGCACAAACGCTATTACCATTCCGTATTAAGGAATGACCTGACAATGTTACATGTTTTCAAAATCACTGACTTCTGAATGTTTCTGTGTATGTCTGTGTTGAGTCCTAATTGCACTAAATGTGGTGTGAATGTTATTGGTGTAAGGCCTGTGGCTGATATAATGAGGGGGACAATGATGACTTTTTCTTGTCTCCATAGCCTTTTTATTTCCCTTGCAAGGTCTGTGTATTTGGAAATTTCTTCTGTGTATTTCGTTTGCATGTTTGTGTCGTTGGGGACAGCCATGTCAATTAGATAGGTGACTTTTCCTTTTTTGCACTGAAAAGTAATATCGGGTCTATTGGCGGAGACTGTTTTATCTGTATGGATACCGATGTCCCAGTAGAGCTTGTAATCTTCATTTTCAAGTATAGATGTTGGCGTGTATTTGTAGTAGGGATCTGTGTTTTCTATGAGTTTGTATGTTGTGGCTAGTGCTTGGTGAACTACTTTGGCAGCTGAATCATGCCTGGCTGTGTACTCTGTTCCGGCCAATATTTTACATCCGCTCGTTATGTGCTCGATCGTTTCTTTCTGATGGTGGCATTTCCTACATCTGTCCTCTGCAATAGTCGGGTCTTTGATGATATGCTTTTGGTAGTTTCTGGTTAATATGACTTTATCCTGGATGGCAAGTAAGAAGCCTTCAGTCTCAGGGAATAGCTGCCCATCCTGTAACCAGGTGTATGATTGTTTTTTATTTACGTGGTCTTGTTCTACGTGGTATCTGTGTTTTCCGTGGAGTGCTTTCTCTGACCACGTTTTCATCTTTTCCTGTTGTAACTGGGTGTGACTGTGTGTGTCTGCTGAGTGGTCTGCCCGGGCTAAGTCGAGAGGTGTGTAGTTTTTGTCTGCTTTCACTGTCGCTGTGTGGAGGCTGGTTTGCTTGCTATGAAAGAATTTCCTAAGTGTTTGTATTTGTTTTGTGTGTAATGATCTGATGTCTATAATTCCTCTTCCTCCTGCCCTCCTCTCGATGGTAAGTCTTTCTTTGCATGCGTTGGGGTGTAATTTCCTGTATTTGGTGAATTGAGATCGTATAAGGATGTGAATATTTTCTATGTCTGTTTGTGACCATTTGATGATACCAAATGAATATGTGAGTATAGGTATAGCGAACGTGTTGATGGCTTTAGTGAGATTCTTAGAGTTGAGTTTTGTTTGCAAAAGTTTCGTCAGTCTGTTTTTGAATTCAGTTCTGAGCTCTGTTTTGATGTGAGTGTGGTTGAGTTTGGTGCTTTGTTGGAAGCCTAGATATTTGTATGTTTCTTTGTCGAACATGTTATCGAGCGTTTCATTGTTGATGGTTTCTGTCTCATGGTGGCATTTCCATTGGCCTTTGTTGATGTGGAACACTTTGCATTTACTTATACCAAATTTCATATTGACATCTAAGGTGAATATTTCTGTGATTTTGAGGAGTTCTTTCAGCTCTGTTTGTGTGGCAGCATAGAGTTTTTATGTCGTCTATATATAGGAGGTGGTTTATTTTATGTTGATTCACTTCTTGGTGTCTGATATTGAAGCCATGCTCTGTTCTGTTTAGTATATTTGAGAGTGGATTGAGACAGAGGCAAAACCATAGAGCACTGAGCGAGTCTTCCTGAAATATACCCCGTCTGATGTACAGCTCTTCTGTTTGGATGCGTTCGGTTTGTGTTTCTAGGCGTATTTTGGTTTTCCATGTTTTCATAATTTGCCCGAGAAACTGCCTGAGGTGTTGGTTGATTTTATAGATTTCTAGGGCCCTGATTAACCAGCTGTGGGGTATGGAGTCGAATGCTTTTTTATAGTCTATGTAACCGATGTGAAGGTTTCTGTGTTCTTTTCTGGTTTGTCCCATAATCATGCTATCTATAATCAGCTGCTCTTTGCATCCTCGACTATTTTTCCTGCATCCCTTCTGCTCTTCTGTGAGAATATTGTTGTCTGTTAGGTGTTGTTCTATTTTCTTCGAAATTGTGGCTGTGATGATCTTATATAGGGTTGGAAGATAGGTGGATGTAGAACTTTTGGGTTTAACGTATGTTATTCCTTGTGTAAGGAAAGTGGGAAATGTGTGTGGTTGTTGAATGGCTTTGTTGATTTGGTGTGTGAGTGCTTCGTGTGTGGTGGTAAACTGTTTGTACCAGAAGTTTTGTATATTGTCTATTCCAGGACATTTCCAGTTGTGTGTGTGTTTGATAGTTTCTATAATTTCTTGTGTATTTAATGTGGTATTTTCTTGTTCTGTCACATGTTTATATTTGTCTTCTTCGGCTTTGATCCACGGGGTGTTATTATTGTGTAGTTTAGGTTCTGACCAGATACTTTTCCAATAATTATTATTATTATTATTACAAAAAGTTCTTCTTTCTCACATTTGATCAATGTGGTTCCATGTTTGGCTGACGGGCCACAAAACCAAGTCAGCACAAACGCTATTACCATTCCGTATTAAGGAATGACCTGACAATGTTACATGTTTTCAAAATCACTGACTTCTGAATGTTTCTGTGTATGTCCGTGTTGAGTCCCAATTGTATTAAATGTGGAGTGAATATTATTGGTGTAAGGCCTGTGGCTGATATAATGAGGGGGACAATGATGACTTTTTCCTGCCTCCATAGCCTTTTTATTTCCGTTGCTAGGTCTGTGTATTTGGAAATTTTTTCTGTGTATTTCGCTTGGATGTTTGTGTCGTTGGGGACAGCTATGTCAATTAGATAGGTGACTTTTCCTTTTTTGCACTGGAAAGTAATATCGGGTCTATTGGCGGAGACTGTTTTATCTGTATGGACACCGATATCCCAGTAGAGCTTGTAATCTTCATTTTCAAGTATGGATGTTGGCGTGTATTTGTAGTAGGGATCTGTGTCCTCTATAAGTCTGTATGTTGTGGCTAGTGCTTGGTGAACCACTTTGGCAGCTGAATCATGCCTGGCTGTGTACTCCGTTCCAGCCAATATTTTACATCCGCTCGTTATGTGTTCGATCGTTTCTTTCTGCTGGTGGCATTTCCTACATCTGTCCTCTGCAATAGTCGGGTCTTTGATGATATGCTTTTGGTAGTTTCTGGTTAATATGACTTTATCCTGGATGGCAAGTAAGAAGCCTTCAGTCTCAGGGAATAGCTGCCCATCCCGTAACCAGGTGTATGATTGTTTTTTTTTTATTTACGTGGTCTTGTTCTATGTGGTATCTGTGTTTTCCGTGGAGTGTTTTCTCTGACCACGTTTTCATCTTTTCCTGTTGTAATTGGGTGTGACTGTGTGTGTCTGCTGAGTGGTCTGCCCGGGCTAAGTCGAGAGGTGTGTAGTTTTTGTCCGCTTTCACTGTCGCTGTGTGGAGGCTGGTTTGCTTGCTGTGAAAGAATTTCCTAAGTGTTTGTATTTGTTTCGTGTGTAATGATCTGATGTCTATAATTCCTCTCCCTCCTGCCTTCCTCTCGATGGTAAGTCTTTCTTTGCATGCGTTGGGGTGTAATTTCCTGTATTTGGTGAATTGAGATCGTATAAGGATGTGAATATTTTCTATGTCTGTTTGTGACCATTTTATTATTATTATTACAAAAAGTTCTTCTTTCTCACATTTGATCAATGTGGTTCCATGTTTGGCTGACGGGCCAAAACCAAGTCAGCACAAACGCTATTACCATTCCGTATTAAGGAATGACCTGACAATGTTACATGTTTTCAAAATCACTGACTTCTGAATGTTTCTGTGTATGTCTGTGTTGAGTCCTAATTGCACTAAATGTGGTGTGAATGTTATTGGTGTAAGGCCTGTGGCTGATATAATGAGGGGAACCATGATGACTTTTTCTTGCCTCCATAGCCTTTTTATTTCCGTTGCTAGGTCTGTGTATTTGGAAATTTTTTCTGTGTATTTCGTTTGGATGTTTGTGTCGTTAGGGACAGCTATGTCAATTAGATAGGTGACTTTTCCTTTTTTGCACTGAAAAGTAATATCGGGTTTATTGGCGGAGACTGTTTTATCTGTATGGATTCTGATGTCCCAGTAGAGCTTGTAATCTTCATTTTCAAGTATGGATGTTGGCGTGTATTTGTAGTAGGGATCTGTGTTTTCTATGAGTTTGTATGTTGTGGCCAGTGCTTGGTGAACTACTTTGGCAGCTGAATCATGCCTGGCTGTGTACTCCGTTCCGGCCAATATTTTACATCCGCTCGTTATGTGTTCGATCGTTTCTTTCTGCTGGTGGCATTTCCTACATCTGTCCTCTGCAATAGTGGGGTCTTTGATGATATGCTTTTGGTAGTTTCTGGTTAATATGACTTTATCCTGGATGGCAAGTAAGAAGCCTTCAGTCTCAGGGAATAGCTGCCCATCCCGTAACCAGGTGTATGATTTTTTTTTTATTTACGTGGTCTTGTTCTATGTGGTATCTGTGTTTTCCGTGGAGTGTTTTCTCTGACCACGTTTTCATCTTTTCCTGTTGTAATTGGGTGTGACTGTGTGTGTCTGCTGAGTGGTCTGCCCGGGCTAAGTCGAGAGGTGTGTAGTTTTTGTCTGCTTTCACTGTCGCTGTGTGGAGGCTGGTTTGCTTGCTGTGAAAGAATTTCCTAAGTGTTTGTATTTGTTTTGTGTGTAATGATCTGATGTCTATAATTCCTCTTCCTCCTGCCTTCCTCTCGATGGTAAGTCTTTCTTTGCATGCGTTGGGGTGTAATTTCCTGTATTTGGTGAATTGAGATCGTATAAGGATGTGAATATTTTCTATGTCTGTTTGTGACCATTTGATGATACCAAATGAATATGTGAGTATAGGTATAGCGAACGTGTTGATGGCTTTAGTGAGATCCTTAGAGTTGAGTTTTGTTTGTAAAAGTTTCGTCAGTCTGTTTTTGAATTCGGTTCTGAGCTCTGTTTTGATGTGAGTGTGGTTGAGTTTGGTGCTTTGTTGGAATCCTAGATATTTGTATGTTTCTTTATCGAACATGTTATCGAGCGTTTCATTGTTGATGGTTTCTGTCTCATGGTGGCACTTCCATTGGCCTTTTTTGATGTGGAGCACTTTGCATTTACTTATACCAAATTCCATATTGACATCTAAGGTGAATATTTCTGTGATTTTGAGGAGTTCTTTCAGCTGTGTTTGTGTGGCAGCGTATAGTTTTATGTCGTCCATATATAGGAGGTGGTTTATTCTATGTTGATTCACTTTTTGGTGTCTGATATTGAAGCCATGCTCTGTTCTGTTTAGTATATTTGAGAGTGGATTGAGACAGAGGCAAAACCATAGAGCACTGAGCGAGTCTCCCTGAAATATACCCCGTCTGATGTACAGCTCTTCTGTTTGGATCCGTTCGGTTTGTGTTTTCTAGGCGTATTTTGGTTTTCCATGTTTTCATAATTTGCGCGAGAAACTGCCTGAGGTGTTGGTTGATTTTATAGATTTCTAGGGCCCTGATTAACCAGCTGTGGGGTATGAAGTCGAAGGCTTTTTTATAGTCTATGTAACCGATGTGAAGGTTTCTGTGTTCTTTTCTGGTTTGTCCCATAATCACGCTATCTATAATCAGCTGCTCTTTGCATCCTCGACTATTTTTCCTGCATCCCTTCTGCTCTTCTGTGAGGATATTGTTGTCTGTTAGGTGTTGTTCTATTTTCTTCGAAATTGTGGCTGTGATGATCTTGTATAGGGTTGGAAGACAGGTAATAGGTCGGTAGTTTGACGGGTTTGTGGTGTCTGAGTTTTTGGGTTTAACGTATGTTATTCCTTGTGTGAGGAAAGTGGGAAATGTGTGTGGTTGTAGAATGGCTTTGTTGATTTGGTGTCTGAGTGCTTCGTGTGTGGTGGTAAACTGTTTGTACCAGAAGTTTTGTATATTGTCTATTCCAGGACATTTCCAGTTGTGTGTGTGTTTGATAGTTTCTGTAATTTCTTGTGTATTAAATGTGGTATTTTCTTGTTCTGTTACATGTTTATGTTTGTCTTCTTCGGCTTTGATCCAGGGGGTGTTATTATTGTGTAGTTTGGGTTCTGACCAGATACTTTTCCAATAATCTGTGAGTTCTTGTTTGTTTGGTGGTTCAGTCACTGCTATCTCTTTGTTGTACATTTATTATTATTATTATTATTACAAAAAAGTTCTTCTTTCTCACATCTGGTCAATGTGGTTCCATGTTTGGCTGACGGGCGCAAACCAAGTCAGCACAAACGCATTACCATTGTGTATTAAGGAATGACCTGACAATGTTACATGTTTTCAAAATCACTGACTTCTGAATGTTTTTGTGTATGTTTGTGTTGAGTCCTAATTGTACTAAGTGTGGTGTGAATGTTATTGGTGTAAGGCCTGTGGCTGATATAATGAGGGGGACAATGATAACTTTTTCTTGTTTCCATAGCCTTTTTATTTCCATTGCAAGGTCTGTGTATTTGGAAATTTTTCCTGTGTATTTCGTTTGGATGTTTGTGTCGTTGGGGACAGCTATGTCAATTAGATAGGTGACTTTTTCTTTTTTGCACTGAAAAGTAATATCAGGTCTATTGGCGGAGACTGTTTTATCTGTATGGATACTGATGTCCCAGTAGAGTTTGTAATCTTTATTTTCAAGTACGGATGTTGGTGTGTATTTGTAGTAGGGATCTGTGTTTTCTATGAGCTTGTATGTGGTGGCTAGTGCTTGATGAACTACTTTTGCCGCTGAGTCATGTCTGGCTGTGTATCCCGTACCGGCTAATATTTTACATCCGCTTGATATGTGTTCGATCGTTTCTTTCTGCTGGTGGCATTTTCTGCATCTGTCTTCTGTAATAGTTGGGTCTTTGACGATATGCTTTTGGTAGTTTCTGGTTAATATGACTTTATTATTATTATTACAAAAAAGTTCTTCTTTCTCACATTTGGTCAATGTGGCGCAAATCAAGTCAGCACAAACGCATTACCATTGTGTATTAAGGAATGACCTGACAATGTTACATGTTTTCAAAATCACTGACTTCTGAATGTTTTTGTGTATGTTTGTATTGAGTCCTAATTGTACTAAATGTGGTGTGAATGTTGTTGGTGTAAGGCCTGTGGCTGATATAATGAGAGGGACAATGATAACTTTTTCTTGTTTCCATAGCCTTTTTATTTCCGTTGCAAGGTCTGTGTATTTGGAAATTTTTTCTGCGTATTTCGTTTGGATGTTTGTGTCGTTGGGGACAGCTATGTCAATTAGATAGGTGACTTTTTCTTTTTGCACTGAAAAGTAATATCGGGTCTATTGGCGGAGACTGTTTTATCTGTATGGATACTGATGTCCCAGTAGAGTTTGTAATCTTTATTTTCAAGTACGGATGTTGGTGTGTATTTGTAGTAGGGATCTGTGTTTTCTATGAGCTTGTATGTGGTGGCTAGTGCTTGGTGAACTACTTTTGCCGCTGAGTCATGTCTGGCTGTGTATTCCGTACCGGCTAATATTTTACATCCGCTTGTTATGTGTTCGATCGTTTCTTTCTGCTGGTGGCATTTTCTGCATCTGTCTTCTGTAATAGTTGGGTCTTTGATGATATGCTTTTGGTAGTTTCTGGTTAATATGACTTTATCCTGGATGGCAAGTAAGAAGCCTTCTGTTTCCGGGAATAGCTGCCCATCCCGTAACCAGGTGTATGATTGTTTTTTATTTACGTGGTCTTGTTCTATGTGGTATCTGTGTTTTCCGTGGAGTGTTTTTTTCTGACCACGTTTTCATCTTTTCCTGTTGTAATTGGATGTGACTGTGTGTATCTGCTGGGTGGTCTACCCGGGATAAGTCGAGTGGGGTATAGTTTTTGTCTGCTTTGACTATTGCTGTGTGGAGGCTGGTTTGCTTGGTGTGAAAGAATTTCCTAAGTGCTTGTATTTGTTTTGTGTGTAATGATCTGATGTCTATAATTCCTCTTCCTCCTGCCTTCCTCTCGATGGTAAGTCTTTCTTTGCATTCGTTGGGGTGTAATTTCCTGTATTTGGTGAATTGAGACCGTATAAGGATGTGAATATTTTCTAAGTCTGTTTCTGACCATTTGATGATACCAAATGAATATGTGAGTATAGGTATAGCGAACGTGTTGATGGCTTTAGTGAGATATTTGGAGTTGAGTTTTGTCTGTAAAAGTTTCGTCAGTCTGTTCTTGAATTCGATTCTGAGCTCTGTTTTGATGTGAGTATGGTTGAGTCTGGTGCTTTGTTGGAAGCCTAGATATTTATATGTTTCTTTGTCAAACATGTTATCGAGTGTTTCATTGTTGATGGTTTCTGTCTCATGGTGGTACTTCCATTGGCCTTTGTTGATGTGGAGCACTTTGCATTTACTTATACCAAATTCCATATTGACATCTAAGGTGAATATTTCTGTGATTTTGAGGATTTCTTTCAGCTGTGTTTTTGTGGCAGCGTAGAATTTTATGTCATCCATATATAAGAGGTGGTTTATTTTATGTTGATTCACTTTTTGGTGTCTGATATTGAAGCCATGCTCTGTTCTGTTTAGTATATTTGAGAGTGGATTGAGACAGAGGCAAAACCATAGAGCGCTGAGCGAGTCTCCCTGAAATATACCCCGTCTGATGTACAGCTCTTCTGTTTGGATGCGTTCGGTTTGTGTTTCTAGGCGTGTGCTTCGTGTGTGGTGGTAAACTGTTTGTACCAGAAGTTTTGTATATTGTCTATTCCAGGACATTTCCAGTTGTGTGTGTGTTTGATTGTTTCTGTAATTTCTTCTCAAGTTAGTGTGGAATTTTCTTGTTCTGTCACACGTTTGTGTTTATCTTCTTCGGCTTTGATCCAGGGGGTGTTATTATTATGTAGTTTGGGTTCTGACCAGACAGTTTTCCAATAATCTGCGAGTTCTTGTTTGTTTGGTGGTTCAGTTACTACTGTCTGCTCGTTGTACATAGTTTTTCGGTAGAACTGTTTTTCGCTTCTTCGGAAGAGGTTGTTGGTGTCTTTCCTCTCGTTTGATTCTTTGTATCTACGGAGTCTTGCAGCATATACGGATAGTTTTTGTTTCAAGTATCAACGATTTCTGGCAGTGTTCGGTTGAGAGATTTAGATTTGATCTTGTCTACACCCTGTGTGACACGTTTGGATGCGTTCCCGTTCATAAACTGGGTAAGGTGTCCCAGATCTCTTCTGATGTTGTTGATTTTGTTTTCTATTCTTATTTGCCATTTAAATTTAGGTTTTCTGCTGTTGGGGTCTCTTTGTCGTTGCGGGAGTTTTTGATTATTTTGTGTTATAGTGGTGATTGCTGCTGCATATATTATTGTGTGTGCTCTGTTTGAAAATTAAAAGAGGGATGGAATTTCTTGTTGTAGGGTCGGTGCCTGACCATCGAGCTAGATGTGACTGCATTTCTGCTTTGAGTGTTTGTATGAGAGGTGATTCGGGGTGATGTTGTATAGATGCTGTTGAGGGTGGTGAGTCATTCATTTTGTCGTCTGTGATATGGTGTCGTGTGGTGCTTGCTATTTGCTTTGAAATATTATATTGAGTTATGCTCCTGCTGGGTGGTGGGTCTTGTTGTTTTCGACTGGGTGGTTGTGTGTGTGAGATTGGTTCGGTATCTGCTCTACTGTTTCTATTGTTTGGTTGCTCTGTGTTCAGTTCAGCAGCTACTTGGTCTGCGTTCAGTTCAGCAGCTACTGTATCTTTGATGGTTTGCAATTCGAAAGGTGTGAGGCGATTGTTCTTGGTAATAACTCTTTTTTGGTCTATTACTCTCTGTTCTGTAACAAGTAATTGCAGATATGGATATTCGGTCAAGAAAAGTCTGTGTAGTTCCAGTCTGTAGCCTGATGTCAGTGTTTCTAGTTTGGTGGCGGTGTAGTAACGGCGCATCACTGTTCTATTCATTTCATCTGTCCACTTTAACCGCTGTCTTGGTTTGCCAGTCTTGGTAGTTGCATGTTGTCCTTGCAAAACATATGCGGTTTGGTCTGGCTTTGGTGGTTGTATTTGTCCCGCATCTACATCGGTTGCGCTTGGGATTGGTGGTGGTGGGTCCAAGCGGCGAGTGATTCTCTTGTCAGTGATTTCTTTGTCAGGTGTGATTTCATTACAGCAACGCATGACGTGTTCATTGATTCCTGTGGTGCAACTCATGCGTTGTTATGGCTTTCCCGCCTTGGTGGGTGTCGGCTTACTCGCCGGCACAACACTTTGGGCAGGTCCATTTTCGGTTGCCCGGTCTTCATCGTTTTGGTCGAGCTGCCATTTCCCGCGACGTCCTCGACCGTTACGTCGCTCGCCCGATGCTTCTTTTATTGGTCTGCTGTTGTCTGGAATGTTCTCAATGTTTTCTGGTGTCAGAAGCTCAAAGTGTCCCGACATTGGGTTGCCTGTTAGTAGAAGGTAAATAGTTTTGTTGTATTTTCCCGTGCTTATTATTGTTGGCCTATCCGTAAAAGTTATTTTTGTATGTCTTGTTCTTCGTTGTTTTGAGAAGATATGAAAGTTGCTATTTTGTGTTTCCGAGAGGGCAAGTATCTCTAGGCTCGTTCCATAGGTGCCATTTTTCCTCATATAATTATAGTAGTTATTGAAGTCTTTTATATCGTCGACTTCAATTAATGAAAATGTGTGAAGTTCCGACCAGTTTTGTTATAAATATCTTAGAGCAACCTCTCGGAGTTTCTCATGATGGTTTTGGTGGCCATACAAGTGTAAGCTAACTGCACGGAAAAGGCCATTTCCATCACCTACAATGTCGGATCGATCTGGTAAAACTATCGGGAGTAGTTTCGGCTGAGGCGGTTGTTTGGGTCGTCTGTGGTTGTTGTTGTTGTGGTGTTGCTATAGCTGTTTGTACGACCGGGGTCCGCCTCCGCAACACCCTTCCATTATCATTACTATAATTATTATTCTTTAACATAGTATTCCCACGAGTATCCTAGGAAAGAGGGGTCGACTGCGGCAGAGCCTGGATGCCACAGCAAGGCTACTTACTCCCGGAGGGCGCCCGGTATCCGGGGGAACCGTTCGCGACTCATAAACGCTGAGCCATTCATCTTCTCGGCACGGTAAACACCTTAAGATTGCGTTTTTGTTACACATAATCTGGACAACACAAGACAGCACAACATGACTCAGGTACCTCGGGATCGTCAATGCCCGTACTAGGAGAATCCTGGGATTCCCCTAGCCCCTGAGGTCTTATTATTATTATTTATTTCAAAAAGTTCTTCTTTCTCACATTTGATCAATGTGGTTCCATGTTTGGCTGACGGGCCAAAACCAAGTCAGCACAAACGCTATTACCATTCCGTATTAAGGAATGACCTGACAATGTTACATATTTTCAAAATCACTGACTTCTGAATGTTTCTGTGTATGTCCGTGTTGAGTCCCAATTGCACTAAATGTGGTGTGAATGTTATTGGTGTAAGGCCTGTGGCTGATATAATGAGGGGGACAATGATGACTTTTTCCTGTCTCCATAGCCTTTTTATTTCCGTTGCAAGGTCTGTGTATTTGGAAATTTTTTCTGTGTATTTCGCTTGGATGTTTGTGTCGTTGGGGACAGCTATGTCAATCAGATAGGTGACTTTTCCTTTTTTGCACTGAAAAGTAATATCGGGTCTATTGGCGGAGACTGTTTTATCTGTATGGATACCGATGTCCCAGTAGAGCTTGTAATCTTCATTTTCAAGTATGGATGTTGGCGTGTATTTGTAGTAGGGATCTGTGTTTTCTATGAGTCTGTATGTTGTGGCTAGTGCTTGGTGAACCACTTTGGCAGCTGAATCATGCCTGGCTGTGTACTCCGTTCCGGCCAATATTTTACATCCGCTCGTTATGTGTTCGATCGTTTCTTTCTGCTGGTGGCATTTCCTACATCTGTCCTCTGCAATAGTCGGGTCTTTGATGATATGCTTTTGGTAGTTTCTGGTTAATATGACTTTATCCTGGATGGCAAGTAAGAAGCCTTCAGTCTCAGGGAATAGCTGCCCATCCCGTAACCAGGTGTATGATTGTTTTTTATTTACGTGGTCTTGTTCTATGTGGTATCTGTGTTTTCCGTGGAGTGTTTTCTCTGACCACGTTTTCATCTTTTCCTGTTGTAATTGGGTGTGACTGTGTGTGTCTGCTGAGTGGTCTGCCCGGGCTAAGTCGAGAGGTGTGTAGTTTTTGTCTGCTTTCACTGTCGCTGTGTGGAGGCTGGTTTGCTTGCTGTGAAAGAATTTCCTAAGTGTTTGTATTTGTTTTGTGTGTAATGATCTGATGTCTATAATTCCTCTTCCTCCTGCCTTCCTCTCGATGGTAAGTCTTTCTTTGCATGCGTTGGGTGTAATTTCCTGTATTTGGTGAATTGAGAGAGTGAGAATTTATTATTATTATTATTATTATTATTATTATTATTCTTATTATTCTTATATAACCTGGAAAGAGAACATATTTATGAATAAGAAAAAAACACATAAATCGGATAAGTGGTTTTCGAGTGATAAGCGCTCTAACAAACAGACAGTTAGAGAGACGTTGCATTTTATATATATATTATATATTTTGCTACTCAAGAGTTAGTGAAATGAATGGGGAAAGTAATTCATCAGTCTTCAGTGTAGCTCATTTACATTTAAGATCTATATTTACTGGATTTGATGAATTTGTAGATATTGTAGCGACAAATAGTTTTGATGTTGTGGCGGTCAGTGAGACATGGCTAAATGTGAATGTGACGGATGATGCGGTGCGAATGAACGGCTATAACTTTTATAGATGCGATCGAATAGATGGCAGGGGTGGGGGTGTGGGATTCCTTGCAGAGCGAGCTGCTCCCCTTGCAGATGCCGCAGCGGGTAGATGGTCTTGAGAGCCTTTGGGTAAGGATAAGAGTTAAATTTAAATCATTTTGTGTGGTAAGTGTAATATATGGCACCAAAAACAATATTCTAGACTCTGTTAATTTTCTTGACCAGGTTCTTCCTGAGGTTTTGGCATTGTATGGACGTGTTATAGTTCTGGGTGATTTAAATATTAACATGATGCCGGATTGTTTACCTAATCCTATGTCAGAAGTGTTTGACACCCTTGGTTTTGCCCAAGTCATCAATGAGTCAACCAGAGTTACTCAAAAAACTTCAACATTGTTGGATCCTATTTTTGTTACGGATGAGGAGTGTGTTGTCTCAGTGGGCACTTTAGACGCGGAAAATATAAGTGATCATAAATTAACATATTGCAAATTAAATATTTTCGCAAAATTATGCCGACAAAAATTCATAACTTACAGAGATTTTAAGCACTTTAATGAGGATAATTTTTATACTGACCTACAGCGCATGTCATGGGATGACATTTATTATATTGAGGATATTGAGGACAAGGTCAGATTTATTAGTTTTCATTTATCAGGCGTGTTTAGGGACCATTGTCCTCTCAGAACGGTAAGAGTAAACAAGCCTCCAGCTCCCTGGCTAACACCTGCTTTGAAAGCGCTAATGATAGAAATAGACCGAGCACTAGCTCAGTTTAAGAGAAATAAAACTCAGGAGAGTCATCAATATTACAGAGAAATTAGAAATCTCACCCTTTACAGTGTGCGTCGTGAAAAATTGGGATATCTTGAATATTTAGAGATACAAAAAAATGCAAAATCATTATGGAAGGGAATTTAGCAATGCAATGATCACACGGGTTCAAAAGATACCCCTCGTCTGCCTGCACATTTGGCCAATGTGAATGATATAAATGAATACTTTTTGAGCGTTTTCCGAAAGTCTGACAACTGTGCTGGTAAAATATATTATTACAGTAACAATAAGAGGAATTTAGATCTGAACTTTAATTTCCTAATGGAAACCCCTGAGTCAATTTCCAGGTGTGTTAATAGTATAAAGTCCAATGCTGCTGGAAATGATGGTTTGACACTTTTTATGCTTAAACTTAGTTTGCCTGTTATCTTATATCATCTAACCCATATTGTTAATTGTTGCCTGGAGAGTGGGTATTTTCCGGAGAGCTGGAAAGAGTCTATTGTGTGCCCTGTTGCTAAAGTTAAAAATCCTTTAACCGTCAGAGATTTGCGTCCAATTAGTTTGTTACCAGTTATGTCAAAAGTCTTGGAGAGGGCAGTACATACACAGGTCTTAGAATATCTCTTGACTAATGAGTTGCTCCCCCTGCATCAATCTGGCTTCCAGAGGGGTCATAGCACATCAACGGCTTTATTGAAGATTAACGGATAGCATAATCAGAGCTATTGATAAAAATATGGCTGTTATATCAGTCTCGCTGGATTATTCGAAAGCCTTTGATGTGCTGGATCATAACCTACTTTATGCTAAACTGCACTATCTGGGCTTCGCTGATCACTCCGTACAATTTTTCTATAGCTATTTGTCGGGTAGACGGCAGAGGGTGCGAATGAATGATGTTTGTTCAACTGCAGGTAAAATTATCTCCGGAGTGCCCCAGGGTTCAATACTGGGGCCTCTTCTGTTTCTTATATATACTTTTGATATATTCCAAACTGCTGTATATTCATCGGTTCAGTCGTATGCTGATGACACACAGTTGCTTCATTTCTTTGAACCATCGGATCCTGAGTCTGCAGCAGAAAATTTAAATCAGGATCTCATGGCTTTGTCAGTTTACTCGAATGAACATAATTTGAGGCTAAATCCAGACAAGACTCAAGTTTTATTGTTTTGCAAGGAAAATCGGCGACCAACCTTGAGCATGGCTTTGAGACTGAGGCTGGCTGATCAGGATTTGCTGTTTTCTGATTGTGCCAAGAATTTGGGTCTTTGCATTGATACACATCTCAGATTCAGGAAACATGTTAGGGTGCTCCTACAAAAAGTTATGCGAAAATGAAGGTTTTATATGCAAATCGTTTTATTCTGAATTTTAAGATGAGGAAAAAATTGTGTGAATCTTTGGTCAAACAAAAAAACCACTTTAGCATGGATTTATGAAGCATTGCTTGCAAGTAATATTCCTCTCCACAAACTTACAAATACTACATTCAAAGATTTTCTGCGAAAATATTGCTTGAATCAAAAAATACCAGACAAATCAACTCTGCGTAAAAATTACATACCAACAATTTACCAACATGTTCTGGAAGAAATACGTAATGAACTTAAGGATGACCTTATTTGGATTTCAGCTGATGAAACTACCGACAGTCGCTATATTGCGAATTTAATTGTGGATGCATTAAGATTAGAGCCTTCTTCTTCCTATTTGGTGGCCTGCAAAGAACTTGACAATACAAATCATTCTACGATCGCCAGATTTGTGAATGAGGGTATTAAAAAAATATTTTCTGAATCTTCTGCAGATGAAAGAGTGTTTATATTTTTCTCAGATGCTGCTTCCTATGTGATCAAGGCAGCCAAAGTTCTCCAAGTATTTTATCCAAATTTAATTCATGTGACGTGCTTTGCTCATGGAGTCCATCGACTAGCTGAAGAAGTACGATCCACGTTTGGAAATATAAATAAACTCATTTCATCAGCAAAGAAAGTGTTTCTTGAGGCATCTGCTTGCAATAACACCTATAAAGAAAAACTGCCAAATGTGCCTTTACCTCCCGAACCAGTGGTAACTCGATGGGGAACATGGATTGAAGCTGTACTATTTTACAATGAGCATTTCGAGGCCATCAAAGGTGTAGTAAATCACTTCGATAGTGCAGAGGCTATAGCAGTTCGTCAATCCAAAAAAGCATTTAACGAATCTGATATTAAAAAAAAACATAGCTTTGATTAGCACTCACTTTTCCCACATACCTGCGGGTATTAAAAAGTTTGAAACTCGAGGTTTGGCGTTGACCGAATCAATTCAGTTAATGAATAAAATCTGTCAAATAAACTCCACATTGCCAGATGTATTCCCGCGTCGAGTTAAAGAAAAATTTGAAAACATTTTGTGCAATAACCCAAGCTTTGAACCTTTGTATCAAATTGATAGTTTTATTAATGGGACGGGTGAACTTTTGCCAGAAACAATAAGTACTAACATAGCACCCAAATTCAAATACTGCCCAGTTACTTCAGTGGATGTGGAACGGTCTTTTTCCACTTATAAAAATATTTTAAGTGATTGAAGAGACAATCTTACTACCCAGTATTTGGAATAATACCTTATTGTTTACGTGTACAAGAATACAAATGTTAAATAATTTTAAAAAATGTTAAATAATTGTTAATTAAATTTAAACATAGATAACTTGTTAATTTTATGCTGATTTTGAAATAAAAAACTAAAATTTACTACTTGTATATATATATATATATAATATATATATATATATATATATATATATATATATATAAATATATATATATATATATATATATATATATATATATATATATATATATATATATATATATATTATTTAATATTGCATATTTTGACCCTTTACATGCATATTTTAAGCATTTTTCATGCATATTTGCATGCATATTTCAAGATTTTTGTGTTGCATGTAATCCGGTCTCTAGAAATATATCCTATAATCTGGCCAGGGAACATTATATGTTTTAAAAAAAAAAACACGTTAATCGGATAAGTGGTTCTCGAGTCATAAGCGCCCAATATCATGTTTATCATAAACATGATACTGGGCTTGAAGTCAAGAATAGAGAGAATCTCTCATCCTTCCCTCAGAGTGAAAAATCTAAACAAACTACGAGACACTCTGCGCACCAACTCCTATCCATTCCAATTAATAATTAAATTATTATTTAACTCAACCACACCCCCTGTACAACAAAACAACAATCTTACACCGGATATTAGTGCTTTTCTCTCTGAAAATAGAATCAAATCTTATTTTTCATTTCCATACCTAAAAGAAATCTCCACAAAAACAATTAAACTCTTCAACCAATTATCTACTTTAAAAATTGCTTTTAAACACAAAAAAACTATCAACAAGTAAAAACTTGTCTAAAAGACAAAGATGAAGTCGCAAAAGTTTCAGAAGTAGTTTACAGCATCCCTTGCTCTCAGTGTGAAAAAATTTATATAGGACAAATATCTAGAGTCCTAAAGGACAGAATCGCTTCCCACAAAAGTGATTGCAGATTAAAGAAAAACTCTTGTACCCTTGCCCAACATAGTAGCCAATTTTCACATGAATTTAATTTTGCTGAAACCAAAATCCTATGTAAAGAGAGAAATTTCGGCAGGAGAATCTTTAGGGAGGTGGTGGAAATCCACCTTCAACCGAACTCCATCAATAAAAAAACTGACATTGAGAATCTGAGTCTAATTTTCTTCAATTTATTACAAATAGGCAGTCAGAGTGAAAACTCTTACAATACATCTGACATATCTCTTTGATAATAATCCCAATAATTTTCACTAACTTTTCAACTTTAAAACGATCAAACAAAATGTCAACGTCATTCTATTTTCAAATATAAATTAACCACAACTTAACTAAGAGATAGAAACACACTGCCCTTAGCAAAATGACAAGAAAACATAACAAAAAAATCCTTTATATATTAAAATCATTTTACGACCACAAATTCTCTGTACTCTTCCAACAAAATGAAGTAAAATTTAATTATATTTCCCAGAGATGAATATGTCGAGTTTTCTTGTGTTTTTTTTCTGTTTTTTCTGATGAATAAGTGCAATAAAGTGCCCCCACAAACAACAATTTTTGAACACACCACTTAGCAGTAAGTACTTTAATGTTACATATAAAATAGGGTTGTTCTTTACTTTTAATCTGGAAAATACTGATATTCTACTGTAACTGTAGCCCT
Source organism: Pachyrhynchus sulphureomaculatus (assembly GCA_019049505.1). Lineage (NCBI taxonomy): Eukaryota > Metazoa > Arthropoda > Insecta > Coleoptera > Curculionidae > Pachyrhynchus > Pachyrhynchus sulphureomaculatus. The sequence goes on from CM032447.1 coordinate 142,353,196, forward strand.
GATGAAGAAAATAAAATATTTTCGAAAGCTTGGCGTAGCAAAAAAGGTGTCCAAAACTTTTTAGTTCTTTTCCAAAGACCGCTTACCCCAAGAACATAATACTGCTGTTTAACTAGTCGGTTAAGACTACCCTTCTCCTATATATATATATATATATATATATATATATATATATATATATATATATATATATATATATATATATATATATATATATATGTATGTGTATATATATATATATATATATATATATATATATATATATATATATATATATATATATATATATATATATATATATATATATATATATATATATATATATACATTTTCGTTTATAAAAAATTTCGTATAGATATAGTCAAATATTTCACTCAATCAATTTTGTACCTAATCTAAATAAATAGACAGAAATTTTTACGCTCGAAATTAGCATATCTAATTCGTTCATCTCTGAAAGGACTTTCTAAGTCTATGTAGAGTAAACCCTTTCTGAGGTTAAGAGAACAAGAGCCGGAGTCACCCAGGGCTCCGCTTTATCGCCACACCTATTCAACATCTACGTATCTGATATTCCAAAGGATCGATTCACTAACCTTCAATTTTACGCCGATGACACAGACATCTCCACTATCTCTAACCAGATCGACTATATCACAGCTTGACTTCAACCTCACCTAGCGCGCGTTTCAGACTGGTTTGACTTAATCTCACTCAATGGAACTAGGCTCAGATGGACGAATAGCATTCAGTACCTGGGCCTTCCATACGGCAAATGGCTCGTATGGAAGAGCAAAATGACAGCGGCCTTACGTAAGGCAAATCAGCTCCTAGAGAAGTTGTACCTGCTTCTGAACCATCGAGGTAAATTATCAACTCATAACAAGTTGCTAATTAGCAAAATTAGGTACGGCTACCAGACATGGTGCCAGATGTCGGGAAAGCATCGAGCCAAAGTCCAGAGAGTTCAAAACAAAACCTTACGTTTCATAGCAGGAGGTCCCTGGTTTGTCCGTAACAACCAGTTGCACAGGGAGTTTCAAATTCTCACACTAAAAGAATTCACCCTAAATACCCAGCTTTACTTTATTAAGAAAGTGACATCTTACCATAACCCTCAGATTCCTAACGCCTTCAGACGCAACGCAAATGTCGGTAATCGCTACTTACGTGTGAAAACCTCAGACATACTGCAATAAGACTAACAATAGTCATAACTAAAACTTGACTGCCAAGACGGACTTTATTACGTTCTTAGTATATAAAGTCGTAGTGTAGTTGAGCTACTCCTCTCCAAAAAACAAGCTAAACATGTAAAGATTATACACTACTAATACTATTGTAACACAACACTCCTCATATAGCCGAAAACTTACTTTTAGTTTCTAATGAGTTAGAGTTGGGGGTTAAGGAAGCACAGATCTATACATTAGAGACTAACCCATCAGTTTTTAAAACTCACACTTCCTATATAAAGAATAATCGTCACATTGTAAGAGGAGCAAAGGATCACAGATTCGGCTCCCATGAAGAAACCTCCTGGCTGGCATACCCACTAAACAGTGGATATGCCAGCCACTCCGGCTGGAGAACCACCACATAACTGGAACATTCTGGGGTACCCTTAAGATGATGTAGACTGCTTCATTATCCATAAGGCGGAATTCTCCCTGTAAGAAAAAAGAATTTTTTCGTTTTTGGCTTCGTGGATTAAGAAAGACATAGTCTCCTACTTTTATCGGTCTATATATCTATCTCTATCTATTAAAGGGTTTACTACGTATACTTAGTGGTATACGTCCTCTTTAGAGTTCTAGATGAAGTGGGGTAGGAAGTTAGGGGGTGGTTTTATTTACATTATCTTATTGATTATTACATTATTTTCAAATATTTATGCTCAAACATAAAGGAGGTTTTTGAGGTGGGGAAGGAGTTAAAGGGATGTTTTCATTTACATTATATCGTACGTTCTTTTCAGTGTTATTTGATTCGAGAAATGTGAAAATCTTGCCATTTTTTCATTATTTTCAATATTTTTAATTCTTTAGAATCAAACATGTATACGGTTAAAAGAATGGAGACAGGGTTAGAAGGTTGCTCCGTACAACACGTGTTACATATCTTTATCTGTAGTCTTGGAGTTGAAGAATTTAAAAATTAATTCTACACATAATTTAACTAGGATATAGAAAAGCCTAAGATGTGTCTGCGACCAACTTTGAAACAAATTTTTAGCGTCACTCTGCTTTTCTTGTTCTAAGGGGTTTCGAGATTTTTTGATTCAAATATTATCATAAGATCTCATTTTCTTCTTTAAAAATCGGGCACTAGTGAATGTTTGTTAGTGTGTGTATTTACTTTACAACTTGTTCCTACAAGCAAATTACTTCTGTGCCCGGAAAACTATTAGGTTTAGCTACGCGTGCGACTGCGAATTTCCACCAACTACCAGATTGAATTCACAGAAACTTAGCTAAATACTGTAGTATATAATGTATTTTTTTATGAGGACTTTTTCTGCTGCTTTGTAAGATATTTTATTACTCAGTGAATTTATGGTTTTGACAAATACATAGTTTTGTGCCATAAAAACACAAAATTGTAAACTTTAATTTGTTTATTTAAAAAAAGGCTACAAAGCATCAAAGGGCTTATTCCATGTTTTTAGTTATGTATGGAAAGACAAGAGTTTTTTTAATATTACATATATACATATATATATATATATATATATATATATATATATATATATATATATATATATATGATATAAATTTTTATTGGTATAAGTAAAATTCGCCAACGTAGAAAAATCAAAAAATTTAATTTTTGGTGTATAACGTACTACGTACTACATAAAATTTTTTAATAAATCTCTGATTGCAAAGAGAGTAAGTTTAGTTAAAGTGATCCCCATTATTTTATAATCTTTCTGGATTCTAGTTTTTAACATGTCCCTTTTGTATGGTTTATTTTTTTCGTATTACTACTGAGGCATCAAAGGGCTTCGAAAACTCGTTAGAGGTACTTTTTGTAATCTCACTTTATTACATAAACTATTTACCCTTTGACCAACAATTCCTTTTTTATTTTATTTACATATTCCTGGCTTAATGGAAATGCGGTCCCTATAAGGTTGTAATTGTTTGTGTGTTTGTAAACTTTATTTATATATATTTTTTTAAGTTTAATACAAATTGTTTGACATATAATAACTTCCTAAATTTTAGTATTCAAAGATAAAGATGAATTGGTTGAAAAAATAAAAAAAAAGAATCTACCCTTAGATCAACTAGCGAGTATGGGTTTTTTACAGGCGGCTTAGGAATCTACGTCTTATTTAGGTAATTGCTGACAGGAACCGGTTTTACTTAACAGTCTGTATCAATTTTGTGATGAGCGTAAAGCCAGAGAGAGTTTGTAGTTCTTTTTAAAACCAAAGATTTTATTTAAGTTCAGTCAGATTTCAATTTAGTATTGTCCTAATACTTTAAGCATGTAAATAAAAATTCATAGATAAATTGACACAAAGTTTTGAATTTGGCAGGATTAGTACCCTACTTTTTTTTAATAATATATGAAATCACCTGGGTAATATTTAGTACCGTCAATAATAATAAATTTAGCCAGTAATAATAAAAAAGTGAGCATATGTTAAAAAGTAATTATTTAATTTCAAGGTGTTCCTGTATTGTGAACAAAACATTTACCCAGATTATAAATTCACTGAGACAGTAGAAGGAAAAATGATGAAACACTAAGATAAATTTATGATATGTAATGAGAACAATAAGCAAAGAAACCTATAAAATATCTGTAATAAGTTAATAAATAATTCAAATTACGTGATAACAGACTTTGTAAATTTTACACCAAATATATACGAGGCTGGTTTGAAAAGTCCGTGCAAAAATAAAAACCACTTATGTGTTTGGGGTACACCTTTTTTATTTTTCGACATAGTCTCCTTTTAGGCTTATACACTTCGTCCAACGATGTTCTAGTTTGTTGATCCCTTCCGAATAATAGGATTTGTCCAAGTCTGCAAAATATCCATTAGTGTCTGCAATCACCTCCTCGTTTGAATAAAATCTTTGTCCCGCCAGCCATTTCTTCAAATTGGGGAACAAATAGTAGTCCGAGGGAGCCAAGTCTGGAGAATAGGGGAGATGTGAAACGAGTTGGAATCCTATTTCCATTAATTTTGAGACCACAACTGCTGAGGTGTGTGCTGGTGCGTTGTCGTGATGGAAAAGGACTTTCTTGTGGGCCAATCGCGGGCGTTTTTCTTGCAGCTCGGTTTTCAAACGGTCCAATAACGATGAATAATATTCACCTGTAATAGTTTTACCCTTTTCCAGATAGTCGATGAGGATTATTCCTTGCGAATCCCAAAAGACAGTCGCCATAACCTTTCCGGCAGAAGGAACGGTCTTCGCCTTTTTTGGTGCAGATTCCCCCTTGGTAACCCATTGTTTAGATGGTTGTTTGGTCTCAGGAGTATAGTAATGTATCCATGTTTCATCCACAGTGACGAAACGACGCTTAAAGTCCTCCGGATTCTTTTGGAACAGCTGCAAACCATCCTTGCAACACTTCACACGATTCCGTTTTTGGTCAAGCGTGAGCAATCGCGGCACCCATCTTGCGAATAGCTTTTTCATGTCCAAATGTTTATGCAAAATATTATGTACCAGTTCAGTCGAGATGCCCACAGCACTAGCAATCTCACGCACCTTAACTCTTCTGTCATCCATCACCATATCATGGATTTGATCAATGATTTCTGGAGTCGTAACCTCCACAGGCCGTCCAGAACGTTCAGCGTCACTTGTGCCCATATGGCCAGTCCGAAAATTTTGAAACCACATAAACTGTTCTAATCGAAGGTGCAGAGTCACCATAATGTTTATCAAGCTTCTCTTAGTCTCCTGAGGCGTTTTGCCTTTCATAAAGTAATGTTTAATCACCACACGAAATTCTTTTTCGTCCATTTCTTGAAAATCACTCGACTTCCTTGATTCACACGAATGCCAAACACAAAGAAATACACCAATATGGCTGAAATTTGGTGTGCGTTCATTCAAGAGATGCTACTAACTAAACATGACCTTGATACGCGCCGGTGGTGCCATCTCTCGGACTTTGCACGGACTTTTCAAACCAGCCTCGTAATTAACAATTATTTTAATAATATTAATAAAACGTAGAAATAACTTTACATTATTGTCAAATTCAAACGTCTAAAAAAGTTTTAATTGGTGTGTCTATATATTGAGTACTTTTTTGAGAAAAAAAAATTAGTAGATGTAGTCTGTTATTGTGACACTCTGTACATGAGTTAAAGTAGCTAAATTATTCTATATTGCTCATATAACTAAAAACCTACAGACAATATTTTGTTCCGTCTTTAAAATTATCTGATTTTGCGATAAACTCTACATAGTTCAGGTTAGTTTATGTCTCCGTACAAAATTTTAATAAAAAAATATTGATTTTTAAAAGTACTTCAAGCGTAAAAAATTCACAAATGTTTTGGCATGACATACTTTGTAAAACAGTAGATACGCCAAAAATGGTCTTTAAATGTAAAAAAAGCTTTTTAGAATTCCAATATATTTGAAAATTTCAAAAATTTTGAACTTGATCTTATCAAAAACATTATATTTTTTTACAAAATTTTACATTTTAAAGCCTAGGCTACCGAATCTAAACTCCTCTGGCAATTAGTTTTTGTTTATAGCCATGTAAAAGGATGTTTTGCTGCTACGTCCAACCGCATTGGGGTGCGGTAATGGTTTTTGCTACCACGCCTCCCCACTCCTTAAATTTCGAAATTTTGAAGGAAGAATTCTTGAATTCTTATTTTAAAAGTACTCGTTGAGTTTTTTCTGTAACACGCACTATCAGCTCTGTAAGACCATTTTTGATTTATAGATGATTTTCTAAATAATCATCTATTCAACAATTTTTCGCGAGTAGTAGTTTTACAAAAAACATTTTGTTTCTGAGATTCTCACAACAAGCAGATGCAGGGGTAAAAACAACCATTTATTGATTGGCTCCCCGTTTGTCTATTTACGCATCAAATATAAATGACTTGAAAAGCTATTCATCTCATTAGGAGCATACTACTGACTGAAGAAAGGTTTGTGGCATAAATCTCTTTTATAAATACTTTTATGGAAATTATTTCCAAACCAGCGAATGTTAGGAACACGTACTAATACAAAATATCAGTATGAAGTTTAGTTTATCATTTCTGATATTTTCTAGAACTCCTTTATGAGAAAAATCTCATTCTATTGAAAAGATTGGCATAGGACTGTAATTCCTATGGAGCACAAACTGCATTGATTTAACTTCAACGTGGATGGCTGCCGTGTATGCGCCTTTCCTGGCGTGAGTTAATAATTTTTCTGTAGAGCGTTTATCATATCACAAAATAATTACTATTATTTTTATTGTATTTCAAATGTTAAGCTATTACAGTCTGTCAAGTAAGAACTTGACCGCTCGTATTCTTGAAAAAATGTGTTTAAAGAGTTTTTGCATTAATGTATTCTTTAGTGTGCTAACAACGGCACAATTACCTTAGTAAGTTGTCCAATTGCCTCCTGCATCAATAATCGCCTGGCATCTCCGAGGCATGCTGTCGATGAAATTTTCTAGAAATTTCTCGAATCTCGCGAGATAATTTAGTCAAACTTCCTAGAGTCTTTCCTCCAAACGTTTTCAATAGGGTTGGCGTTCGGTGATTGTGAAGGCCACTCTTGTATCTTATTGTGGGCTTAGGCGAGCCGCTTCGCGACGTCATTTTCGCTCAGCAAAGGTTTCTTCAACGTGCTTTGGAATTTGACATGGGTATGAAGATATTGTTAAATGATCACATGGGACACATTAGCACCTGATTTTCTTAATTTTGCCGCTCCTTGACGCAGCGTCAATTTCAGGCCCCTAAAAATAAAGACACGATTCGTTTTTGGACTTTCAGAATGACTTTGCCTACCGAGCTACGTTTTGGGAAGTCATCGACATTTTTCGTCTCGTTGAAACGATTAACCCACTTCTTCACAAACGATACCGACCTTTTAACATATTTAGCGGCTGCGGAATATATCGTTTTAGGCCCCTTTGGATGAAAACAAAGAAAGACTGCCTCGAACCGACATGCAAACATGTGACTCATTTGGAATTTTACGAGATTTCGACGAAAATTCGGAATCGACTGATACTTTTACTAAAATGCATCGTAGACAAAGGTTCCCTCTACCGATTTTTTTGTTGAATCGCTAGCATCTACGCAAAAATGAATTATCGTGAACATGGTCTTACTTGACAGACTGTATAATGTTGTTGGAATTTACTAACAAATTTAGTATTACCCTATTATTAAGAATGTACAGTTTATTATTGCCTTATATAAAGTCATACAAATAATTTTGTGCGGATATTTTAAAAAGTTTTGTATGTCAAGGGACACATTACATGGCTAGGGTAGAGAAACTTAATTTAAACTTGAGAAAAGTTTTAGGGTGTTTCGAACTTGAATTTAATTTAATTTAATGTAATACAAGTATAGGAAAAAAGATGCTAAAAAAGTTCGGAAGAATTTTGGTAGAAAAAGTTATAAATTTCATTTAAGTAGAACCAGGAATCAAATAAGCTAAAAGTAATGTATGTTTTCTTTATTTTATTGTGTTGAAAGAAATATAAAATGTACTTTTTTACTTTGATTTTGAACTTTTCTTACTTTGATTTTAAAGTGTTTAAAGTGACATGTCTGCATTAATTTAATAAATATGTCCTGTACAGTTTGGTTTTAAGTCATTATATCCACCAAAAACAGAACAAATTATTGAGTAATAAATTTAATATATCTTAATCATTTATTCTTGCCATCAGTTATTTTTATGGGAGGATTAATCAAATTAAAAGTTAATCTTGTCGCCAAAAATTATTTTTCTGCACCATACCCAAAACAAATATATACATCCGTGGGGGTACGGGATAAAATACCAGCCCCGCTACGTTTTGCCTGTCGTAGAAGGCTACTAAAATAAGAATTTAGATGGTAGATGCCCAGATCCCACCAGGCATCGCCCGGTGTAATACCATCGCATCGGGTTAGGCTGCGTGAAGTTGCTTAACATTTCGTGGCTGTGCCGATGTCCCCGGACTGTGGCACCAAATAGCATGATGAGGTACCTGGATGCAAAATTTCCGGAGGTAAAATAGCTCCGCGTTTAGATCTCCGGGTGGGGGCTGATTCAGGGGCGTTAACATGCTGAGATGATAACTTTAAAATAAATTTTTGCAATATACGAGGTTTAAACTCGAACATAAATTTAGTGCACCAACACTTGCAATCAAATAAACCTCATGTACTCGCTTTCTGTGAAACCAAGTTCAGTTAATTGACCAGCACAGTCAACTTCTTCTATCCGGAGTATGACTTCTATTCCCGGTTTAGTCGTAACTTTGGAATCCGTCTTTTTGTCAGAAGCGATCACTCTTGTAAACGAGGGGAGGCTCTGGGGCCCCGAAATTTTGACGTTATGTCGTTAAAAATAACGACCCAAAAAATCACAAGGTTTATCTGCTGCCTCTGTCAATCTTGAAGACACCGTCGATCATTTACAGATTAACTAATCAAATGCCGAAATTGCCATACCCGGGCGACTTTAATATCCATAACATCAACCGGGTTAGATATTCAAATACTACTGACAAACAAGGTCGTGAAGCTGAATTATTCTCAATAAGTTGTAGGTTAACTCAGCTTATTAACGAATCAACACGAGCCCCCGATCGAGAAGAAGAATTCGCCAGTCTTCTTGATCTGTTTTTAACCACCAATCCAGAGATTTACACTGTCACCGTAAATCCGCCGCTAAGTTCTTCCGACCATAAACTGCTTTCGACTTCGTGTATCCTACCAATCAGTGACAGAGAGGCGCCTAAATCGCGCAAGATTTGGCACTACAAATCTGCTAAATGGGAAGAAATCATGGAATATTTTCCAACTTTCCCATAGCTGGGCCGAAAATGCAAAGAAACTGTTGCTTCTAAACATCTTACCTACCGACAATGGCGTGAAAATCCTAACGTCATAAATTATAACATCTTTGTTTGTGCCCGGAGCCGATGCAAAGAACTTCTACGAAACCAAGGGGGCATACAACCAACAAATTAAAAGCAAGCTTCTTACTTGCCCCAACAATTCCAGGTCAATTTGGTCAGTCACTAAGGCATTTAGTCAAAATTTCACCAAATCGACTGCACGACATGGCCAGATTGCAAAAATATCTGTTGAGAGAGTGAACTTGTTGGCTAAACTCTGTGGTTCACATTGTACTGTCGATTTCAAAGGAAAAACACCACCTATTATTCCCATAGTACAGTCAAAGATGCCCTATATTGTCTTCAGACAACGTATTTTCATGAAGCTTGACACCAAAAAACTTCTGGTACTTACGGAGTACCTGCCATAGTTCTCAAAAACTGCCCTAGAGAACTAACGCCAGTTTTCTATTGACTTCTTAACCTATCCTACAAAAAGAGAATATTTTCTTCCTGAAGAAAAAAAGAAAAAGAAGACTTTGCCAAGGAACAACCGACCAATCACACTGCTTTCAGTAATATTGAAAGTCATGGAAAAAGCTATCAATCAGCATCTTCTAAAATATCTTGAAGGATTCAACGTTATTAGCGACCAATAATATGGCTTTCGTAAACTTTCCACATATTTGGAACCGAGCAAGTTAACACTGTGAACAATCTCGAGAGGTCAAAGAGCATTCTTTACGAGGGGCAGTCGACGGATTTTTTTCTAACACCTTCACTATCAACGGCGGTGTGCTCCAATAGAAGAATAGGAATCTAATCTACAGCTTTGCAAATGACAGCCAGCTTATCTCTTCATTCACTTTGAATGCTCGAGCATTGGCTACTCAGGCAAATATCCGCCGCTAGCTGGAAATCGTTCAACTTAACAAAGACATGGAAGAAATTCTGTCTCGAGGTGGCAGTAATCAAATAGAATTTAACGCTACAAAAAACACAGGCGGCAGTTTTTTTCTTTTAAAGTTAACGTCGCTGAACCTGTTATGTCAGGGCACTCCATTCCGCTAACTTCGTCTCTCAATTCGATGGGCTTTAATTTGGGAACAAAAGTCTTGACATGAACATGTTGCAAGTATAGCAAAGAGGGCTTCTCAAAAGCTGGGAATATTATTTCGAACTAGTATGGTGCCCCATTTTTGGGGCTCTGTTACCAAAGATACACTGCACTTGTTGGATTCTATTCAGAAGAGAGCTGTTCGCCTGATTGGGGACCCGTAATTGACCAGCAACCTTGATTCATTGGAACAGCGAAGAACGGTTGGCAACTTGAGTCTATTCTACAAGTATTTTCATGGAAAATGTTTGATAATTTCCTTCCATAGCGTGCATGCTATAAATAAAACGTCATGCTAATACTTCACATCCGTATGAGGTTCAGCTTGTTACTTCTTGTGCAACCCTTTCCAAGCAGTCTTTTACTTGGAGGACCTCATTTCTTTGGAATAATTTGCCAAGGAATGTGTTTCCGACCGAGTACAATATATAGCGATTCAAGACCAACGTAAATCGCTTTTCCCGCACACGTGTCGCTCCTATAGCTGCATATATATATATATATATATATATATATATATATATATATATATATATATATATATATATATATAGGAAAAGGTTATCAATGAGCATCTTCTAAAATATCTTGAACGATTCAATATTATTAGCGATCACCAATATGGTTTTCGTAAACATAGATCAACAGGAGATCTTCTGACTTATGTAACACATGTTTGGAACAACGCAATTGAACACTTTGGAGAATCTCGAGCGGTTGCTCTTGACATATCCAAGGCATTCGACCGTGTTTGGCACGATGGACTGTTGGCTAAGTTACGCTCTTATGGTATGTCTGAAAGGTTCTGTTTGTGGCTCTCATGTTTCCTCAGAGAGCGTTCTTTACGAGTGGCGGTCGACGGATTTCTTTCTAACACCCTCACTATCAACGCTGGTGTGCCCCAGGGCTCCATACTGTCTCCTACTCTCTTTCTCATTTACATTAACGATCTGCTGGAAAAGACCGGGAATCCAATCTATAGCTTTGCAGATGACAGTACGCTTGTCTCTTCATTCACCTTGAACGCTCGGACATCGGCTGCTCAGGCGAATGTCCGCAGACAGCAGGAGGTCGTTCAACTCAACAAAGACCTGGAAGAAATTCTATCTTGGGGTGACAGTAACCAAGTGGAATTTAACGCTACAAAAACCCAAGCGGCAGTTTTTTCTAAAAAAGTTAACGTTGCTGAACCCGACATAGTTATGTCGGGGCACTCCATTCCCCTAGCATCGTCGCTCAATTTGTTGGGCGTTAGTTTGGGAGCAAATATGTCTTGGCATGAACATGTTGCAGGCATAGCAAGGAGAGCTTCTCAAAAGTTGGGAATATTATTTAGAACCAGAAAGCTTTACACCCCACAACAACTGTTAATTCTTTACAAAGCCCAAATTCGACCAACTATGGAATACTGCTCCCACGTTTGGGGCTCCGCTCCCAAACATACACTGCATTTGTTGGATTCTGTTCAGAGAAGAGCGGTCCGACTGATTGGGGACCCGGAATTGACCGGCGGCCTTGATTCGCTGGAACATCGAAGAACGGTTGGCGACTTGAGTCTGTTCTACAAGTATTTTCATGGAAAGTGTTCGAAGGATGTAGCCCGCTTAATTCCTCCCAAAGCGGTGCATGTTAGAAATACACGTCGCGCTGGTGCTTCGCATCCGTATGAGGTTCAGCTTGTTACTCCGCGTACAACGCTTTTCAAGCAATCTTTTATATGGAGAACGTCATCCCTTTGGAATAATTTGCCCAGCGCTGTGTTTCCCACCGAGTACAATTTACAGCGATTCAAGAACAACGTGAATCGCTTTTTCCGCACTCGTGCCGCTCCTGGAGCGCTTTAGGGACTTCCCTGCAGCACGTGTGCTAGACCAATAAAAAAAAAAAAAAAAAAAAATATATATATATATATATATATATATATATATATATATATATATATATATATAATATATAATATATATATATATATATATATATATATATATATATATATTTATATATATTATATATATATATATATAGAGAATAGAATAGAAGTACTAAGGTATAGATGCACGTGCGGTTGTGAGCTCTGTGTTTATTGCTTTTTTATCCAGTATTTTGCTGAAAAAATTGTCAAAAACATATTAGTGAAGTAAAACTGGTGCTAGTGCGTAATTGTAGAGTGGAATGATCCTAGTTCTTCGCCGTGATCGTCTTATGTCGACACGTCTTGATTGATCCGCTTGACTTCAACTTTTGGTTAATTGATAATCTGTAGTGTATATACCGGCCTTTAAGTTTTTTGTTTTTTTTTTTTCTGCTGTGTGATCGCAGTGTATTTTGTTGTTTGACCTAGTCTACAGGATCGGACTTGGACTTAAGTATGGTGAATAGACGAAGGAAACTATTGGTCTGTCCTGTATGCAGGCATAATATTACTAAACTACATCATAGGATTCAATGTGCTGGTAACTGTGGCGAGTGGTTTCACAAAGATTGTTCAGGGTTGAGCAATGAGGAATTTTCTGCATATGAACTCTGTAAAACGTCGCAAAAATGGGCCTGTTCAGAGTGCCTGATGCATGATGAAGTGAGAAGGGAGCCCAGAAACATTGCGAATATTGGCAGGGGAAGCAGTATTGGCGTAAGGAACTCCCCTGTAGCGATGGTGGAGGACAGTTCACGTCTGTTGGAGAGTCTTTTTCTACCTCCAATCCAACTAATCTAGATATAATGAAAGCAATAGAAAAAATGTTTAATGAATTGAAGCAATCAGTTACTTTTAATGGTTCCTTGATAGAACAAATGCAAGAAACCATGCAAACGCTTTCTAACGAAAATAAAACTTTGAGAAAGGAGCATGAACTACTTAAGAATAGGGTGACTGAGCTTGAAAATGAAATAGTTCATGTCAAGGGTTCGAGTAACGTGATAAATAGCGAGAAGAACAAAAATGTGGTCATTGTCGGGATTAACGGCGATGAACATAGTAAGGACGAAGTTATGAAAACCTTAGACGCTTTAAATATAAACATCCCGGAAGGCGAATTCAGCGTAAAAGTTTTACCTAGTAAAAAATCCTTGAAGCCTGTCTTGGTTCATTTCAATGACGAAAATATAAGAAACAGAATTTTACAACAGCGTAAAATAACTGCCCTTGATACTGAGCTGTGCCGTATTACTGCTGCTTCAAAACGAAACATATATATAAATCCTGACCTGCCTAAGTTCACTCGCTCTCTCTTTCTTAAGGCAAAGGAACTGAAATCTTGTGGTTTCAGATACGTTTGGTGCAAGGACGAAAAAGTTTTGGTCAGAAGAAACGATGGCGAGCCTGTGCTTAGAATTATTACTTCCGCACAAGTCGAGAGTATAAAAAGAGATCTGTAAATAGTTCTATTCATATACATATACTTTTAAGATTTAATATTTACAAACATTGTAGCTCAATGGCCTTTCATGTAAACAAAAATAACAATTTAAAAATAGGACATATAAATATTAGGTCTATTGTTGCCAAAATAAATAGGATTAGGGATTGTATATTGTCCAACAGATTTGATATTTTAGCTGTGTCTGAGACTTGGTTAACACGTGATATTGATGACGTAGTGGTGTCTATTGATGGCTATGAATTGGTAAGAATGGATCGTGTGCGGGGACGTGGGGGAGGAGTTCTTTTATATGTACGTAATTCTATTGAATTTAATATTTTGAGTAACTTAAAATCTGATACCTCTGAGCAAGTCTGGATAGAATTTAAAATTAATGCTATAAAAAGTGTTTAGGCGTTGTGTATAGACCTCCTGGCTTTAAGGGAATTAATGATTTCTTTGATGAATTCGAACATAATATGTCTAAATTTTTGTTGCAGTGCGAGAATTTGATTTGCCTTGGCGATTTCAATATCAATTTGCTTAATCTTGACTGTGTGTACACTCGGCAGTTTCTTGCATTACTGCATGCATACGGTTTGAAGCAGATTATCGATGAACCTATCAGGCGTGGACTTACTAACGCGTCACTTATTGACCTTATAATATGTTCTAATAGTGACGTTGTGTTGAACAGTAATGTTGACACATGCTTTGACGTATCTGATCATTTCCTTGTTAGGTGCGAGCTGAGACTGCGGGTGACAAAGTCTGAACCATTTTTGGTAGCATATAGAGACTTTAAAAATTTCGATGAAGGAAAATTCTACAGCGATCTTTTGGAGATACCTTTTGATAATATACTCTATATACAAAATATAAACGAAAAACTATGCACATTTAATGCATATATACTTAACTTATTCAATGTTCATGCTCCTTTGAGAAGTGCACGTATCACTAAGAAGAAAGCCCCGTGGCTAAATCAGGGCTTAAGGCATGCCATGCGTCTTCGTAACAAAGCCTTAACAAAATATAAAAAAAATAAATCACTGGAGAATTGGGAAAGTTATAGACGACTTAGGAATTATGTTACACTAGCAACGGAAAATGAAAAGAAGTTGTATTTAGAAAGTAATTTTCGGTCTAGTAATCCAAAAAACAATTGGAAATTGTTGAGGGATTTGGATATTTCTTCTAAAGTATCTAGTTCTGTTCCTGAACATTTGGGGAATGTAGAAGATATTAACACATTTTTTGTTACTGCTGCTGGCTCTTCGGCTCCAGATCCAGAAACCTTAAACTTTTATTTACAAAATAAAAAACGGGCCACAAGTACATTTCATTTTAGAGTGGCAACAACTGGTGAAATTGAGCAGGCACTTTTTTCTATTGGCTCTAGGGCGGTGGGTACTGATGGAATTGGTATAACTATGTTGTTGAACTGTTGTCCACGCATAATTCCTTTTATTGTGCATTTAGTTAACTCATGTATAGAAACTAACTGTTTCCCCGACATTTGGAAAAGTTCCTTTATAATTCCGTTTCCGAAGGTGACCTCTCCCAAGGATCTGAAGGATCTTAGGCCCATAAGCATATTGCCAACGCTGTCGAAGGTCATTGAGAGAGTGATGGAGCGGCAAATGCGGGAGCATATTGAGCGGTACGGGCTCCTACCAGATTTCCAATCTGGTTTTCGCAAGGATCACAGTTGTGCTACTGCACTTCTCAAAGTTACAGATGATATTCTATCGGCAGCGGACCGTGGTGAGCTCACTGCCTTGGTGCTCTTGGACTACTCGAAAGCTTTTGATCGAATAAATCATACTTTGCTTTTGGCCATTCTCGGTTTTCTTGACTTTGGGGGAGATGCTTGTGAGCTTATTAAGAGCTATCTCGAGAACAGAAACACAGCGTGTAAAACTTAATCGTAAACAATCAAGTCAAGTAGTCGCTAAGTGTGGTGTGCCTCAGGGGTCAATCCTTGGGCCTCTACTTTTCACATTGTACACTTCTCAACTTACTGTCAACCTGAAGAACGTCTCAACGCACCTATATGCAGATGACACGCAGATTTATATGTCATTTCGACCCGAACAAATTCTGGAGGCGAATGATAAACTTTCGAATGAGCTTGAGCATCTTCGGAAGGTTTCGCAAAACCATTGTCTTGAATTGAATCCTAAAAAAAGTCAGTTACTTTTATTTGGACGAGAGCAATGTAGGGATCAATATCGGGATCTGATACATGTCAGTATAAATAATGACACAGTACAGGTTTCCAGTGTTGCCAGGAACTTGGGATTATGGCTGGACGTTAAATTGAGATTCTCAGAACATATTAGCCACTGTATCAGGAAAGCATTTGCAAATTTAAAACTTATTTTTAACCAACGACACCTTTTGAATGCCGCTCTGAAAAAATCCTTGTGCGAATCATTGGTGCTGTCGCACTTTGCATTCTGCGACACTGTGTATGGACCCTGTCTTGCAGAGCGAGATGTCAGACGTATACAGCGTATGCAGAACTGTTGTGTGCGTCTAATTGGTGGCATGAGAAAGTATGAGAGGGGATTAAGTGCTGGAATGAAAGATATTGGGTGGCTAATTATGAGCGAAAGAAGGCATTTACATAGTTTGGTTCTATTTAATAAGATAATTTTCAAAAAAATTCCCAATTATTTGTATCAGAAAATTAAATTTAGATATGATGCTCATGCTTTAGATTTGAGGCATAAATTTACCATCACTCCTCCTTATCATAGAACAACTTTATTTGAACGATCATTTAGCTATCAGATATCAATATCTTACAATAAGTTGCCTGCAGACTTAAGACAATTAAAACCCACCGCGTTTAAACATAGGGCACGCAACATGTTGATAACATTGCCGTCCCGTGCATGATTTGCTTTCTGTTTTGATCCGGTCTCTTATGTCACCGTTGCGTCGAAATGTATTATTGTGTTTTTACCATGTCTCAGAAAACATTTGTGTCACAGTTTATTTATGTATTAGTTTTTAGTTGATATATGTAAATTTAGTTATTATTATATATATGTATAGGTTAAATGAGGAAGCCTGGCTTCAATTTCGCCTTTTGTGATTTTACTCTGTAAATTACAATAAAGACATTATTATTATTATCTATTACAAAAAGTTCTTCTTTCTCACATTTGATCAATGTGGTTCCATGTTTGGCTGACGGGCCAAAACCAAGTCAGCACAAACGCTATTACCATTCCGTATTAAGGAATGACCTGACAATGTTACATGTTTTCAAAATCACTGACTTCTGAATGTTTCTGTGTATGTCCGTGTTGAGTCCCAATTGCACTAAATGTGGTGTGAATGTTATTGGTGTAAGGCCTGTGGCTGATATAATGAGGGGGACAATGATGACTTTTTCCTGTCTCCATAGCCTTATTATTATCATTACAAAAAGTTCTTCTTTCTCACATTTGATCAATGTGGTTCCATGTTTGGCTGACGGGCCAAAACCAAGTCAGCACAAACGCTATTACCATTCCGTATTAAGGAATGACCTGACAATGTTACATGTTTTCAAAATCACTGACTTCTGAATGTTTCTGTGTATGTCCGTGTTGAGTCCCAATTGCACTAAATGTGGTGTGAATGTTATTGGTGTAAGGCCTGTGGCTGATATAATGAGGGGGACAATGATGACTTTTTCCTGTCTCCATAGCCTTTTTATTTCCGTTGCAAGGTCTGTGTATTTGGAAATTTTTTCTGTGTATTTCGCTTGGATGTTTGTGTCGTTGGGGACAGCTATGTCAATCAGATAGGTGACTTTTCCTTTTTTGCACTGAAAAGTAATATCGGGTCTATTGGCGGAGACTGTTTTATCTGTATGGATACCGATATCCCAGTAGAGCTTGTAATCTTCATTTTCAAGTATGGATGTTGGCGTGTATTTGTAGTAGGGATCTGTGTTTTCTATGAGTCTGTATGTTGTGGCTAGTGCTTGGTGAACCACTTTGGCAGCTGAATCATGCCTGGCTGTGTACTCCGTTCCGGCCAATATTTTACATCCGCTCGTTATGTGTTCGATCGTTTCTTTCTGCTGGTGGCATTTCCTACATCTGTCCTCTGCAATAGTCGGGTCTTTGATGATATGCTTTTGGTAGTTTCTGGTTAATATGACTTTATCCTGGATGGCAAGTAAGAAGCCTTCAGTCTCAGGGAATAGCTGCCCATCCCGTAACCAGGTGTATGATTGTTTTTTATTTACGTGGTCTTGTTCTATGTGGTATCTGTGTTTTCCGTGGAGTGTTTTCGCTGACCACGTTTTCATCTTTTCCTGTTGTAATTGGGTGTGACTGTGTGTGTCTGCTGAGTGGTCTGCCCGGGCTAAGTCGAGAGGTGTGTAGTTTTTGTCTGCTTTCACTGTCGCTGTGTGGAGGCTGGTTTGCTTGCTGTGAAAGAATTTCCTAAGTGTTTGTATTTGTTTTGTGTGTAATGATCTAATGTCTATAATTCCTCTTCCTCCTGCCTTCCTCTCGATGGTAAGTCTTTCTTTGCATGCGTTGGGGTGTAATTTCCTGTATTTGGTGAATTGAGATCGTATAAGGATGTGAATATTTTCTATGTCTGTTTGTGACCATTTGATGATACCAAATGAATATGTGAGTATAGGTATAGCGAACGTGTTGATGGCTTTAGTGAGATTCTTAGAGTTGAGTTTTGTTTGCAAAAGTTTCGTCAGTCTGTTTTTGAATTCGGTTCTGAGCTCTGTTTTGATGTGAGTGTGGTTGAGTTTGGTGCTTTGTTGGAAGCCTAGATATTTGTATGTTTCTTTATCGAACATGTTATCGAGCGTTTCATTGTTGATGGTTTCTGTCTCATGGTGGTGCTTCCATTGGCCTTTGTTGATGTGGAGCACTTTGCATTTACTTATACCAAATTCCATATTGACATCTAAGGTGAATATTTCTGTGATTTTGAGGAGTTCTTTCAGCTGTGTTTGTGTGGCAGCGTAGAGTTTTATGTCGTCCATATATAGGAGGTGGTTTATTTTATGTTGATTCTCTTTTTGGTGCCTGATATTGAAGCCATGCTCTGTTCTGTTTAGTATATTTGAGAGTGGATTGAGACAGAGGCAAAACCATAGAGCACTGAGCGAGTCTCCCTGAAATATACCCCGTCTGATGTACAGCTCTTCTGTTTGGATCCGTTCGGTTTGTGTTTCTAGGCGTATTTTGGTTTTCCATGTTTTCATAATTTGCGCGAGAAACTGCCTGAGGTGTTGGTTGATTTTATAGATTTCTAGGGCCCTGATTAACCAGCTGTGGGGTATGGAGTCGAAGGCTTTTTTATAGTCTATGTAACCGATGTGAAGGTTTCTGTGTTCTTTTCTGGTTTGTCCATAATCACGCTATCTATAATCAGCTGCTCTTTGCATCCTCGACTATTTTTCCTGCATCCCTTCTGCTCTTCTGTGAGGATATTGTTGTCTGTTAGGTGTTGTTCTATTTTCTTCGATATTGTGGCTGTGATGATCTTGTATAGGGTTGGAAGACAGGTGATAGGTCGGTAGTTTGACGGGTTTGTGGTGTCTGAGCTTTTGGGTTTAACGTATGTTATTCCTTGTGTGAGGAAAGTGGGAAATGTGTGTGGTTGTAGAATGGCTTTGTTGATTTGGTGTGTGAGTGCTTCGTGTGTGGTGGTAAACTGTTTGTACCAGAAGTTTTGTATATTGTCTATTCCAGGACATTTCCAGTTGTGTGTGTGTTTGATAGTTTCTGTAATTTCTTGTGTATTAAATGTGGTATTTTCTTGTTCTGTCACATGTTTATGTTTGTCTTCTTCGGCTTTGATCCAGGGGGTGTTATTATTGTGTTGTTTGGGTTCTGACCAGATACTTTTCCAATAATCTGTGAGTTCTTGTTTGTTTGGTGGTTCAGTCACTGCTATCTGTCTGTTGTACATAGTTTTCCGGTAGAACTGTTTTTCGCTTCTTCGGAAGAGGTTGTTGGTGTCTTTCCTCTCATTTGATTCTTTGTATCTACGGAGTCTTGCGGCATATACAGATAGTTTTTGTTTCAAGGTATCGAGGATTTCTGGCAGTGTTCTGTTGGGAGACTTAGATTTGATCTTGTTTGCCCCCTGTGTGACACGTTTGGACGCGTTCCCGCTTATAAACTGGGTAAGATGTCCTAGATCTCTCCTGATGTTGTTGATTTTGTTTTCTATTCTTATTTGCCATTTGAATTTTGGTTTTGTCCTGTTGGGGTTTCCTTGCCGTTGAGGGAGTTTTTGATTATTTTGTGTTAGAGTGGTGATTGCTGCTGCGTATATTATTGTGTGGATGTCTTCGATTGTGCTTGAGTCTGTTATATACTGAGGTATTATGTGCTTGTTTAGTGTGTTGAGGATTGGTTGCGTGCTCTGTCTGAAGATTAAACGAGGGATGGGATTTCTTGTTGTGGGGTCGGTGCCTGACCATCGAGCTAGATGTGACTCCATTTTTGCTTTAAGTGTTTGTATGAGAGGTGATTCGGGGTGATGTTGTGTGGATGTCGTTGAGGGTGGCGAGTGATTCATGTTGTTGTCTGTGATATGGTGTTGCGCGGTACTCGCAATATTATTTTGCGTTATGCTCCTCCTGGGTGGTGGGTATTGTTGTGTTCGACTGGGTGGTTGTGTGTGTGAGGCTGGTTCGGAATCTGCTTTATTGTTTCTATTGTTTGGTTGGTCTGTATTCAGTTCAACAGCCACTGTGTCCTTGATGGTTTGCAATTCGAGAGGTGTGAGACGATTGTTCTTGGTAATAACTCTTTTTTGGTCTACTACTCTCTGCTCTGAAACAAGTAATTGCAGATGTGGATATTCGGTCAAGAAAAGTCTGTGCAGTTGCTGTCTGTAGCCCGATGTTATTGTTTCGAGTTTGGTGGCGGTGTAGTAACAGCGCATCACCGTCCTATTCATCTCATCCGTCCACTTTAACCGCTGTCTTGGTTTTCCAGCCTTGGTAGTTGCATGTTGTCCTTGCAATACATACGGGCCCTGGCCTGGCTTTGGTGGTTGTGTTTGTCCCGTATCTACGTCGGTTGCGCTTGGGATTGATGTTGGTGGGTCCAAGCGGCGAGTGATTCTCTTCTCAGTGATTTCTTTGTCAGGTTTTGTGTTTTCATCACAGCAACGCATGGCGTGTTCGTTGATTCCTGTGGTGCAACTCATGCGCTGCTGTGATTTTCCCGCCTTGGTGGGTGTCGGCTTAGTCGCCAACACAACACTTTTGGCAGGTCCATTTTCGGTTGCCTGGTCTTCATCGTTTTGGTCGAGCTGCCATTTCCCGCGACGTCCTCGACCGTTACGTCGCTCGCCCGATGCTTCTTTTATTGGTCTGTTGTTCTCTGGAATGTTTTCAGTGTTTTGTGGTGTCAGAAGCTCAAAGTGTCCCGACATTGGGTTGCCTGTTAGTAGAAGGTAAATGGTTTTGTTGTATTTTCCCGTGCTTATTATTGTTGGTCTGTCCGTAAAAGTTATTTTTGTATGTCTTGTTCTTCGTTGTTTTGAGAAGATATGAAAGTTGCTATTTTGTGTTTCCGAGAGGGCAAGTATCTCTAGGCTCGTTCCATAGGTGCCATTTTTCCGCATATAATTATAATAGTTATTGAAGTCTTTTATATCGTCGACTTCAATTAATGAAAATGTGTGAAGTTCCGACCAGTTTTGTTGTAAATATCTTAGAGCAACCTCTCGGAGTTTCTCATGATGGTTCTGGTGGCCATATAAGTATAAGCTAACTGCACGGAAAAGGCAATTTCCATCACCTACAATGTCGGATCTGGTAAAACTATCGGGAGTAGTTTCGACTGAGGCGGTTGTTTGGTTCGTCTGTAGTTGTTGTTGTGGTGTTGCTGTAGCTGTTTGTACGACAGGGGTCCGCCTCCGCAACACCCTTCCATTTTCATTATTATAATTATTATTGTTTAACATAGTATTCCCACGAGTATCCTAGGAAAGAAAGGTCGACTGCGGCAGAGCCTGGATGCCACAGCAAGGCTACTTACTCCCGGAGGGCGCCCGGTATCCGGGGGAACCGTTCGCGACTCATAAACGCTGAGCCATTCATCTTCTCGGCACGGTAAACACCTTAAGATTGCGTTTTTATTACACATAATCTGGACAACACAAGACAGCACAACTTTATTATTATTATTATTATTATTATTATATATATATATATATATATATATATATATATATATATATATATATATATATATATAATATATATATATATAAATTATATATATATATATATATATATATATATATATATATATATATATATATATATATATATATATATATATATATATATATATATATATATATATATATATATATATATATATATATATATATACATATATAAAAATACAATCTTAGTTGGGGAACTCGGCAAATTTGGGCGTGATAAGAGATCACACAATTTTCATTAAGCCAATATTTCGGTCCTGGATTGGGACCTTCTTCAGGGCAGAAATGAGAAGTGCAAAGATTTCGTTAGCCTGAATGGCCGTAGGTTATACATACAAAAGTTGTAATATGTAACAACTTTTGTATGTATAACCTACGACCATTCAGGCTAACGAAATCTTTGCACTTCTCATTTCTGCCCTGAAGAAGGTCCCAATCCAGGACCGAAATATTGGCTTAATGAAAATTGTGTGATCTCTTATCACGCCCAAATTTGCCGAGTTCCCCAACTAAAATTGTATTTTAATAATTTTGGTAGATACAGCAATTTATTGCTTTCTTTCTTTATTCTATTATATATATATATATATATATATATATATATATATATATATATATATATATATATATATATCTATGTATATGTATATATATATATATATATATATATATATATATATATATCTATGTATATGTATATATATATATATATATATATATATATATATATATATATATATCTATGTATATATATATATATATATATATATATATAGTATATGTATATATATATATATATATATATATATATATATATATATATATATATATATATATATATATATATATATATATATATATATATATATATATATATATATATATATATATATATATATATATATATATATATATATATATATATATATATATATATATATATATATATATATATATATATGTATATATATATATATATATATATATATACATATATATATATATATATATATATATATATATATATATATATATATATATATACATATATATATATATATATATATATATATATATATATATATATATATATATATATATATATATATGTATATATATATATATATATATATATATATATATATATATATATATATATATATATATATATATATATATATATATATATATATATATATATATATATATATATATATACATGGGGATAGAGTGTAGATACTCCTACACAGTCCCAATAGGAAAGTCGCCCTGCCCACGTGAGCCTTGATTCTCCTTCTGCTTCCTACACCCGAAGGGAATCATGACCTAACCCTACTCTCAACCAAGACCTATTTATCCTTACCCATCCCTACCCTGGTGAAGGGCAGCAGCGATCACCAGTACCGTCGTGAAGCACAAAGGAAGTAATCCTGGACCGGCTCTATAATGGAATGTCACAGGCATGACTGCAGCAGATGTAATGGCTGTGATACTGCAATCGAAATAGCAAAAGGGTAAACCACTCGATTAATTATGCCATGAGAACTTTGTACTACAATGATGGAATGAGATAGATAAGAGGATGTGCTATACGATCCGGCTAGCAGCCGGCCTCAATATGAGACCAGGTCAATTGGTGTGAAATTGTCTACTGGACATGCGTTTGTAGGAGACCAGGCTACTCATGGAAAATTTTCTACTGGAATAAAAACTAAATACGGGAAAGAAACTTACCATATCCACTTGAAATGTTAGGGGTCTACTTAAGACCGGCAAATTAAATATCTTGGAAAGAGAAATGGCCAGAGTAACTATATCAATATGTGGGATAAGTAAGACACACTGGAAATACCAAGGTCATTTCGAAACATTTGATAATGTAATCTATATCTCAGGTGCTGATAAAACCAGTATAAATGGAGCTGGATTTGTGGTATCTAAAAAAGTAAGTAAATATGTGGAAGAATATCACCCTATCAACTAAAGACTAATTAAAATAACTATAGCAGTAAAAAACATAGAATACACCTTCTATATATATGCCAACTTCAGACTCACCATACCAGGAAGTCGAGGATATCTACAGCGAAATTGAAATAATTATATCAAAAACACCGAATAAAGCAATGACATTTCTTTATTCTATTCAGGAGAGGATTGGAGATTTCAACGCAAAAAAGGAAACACAAAGTTGAAAAATATGGTCTTGGTGAGCAGAATGAAAAGGACGAAAGGACACTTCAGTTTTCCATCGAAAATAAAATGACGATATTGAATACTACCTTTCAACAGATTCCTCGTCGCTTCCATACATAAGTATCTCCAAATGGCAATTATCTATCTCAAATAGATGTTATACTGATAAATACGCGATAGCGCAGCTCATTTACTGGCGTTAAGACAAAATCGAGAAACTTAATGGCTGAGTATGACAGATATCAATACAAAACGAGAAGAGTCTAGAAGCTGGATTACGTACGCAGCTGAGAAAACTACAGTTACAAAGAGAATGCACAGGAAACATTGGATGTCAGAAGAAACAATGAAAGAAATAGAAGAAAGAAGACACATAAGAACGATGGACATAGCTGATGACATAAAATAAGCTCGATTAAAACAGGCAAATCATTTAACTGAAAATCTCTGCAGAAGAGACGAAAGCACCTACATAAACAGCATATGCAGTAAAGTCGAACAACTTTCAGCTCAGAATAAACCACATGAACTTTATAAGAAAATAAATTATTAAGCGCGAGAAATCAAGCCCCAAACACAGGCGATGGAAAACGAGGAAAGTGAGATTGTGAGGGACCAAAAAGGAATTTTAAAGGTTTGGAAAGAAGACTGCGAAAAACTATATAAAGACTCTTCTGATTCTGTCCATCCCCCCTTCAAGTAAACCATCATGAACGAAGTATTCCGAGATCAGAAGTAGAAAATGCCATTGCAAAACTCAAAAATCGAAAGGCACCAGGCCCAAATACCATAACAC
This sequence comes from Pachyrhynchus sulphureomaculatus, assembly GCA_019049505.1. NCBI lineage: Eukaryota > Metazoa > Arthropoda > Insecta > Coleoptera > Curculionidae > Pachyrhynchus > Pachyrhynchus sulphureomaculatus. The sequence goes on from CM032447.1 coordinate 142,377,956, forward strand.
TCGACGTCCTTAAAGCTATGGGAGAGCATGGGGTCAATTTACTATTTGACAAATGCACTACAGTGTGAAATACCGGCGAATGGTCTACGGAATGGAGAGAGTCAATATTCATACTGATATACAAAAAGGGCTCTCCCACAAAATGTATCAAGTATAGAACTGTCTCCTTGATCTTTCACGCTAGAAAGGTTTTTCCAACCGTACTGAATGAGCGGCTCAAGTCTTATCTATTGTCACCAATATTAGAAGAACAAAGAGGATTTATACCAGGAACGCGGGAGCAAATTTTGAATGAATATAACATCAAAATTTATCTCTGCTTCATCGACTATCAGAAAGTGTTTGACAAACTGAAATGGTCGAAACTATGGTGTATTCTGAAAGAAATAGGAACTCCGCCACACTTATTAAAGCTAATACAAACGCTTTACAAATTCAACATAGCTGAAGTGCGTGTTAACAGAAAGCTTCACTTTGAAAACTGGTATCCGGCAAGGATACATTCTTTCACCATTACGGTTGAACATTTATACGAAGTACATAATGCGCGAAGTTTTCAATAACTAGAATGGTGGTATCACCATTTTAGGAAAACGCATACAGTACCTGCGCTATGCAGATGACTGATTATAGCCGTGAATTAGAGGTCATTATGCGAAAACTGACAAGAATCAGTAAAAGTTATGGATTGGAAGTAAACAACAACAAAACAAAAATAATGATCATTAGTAGAATGAGTGATAATCAACCTCAACTTCTACTATGGTATGAAATCGTAGATTCCTATCAATACCATGGGTCTCTAATTACCAATACTAACCAGTCTATTTTACAAAAACTAAAAATTACTAAAAGACTGAACTCGCTTATAAACCAGATATACTTGAGGTATTTCTGCCACCTCAGCAGTAGACATGGGCTGGAATCACTGGTCATGCAGGGAAAGATTGAAGGCAAGCGCTGCGAGGCTAGATCACCTTCACGTTGGATGGATCAATTGAAACAGTTAACCGAGAAGTCATTGCATGAAGTATCAGAGCATGCACAGAATCGAGAACATTGGCAGATGATAGTTCAATCCATTTATTGTGCACAGAGTCACCATACCCTCTCGACGATGAAAGAGCTTAGGAGGATATATGTGTTTTTTAAGATTTCATTCATCTTACGATAATTCGACATAAGTTATTTGCCCACAAGAGTAGTTTAGTTTAACAGAAAGATTGGAAATTTTAGGTTATACCCTGTGCAATAATATTTATACTTTTAAATAAATTCTGCTATTCTTTAGATAGACGAAGACCCAGTTCTACTAGTATCGTTACTTACTTTGCTAGAAGTTAACTTGTAAGCAAATATGCCACAATCATATTGTATGCATCGTAACGAGAACTGGGGAAGCTTTGAGTTCTAATTTAAAAAATATATTTATTGGATCCTACCCAGAACAGTGCATTTCGTCTGACGGAAGCATGGGAAATTACCAGAAACGTAGTCTTTTGCCAAAATATTTTAGAAATATGGGAAGTAGTTGCTAGATATAGCTTGTCTGATTTCGCCCAAAGTGATGCATGCTAGAAATATATGTGAAACTAATAAATCATATCCATATCAAATTCAGTTTATCATTGCTATCCCAATCCGTCTTAAGAACTCTTTTAAATGGAACACCTCATTCATTTAGAATGAATTGCCTAGTACTGCGTTTTCTATCGAGTACGACCTGCAGCGATTCAAACCGTAAATTATTAATTTTGCGCCCGCGCCACCCTTGTGGAACTTTACAACTGACAGATTTCTTCCATGGCTAAAATATTATTATTCTCCTTTTGTAGATTATTTTCTCAATATGATGATTGCATAGCAATATAATAATAATCGTGAAATCTTTTAAACTTATACAAATTTTTTCGGGAAACAAAATTAAAAGTATTAGTTTACTAGTTCAATTTATTATATTGACCTGATGTAAAGTCAAAAGCTTTTATTTCCGTGACAAACCGCTTTGTAGGCAATTATATCTAAAATGAAGAATTGTATTTAAATGAGTTTTTGTTTCTTAGTAACTTCGCTTTCAGCTTTAGATTATAAAATAATTTTATGAGAGTTTTTTTATTTATATTTAATTATGTACGAAGCTTAGATAAACTTTTAAGTTTTTTGAGTTTCTGGTAATTTTTTTAAGATAATATAAAATTACAAGTAATGAATTATGTATTTGTTGATGCACTTTCATAATTCTAGACAATTGCTCAACCTAAAGCGCAAATCAATGAAATGATGAAAATTTTGTTGTGTAAGGATGACCAGTGGAGATATTTCCCAAAGAAATGTGCTAAAATGTGAAGGTGATTTTAAGTAATACGGCTCATGAATTTAGCGTTTTAGCTAGTACGATTCACACAGTTCTTATAGTTTTAATGATGTCAATGATCAGTACCTGAGTGTGGGAAACTTAGCATGTTTTGAGAAAATCCAAGCATTAATTCCAGAATTAGTATGTAGGATAAAGCATGGATCCACTATTATAATCGTAAGATCAAACCAGTGTCCATGCAATGGAGGTTTCCTAGTTCCGAAAAATTAAGTGTGGTGAAAAGATCATGGAGGAAGTTTTTGCCACACAGAAATTATTTTGAAGCTATTATCATACAATAAAATCAAAATACGTCTCTAAAAAGGCAAAACTAAGGATTTACACGTCGGTCATAAGACCTACTGTCACCTACGGATATGAAACATGGGTAATGAACAAATTAGAGGAAGAGACGCTGGAGAGGTAGGAAAGAAGGATGTTGAGAGTGATCTACGGAGGAAGAAACACACCGGAAGGGTGGACTAGACGGACAAATCAGGAACTGGAAAACTTATATGACGGATATAGAATCACATCTTTTATAAGAGCACAAAGAATGAGATGGTTAGGACAAGAGAGAGACTGCCGAAAATGATGCAACTTGTTAAGGAGGATTTAAGAGCCATAGGAGTCAGAGACTGGAGTACGAAGGCGCAGAACAGAATAGAGTGGAGGCATATGATCTAACAGTACTTATACGCCGGATGATGGAAAAGGGAAGAGGGAAATGGGCACAAGTTAACTAAGTCTTAGACATTCATGGCCTGTAGCTCATTAAATATATCATACAAAACAATCGTTGTCGGAAATACCTTGCTTCCAGTGTGATGGCTTTATGTTTTGAGGCATATATAGTACACTTGTATCCAAGTCATGTAAATTGTAGCAGCTATGAAGGAATCTGTTTTAACTAACAACTAAAACCTATGTCATAAATGAAGAAGGATACATGGTAAAATAGGCAAACTTATCTTTTTTGGTGATTTTCCTTATAGCTTCTTGAACCGCACCACCTGTCTGGATCCGGAATAAAATATCACCTCCGGTACGTTCTGTTTGTCCTAGAAGGTGACTAAAACAACAACTTAGATGGTAGATGCCCACATCCCACCTACCAGGCATCGCCCGGTGTGATAGCATCGCATCGGTCTAAGCTGCGTAAATTTGCTTAACGTTTCGTGGCTGTGCTAATGTCCCTGGACTGTAGAACTAAATGGAGCTCCCAGGATTAAAAAATTCCAGAGGTAAAATAACGCCCCGATCGTATCTCCGGGTGGGGGCTGGTTCGGGGGCGTTAACATATAGAGGTCACAATTTTAAAATAGATTTTTGTAACGTACAAGATTCAAACTTGAAACATAAATTCAGTGCACCCACATCTGCAATTAAATAAACCTCATGTACTCGTACAAAGGTCAATTCATCGACCTGCACAGTTAACTTTATCTGTCCTGGGTACGACTTCTCTACCCGGTTCAGGCGGACTCAACAAACCTCAAGATTATTGTGCTACATCTATCAACCAGCAAGTAGTACTAATTTTAGACCACTTTTCACTTTTCTTGCAGATACCATCGTACATTGACAGATTAATTATCCAAGTGAAGAAATTAACAGCCTTCTTGACTTGTTGTTAATCACGAATTCAGAGATTTACACTGTCATATGTCACCGTAAATCTGCTCTTAGGTTTTTCCGACCAAAAAGTGCCTTCGACATCGAATATTCTGCCGATCAGTGACAGAGAAGTGCCTGAACTGCGTAAAATTCGGCACTATAAATCTGCCTAATGGGAAATGTTTCCGAACTTTTCCTTGGTTGGACGTTTGTGTTAAATTTGACGACCCATCTGGCTGCTCAACGGATGTTTCTGATGTCATTTCGGCTGGCAGGGAAGCCTACATCACCTTTTTCAAAGAAATGCCCTTTCAGCGGCAAGCCTGCAAGCAATCAAAGAATTAAAAACAAACTTCTTGTCTGCCCCAACAATTCCAGATTCTTTTGGTCAGTCGCTAAGGCTGGTAGTCAAAATTTCACTAAATTCACTATACTACCCCTCACACGGCCAGATAATACTGTTGCAACAACGCCAGTTGAGAAAGCTAACTTACTGGGTAAATATTTTGCTTCAGATTCTACTGTTGATTTCCAAGGAAAAAAACGACCAACTATTCCTGTAATGCAGCCAGGAATGCCCAATATTATATTCAGACAGCGTAGTATAAAACGTATTTTAATGAAGCTAGACACCAACAAAGTTTCTGGCGCTGACGGAATATCTGCTATAGTGACCAAAAACACCACTAACACCAGTTTTTTGTAGACTCTTTGATCTATCCTACAGAATGAGAATATTTCCTTCATGCTAAAAATTCGCTACAGTTCATCCGATACCCAAAAAAGGCAAGAAGGCCTTACTAAACAACTACCGACTAGTGCTTTTAATAATATCGAGAGTCACGGGAAAGGCTACCAGCCAGTATCCTCTAAAATATCTTGAAGGATTGAATATTATTAGCGATATGGCTTTCGCAAGCAAAGATCAACAGGACATTTTTTAACTTATGTAATGTATGTTTGGAACAACGCAATTTAATAGACTGGAGAATCTCGAGAGGTTGCACTTAATATATCCAAGGCAGTCGACCGTGTTTGGCATGATGGATTGTTGACTAAGCTATGCTCTTATGGTTTACGGTATGTCTAAAAAGCTCTGCTTATGGCTCTCGTGTTTCCTCAGAGAGTGTCCTTTACAAGTGGTGGTCGACGGATTTTTTTCTAATACCTTCACTATCAACACCCCAAGGCTCCACCGTCTCGTGCTCTCTTTCTCATTTATATTCACAATATACTGGAAACGGCCAGGAATCCTATCTACAGCATTATAAATGACAGTACGCTTATTTCTTAATTTATTTTGAATGTTCGAACATCGGCTGCTCATGCAAGTGTCCGTAGACAGCAGGAAGTCGTTCAACTTAATAAAAACCTGAAAAAAATTCTATCTTGTGGTGACAATAACCAAGTGGAATTTAACGCTACATAAACCTAGATGGCCAATTTTTACAAAAAAGTTAATGTTGCTGAACCCGACGTAGTAGGGGCACTCCATTTCTCTAGCATCGTCATTCAGTTTGCTGGGCGTTAATTTGGGAGCAAATATGTCTTGGCATGAACATATTGCAAGCAGAGTTAAGAAAGTTTCTCAAGAGCTGGGAATAATATTTCCAACTAGAAAGTTTTACATAAAAACTATTAATTCTATACAAAGCTCAAATTTGACCAACGATGGAATACTGCTGCCATTTTTGTGGTTTTACTCCCAAACAAACAACAATTTGTTGGATTCTATACAGAAGAGAGCTGTTCGCCTGATGAGAGATCCAGCAACCTTGAATCCTTGGAACATTGAAGAACGGTTGGCGACTTGAGTCTATTCTACAAGTATTTTTATGGACGGTGTTCGATGTAGACCGCTTAATTCCTCCCATAGCGTTGCATGCTAGGAATAGACGCCGGGCTAATACTTAACATCCGTATGAAGTTCAGCTTGTTATCCCTCTTACAACCCTTTTTAAGTATTCTTTTATATGAAGAGCCTCATCCCTTTGGAGTGATTTTTCCAGGACTATGTTTCCCGCCGAGTACAATTTACAGCGATTTAAGACCAACGTAATCTGTTTCTCCGCACACACGTTGCGCCTGTAGCTCTTTAATGATTTTCCTGCAGCACGTGTGTTATACTCATAAAAAAAAAGTCATTAGAATACTCTAATTTGTGAAATGCATACTTGCTAAGCATAAAAAATATTTAATTCAAGTTGATGTGTGATATCCCTTTCTGTAAAGGAACATAATTAGAAATAATTCAGTTTCAGTTTTGCTGCTCTCATATCGGTGAAAAACATAGTCCTGGACAGTCTAAACCCCACAGGGATGTGATGTATTTAAATGCCATGTATTTCTACCATGAACAATTCACCAAGTTTTTCACGATATTCCAAAGAATCAAGATTTCTGGTGAGTTTTAGGACCCTAATCATAGGAAGGACTCTCTCCCGGATAAGCTCTAATAAAACACATCCTCAAACATGGGTGCAATATTCCATCTATGTCGAATTTGAATTTCGTGGAGGATTAAAAGCTGTTGTAAAGTATTTAGCTTTCTAGTACCACATAATATTCCTAGTTGTTGTTAAACAGCCTTCTTTGTTTTTTATACATCGTGATCATGCCAAAATATATTTGCAATGAAGTTAACGTTTAGGAAGATAAGGAACTATACTATGTAATCGAACGACAAAATTATGTCTAGTTCTATAAGGTGAACATCAAAAATACTATCTAAGTTTTTACAGCGTTAAATCTAGGGTGGTTACCCGCATCCCAAAGCAGAATTTTCTTTTCCGTCTTTGTTAAATTACACAAATTCCTGATTTCTGTGGATATTTACATGAACGGTTGGTGTTAATGGTGACAAGCTATATATATCATCAGCCAAGCCAATATAAAGAAGAAAGATAGTAGGAGAGAGTATGAAGCTCTGTGGTACACAGGTGTTGATAGTAGGTGTCCAAAAGAAATTCATAAATTGGCACTCGCAAAGAACGACCTCTAAAAAAATTTAAGAGCTGCAATCAAAACCTTTCGCTGCCTGCCAAACACGATCCAGTGCCGTTGATATATCAAATATTATCGCTCGGAACTCCATAATGTTCAATTGCGTCGTTCAGAGTGTGGTGTTGCTTAGGAAAGCTATATTGTTGGTCTTTAATAATATCGACTCTTTTCTGATATTTTCCAGAATTTTTATATATCACTGAAAGTACTGCAACTAGCTTATAGTTGTTGAGCATTGTTTGTTTATCCCTTTTAAATATAAATTATTTTGGACAACATAGTAAAATGATATGACAAAATGTCGTTGAAACAGAAATTATTTTTTATTTTTTTTTACGAAGAAAGTATTTCGTAAAGACTTTAAATCTTAAAATTATTGTGTATTTCATACTTAATAAAAGAGGTAGAAATACACGTATTTACAAATTTTTTGTATACGAAAGTATTTAACTTTACGTTAAGTTTTTTTAATATTGTTTACGCTGTATTTCTTTCTTTTTCTCTCCCATGGGTGTTCTTGAATTAATACTACTGCGTCTTTTTGTATCAATAAATTAATAGTTGGATAAAACAGTGGATCGAAATGTACTTGGAAGGTTTTATAGAGGTTTAATAAGTTTATAATATTTGCTTAAAGAAACTAGGGAGAAGGAACCTATGCAAAATATACTTGATAATAGTACGGGTTCCAGTGGTATATGTTAAAATTATTTCTCCATCTCACACTTTCCTGAGTTTTACGTTCTTCAGATTCTTTTTAATTTGTAAATCAGTTTTTTAACTTTTTATCTAATTTTTCCATTATTAATTCTCTTGCTAAAAATAAATATTGTATTGTTCAAAAAATCACACTCCGACATTACTGAATTTCGTCATTGTTTGTTTATCGGTTTGTCCGTCTGTTTGTTTGTTATTACGATAATTTTCGAACGATATGAGATATCAACTTTACATTTAGTAGAGAATACTCAGTATATATCACCACTACACCAAACACTTTATTTTTGCACTCGACCCGCGTTTCGCTAACCATGTTAGCTTCATCATCGCTCCTGATGACATGGTTAGAGAAACGCGCGTCGAGTGCAAAAATAAAGTGTTTGGTGTAGTGGTGATATATACTGAGTAGTATCATTGTGCCAAAGATTCCACATTCCCAACTTAGTTAGTAGAGAATGTAAAGAAAAAATAGATTTTTTAGTTGTAAAATTACGTGAGGCGTACTTGATTTTATATAATTCAATTTGAAAATTTAATACTGCCAGTGTCACTTGCAAAGTAAATACTAATCTTGTGAATTGCATAGGTTGTTTAGGACCTAGGCGGTAATAACTGGGTAATGGCCAGGTATTGTTTGGCATTAGTATATTTCTTAGGGGAATAAGAAGAAAATCTATAGTTTTTAAGCAATATCGCTTCAAAAGAAAGGCGTGAAAGAGACGAGGGTGGTTAAATATGTAGAATTTTAATAGTTTTATTAGACTTTCTCCTGGCGTTTGGTTAAGGTTATAAGAAAAATGTGTCCATAATTACTACAATTGCAGATAAATAGTGGTAGAAGGTTGGTATTTCAAATATATCGTGTTAGGTTTCTAGAGTAAAAAAAAATCTAAATATTGTGTTTGTGTTCTTATTATTTCCAATCTTAGCCAACATAAAAATTAACGGGAAATGTCTAATTTGAGCTGTAAATTTTTATTTTAGGTTTAGTGACTTCCTATGAAGTTTCCATTATTTAAAATACAGATTTGTTATGCCTAGAATAATTTATTCTTTGGCGTAAAAAAAAGTTAAATTCAATATTTATTTTAGAGCTGTGTGTTTCCAAGGGAAGTACTTTATAAATTACTTTACCGATCTTTGCATTATATAAATAAACGCCCCATTTGTGTTATTTGTTAGTATTCTCTATTAGAACTATGACCGTGATATTTGGTGGCATTGTATTAAAAAGACCAATGTAGAATTCCAAATTTATATCATAATTAATATAAATAATTTGAATTTATTAATTTTTATTAGTCCTATCGGTACATCAAAAGACAGTATCTTGGCAATATTTTTAGAGCACAAAAATAAAGCGCTAAGACAGAATGTTTTTAGTGAAAATTGTTTCATGATTTTGCAGGACTTACTAAATTTAGAGGGTAAGCTAATAATAATGTTTTTTTAAGTGTATAAAATGTTTCTGGTTGTGTAGAAAATCATAGTGCTTAATGAATACAACCAACAAGTTCAAGCTCAAAAAAATGTTTAATTTTAAAAATATTGTATAATTTTTAATGATACTTATTATCTTGAGGGCGAGGGATGTTTGCCAATGACCTATTTGGCTTTAATAACCTGAATTTGACAAAACTTAGTATATAAACCTCTTTTAAATGGATAACGATGCAACTCATTTACGTATCTCTAGGGATTTTGTTGGAATATATAAAAAAAACATGGTCAAAAACCATAAGATTTTAACCTGCTTATGATATATTGTCACTTAAGTATTTGTAATTAAAAATTCCGAAAATCGGGAAACCATTGAATAAAATAAACGTAATATTTATTAAAATTATATGTTTCGTGCAGATGTCTCCCACTCACACCAAACAGCTAATAAGAAACCGTTTCCTTAAAAATAGCTTGATATACAGATTGACTTGTACTGCCATATATTACATATGACCAGTACCAGGTAGATTATTGACGAAATGATTAAAATTATTAAGAAGCAAATTAAACGGTATTTTGTGTGTCTTTTTTTGTAAAAATGGTGTGATTATGTAAAGCTACGCAAAATTATTTTTTTGCAATTAAAATTATTATTTGCCATTTAACACTGAATTAAGACACAATATGCTTATTATAAGGTAATAATTAAAGCAAGGGTTTCCAATCTTTTTTTTACTGCGACTCCCTTTACAGGTTGGAATTTTTTTGCGAGGCCCTTCTAAAAGAAGATACCAAAGAAAACACCAAAGAATATAGAATCTTAATTATTATTTATTAGAAAACATAAAAAAAACTACAAACAATACAATTAATGAGAAGGATGAGCTTGCTTTTCTGGGCATAACTTCTCAAATCGGAGCTGAAATTTTGAAACTGCTACCCTCATTTCTTTTTCTGAATTTATTTGTGACCTGTACTTCGATTTGATTACTGTAACTGTACAAAAGTCAGTTTTATACAAGTACTACGTAGCAAGTGGTAAAGTGAAACAGTTTGTCTTTATAGAATCGTGGTTTTAGGCTCGTATCAAAAGGTAGTTCTAACATCTCTTCTTCCTAGGCTGTTGTGTGAAGTGTAGGTGGTGGTGGGGTCGATTGGAGTTGATTTCTAATCCAGTCGTATTGATTCAGGTTCTCCGGAAAATATTTATTAAAATGTGTTCTTAATGTTGATAAGTGTTGGATAAATATCAATTGCAAACTTGGCTCGAGATTTTGAATAGATTTTTCTTTCAGAAAGCCTTTCAAAACAGGGAAACAGTCAGTATTTCCTTGCTCCTCTTCAATTTTTCTTTTCCGCAACAGCAACTTCTTTTGAAACGCTGCAATTTTATCAGTCAGTTGCAGTATATGCGTTTCGATTTCCTGCAACGATTTACTAAGGACATGTCGCAAAGATATGCCAGTTTTATTAAGAAGTCAGTAGTTTTAAACTTTTCTCTGTCACGATGCGATGTCAATAAATACGTGTACAACTCATTTTTTAATTCGTGTACACGTGAGAGTACGTTACCTCTCGACAACCAACGAGAGTTACAGTAATAAAGTAAAGATGTATGCTCGGCACCCAAATCTTCACAAAGCTTATGAAAAAATCTTGCCTTCACGGGTCTTGTTTTTATGAAGTTCACCACTTGTATAATTATACCACAAAATTTAATTCAGGTGAAATATTTTTTGCAGCCAGGGCCTATGTATGACGCAATGTCTTCATTTTACATTTGGAGCCTTGGTTTTAATGAAAGCTTGAAGTCCTCCATACTGCCCTGACATGGCTCGAGCTCCATCCGTACACATACCGACACACTTCTTCCACTGAATGTTATTATCTTCCATGTACCGCACGTAACATATTAATTGAGCGTCGTTATTACTGTCTGTCGTTTCAACCAGTTGAATGGCAACCAGAAAGATTTTCCACAATTTGCTCATTAATGTCTTCAGCTGTGTCATGAATGCGACGACTAATCGTATTGTTAGAAAAAGGAATATATTTTATTTCTTCAGCCGCCGATTCTCCAATCATCATCACATAAGATCTTTAGCAATCGTATGTGGTTTCTTACATTTGGCAATAAGGTGAGCGACCTTGTAAGAGGCGAACAGTTCGTTGGAAGGAATAGATGCTCTGGAAAAGACGGATATCGACTAATTTTTCAGTTCTCGCCAATTTCTTGCAAAAAAATCTCGCTGCTTTCCTTGTGCATATCGTCTCGCGACTCCCCTAGGATAACGCCGCGACGCCCTAGGGCGTCGCGACGCACAGTTGAGAACCCCTGAATTAAAGAATATGTTATATGGCACGTATCATAGGAGGGACAATTTCGTTGATATTCTTGAATAATATAGTCATAATTTCTCTAATAGGTACCTGCTATAACTTTATACACTTTTTAATTTTTAAAGATATCCTCAATTAAATTGGATCGCTGGAAATGTCAAAGTATAAAAAAAGGCCGTTCCGCTACTTTAATTCTCATATAAGTGAATAAAGGAACTTGATTTTTCTTTATTTCTCTAAGAATAAAGGTAATTTCTATCTTTTATTATATCTGTGTTTCAGATAACTTGTTTGAATTACACACAGTTCTAAGATTAGAACTTTATCAGTAACAGCCACTTTTACTTACAAACAAACTAAAGTATTATGTAAAAATATACTAAAAGTACTAGATAATTTCATAAAAACAGCTTCATGCAATATTTGAACCTAATCAATTTATTAATCTTTATTTTTCATTTATTTGCACCATTAACAAAATAACAGTGGTCCTACAAAAAAACATGTATTTTAAGACATATGTAACGTTTTCTCGGCAAAACAATTTCTTATGTGAAAAATTATCATAACTCATCCAAATTTTTGCTTTTCTCAAGTATAGTATAATAATAATTTTAAGGGGTATGTACCCGAACTCTTTTTTTCAAAAGCATTCAATTATTTTTACATATGTTGCCGTTTGCCTCTTTAGAGTAAGTCTGGTCTGTTATTTTAGGATTCCCGTACTTGTGATGCAAAGCCAAAATCTTCTGACTAGATAACCATTATCCTTTTTAGTGTTCCGTACGGAACACTTATAAGATCACTTCGGTGTCTGTCCGTCTGTTCGTCTGTCTGTCCCTCTGCCACACTCGATTTTCTCCGAAACTATTTGACATAAGAAGTTGAAATGTGGCACTAATGTAGCAATTGATGGCCCCATTTGAGCCGTGTAGTTTTGAAAGTTAAATTTTGACTTAAAGGGTTAGTTTTGGGGGGTGAAGTCGGAAGTGAACAAAAAATTTTTTACCAGGTCATCGAGTGGGGTGTCAAATGAAAGCTTGTGAAAACACGAGTTCAGAAATTTATATAATGTAATACTCGCACACATTTTTCTTTGTATTATTGTTAAAAAATTGCCAAAAATCGCTGTACCCTCCCTTATCTTGAAAAGTACAGATTAAAAAATTTTGAAAAAACTTCTGGAATATTCTCCACAGGATACAGATTGAAAAAAAGTTATCCCGAGTGCATTACCTGGTATTCTGGTATACAAAAATTTCAAGGTTATCAGTTTCCTACAAAGATTGGGAACAAACTTTGTTGAAAACTTATTTGGGGTGTCTTTTGTGAAGTCATTGCCCATTTTGTACCTTCGTAACAAAAATTTTTATTTTAAAAGCAATCAACGTACTGAACACTAATTGCGCAAATCCGACTTGCATTTTTCCGGTTATTTGTTAATACTTTATCTTTTGTTTCAGGTTAAATTGGTCAACTTAGCAATTGAATTGTGAGTATTTTCACCAGATTTTAACACATCACCACTACACCAAACATTTAATTTTTGCGATTGACTGTCAGTCAATCATCGCTCCTGATGTAGCTAACATAGTTAGTGAAACGCGCGTCGAGTGAAAATAAAATGTTTGGTGTAGTGGTGATATAACAAGCTATTTGATCTTGTTAAAACTGGAATTAGAGAACACCTTACTGCCGTGTGATTATTAAACAATATACGTTTCGACTTTAAACTTCTCTTTCGAGAAACTTTTTGGGGCTTTATTGCTAATAAAAATTTAATGGCCTTAAAATGAAGGCTAAAAGAACAGACTAAATATTTGAGTAAAATGATTTTTTTATTCCGAGTTTTTAATACTTTATTATATTATACATAATGCCGACTTCCAGTCAATGCAATGACGGGTTTAGATAATGAGAAGCGGCGAAGAGAGCACGTCCACTCTTTGGCCAAAATTTAATTGTATCTATTTACATACTTAATCATGTTTTGTTTTTATTTCCTGTTTATATGCATGTGCCTGTATGTGTAGGTTTTTTGGCTTTACGCCCAAAGTTTACTTCAAAAAATATCGTTAGATGCACGTATATTTACTATATAAAAATTGTTTTACAATAGACATCTATTTTAAAACATAAATTCTAAAGAAAAAAATTGCGGTTAGAGAAAAAAACAATATTTCTAAACTCTATTGAATTACCGCTGAATAGCCTTTTGTCAAAAAAGAAACATTACCCAAGAGTTTTTTTTTTTATTTTAATATTTATGAACTTTCCAATACTTTTAAACCTGAAGATCAATTTGTCTTGTTTGCTTAACAAAATCTTTTAAAAACTTTATTTTGGAGGAAAAGTTTTCAATTCAAATATGAGTTTATTGGCTTAGTTTGTCCCATGTATGAATCGCGACGGTCGGGAGTAAGAGAAGAGGCAGCTTTATAGCATTTATTCCTGTGCTAAGAAAACGATTTTATGTGGTTTTAAGATTTTTTCAGAAAACTTTTTTTTAAATCCTTTTATTTTAAAACTTTTAGACCTCTATGATAAAATAATAAATCATTAATTTTATTTAAAAGCAAGAGAAAAATTGTTATTACAGCATTAAAAGCTGATGAAGTTGACTTTTTACTTATATGATATTATTACCAAATAACGTGATTATAGAGATGGAAGATTCTTACCCTCATAACGGTAAATTTATCAGGTCAAATATCAACCACCTAATCGTAGAATGGCTGCTGGGCAAGAACTTTAATTTATACTAAATGATGAGAGTTAAAAGCAGCACCACAAACTGGAATATAATTATGTAGAAGTATTTAATTGCCATAGTAAAAAATTGCAGAATATTGTGACATACAGTCTGTAAAGTAAGAACGTGACCGCTCGTATTCTTGAAAAAATATGTTTCGAGAACATTTCTTGCCATCAATGTATTCTTTGGTGTGCTAACAACGGTGCAATTACCTTCGTAAGTTATCCAATCGCCTCCTGCATTAATAATCTGGTATCTTCGAGGCATGCCGTCGACGAGGTTTTATGCATACTCGCGCGGCAATAATCTCCAAATTTTTCGAATCTCGAAAAAAGTGATTCAAAGTTCTTAGAGTCTTTCCTCAAACTCTTTTAATAGGGTTGGCGTCCGACGATTTTGAGGGCCATTCTAGTATCTTATCGTGGATCCAAGCGAGCCGCTTCGCTACATAATTTTCGCCCGGCAAAGATTTGTTCAACGTGCTTCGGAATTTAACATCATGGGCACGTAGATGTTGTCGAATGGTCTCATGGGACACATTCAAACCCAGTTTCCTTAATTTTTGCCGCGCCTTGACGCAGCGTCAATTTCGGGTCCCGTAAAAATAAAGACACGACTCGTTTTTCGACTGTGACGTCGACATTTTTCGTCTCATTAAAATGATTTACCTACTTTTTCATAAACGATATTTAGCGCTGCGGAATGTGTCATTTTAGGCCCACTTGGATGAGAACAAAGGAAGACTGCCTCGAACCGACGCGCAAACAAGTGACTCATTTTGGATTTTACGTAATTTCGACGAAAGTTCGGAATCAGCTGACATTTTTACTAAAATGCGTCGTAGACAACGGTTCCCTTTACCGAGTTTTTGTTGAATTGCTAGAATCGCATCTACCAAAAAATGAACTATAGTGGACACGTTGTTACTTGACAGACCGTATGAGCCATGCAAATAATAGTAATTACTTACCAGTTCATAAAAAATAAAAAGATAAAAAAGATCTAAGATTATTACGAACTTTCGCAATTTATTGTTACCTATATGTCAAATTTAAACTTTCTGATCTTATTTCCAACGAATTTCTGTTACAATATAGAACTTCAGTTAATCCATACAGATTATTACAATGACTTTTCACGCTACCTGGATCTCATTGATTACGAGTTTGAAATTACCTATTTTAATAATATTGTTGTATTGTGTATGCATCTTTGCTTTCTTAAGACTATATTCATTGACAATTAGAAACAGACTAGTCTTAAGGTGTGATGAAATGCAATACTACCAACACAGCGACATATTTTCTGTTATTTTATTAATTTTTTATTGATGCTGAGCTCTTGTTTTGAGTTACATTTAAAGAAAATCATTCTTAAAATTTGTATTTAGAAATTTGTTAGTGTATTCTTTCGAATAAAAATAGTAACGCCATTTTATAACTTTCTGTTAAACCAGGTGAACGCTTTATTTTCTTAGAAAAACTCCAAATCTAGGCTTGTAAGTATAATAGGAAAAAATAATTATAACTGGGTTTATACTCTTATTTATTATCAAATTTCACATAGAGTTCTAATAGAATAATGGACCTCCCTCGAATAGTGGACCAGACTGCTCACTGATCAATCACCGAGGATGCGTCTCGTTCTATTGGATGTCACGACCTAGATATAGATCAGACAATGTCGATTATTTAGCAGCGATAATACAGCAACACACTTAAACTGTAAGACAGTTTAGGACGCTACAGGACAAAATCAACCATACCACCGGTAGAAAAAAAAAACAACTATCCAGTAAACCTTTTATACAATAAAGTTAAAATAGACGCTCTTCACCATCAGACGTTAAGTGACATAGAAACGCAAAATTATGAAGATTAGATTGCTAAGGCAAATATTTTTATTGGAGACTTGTTTTTTTTTTTTAATTTTTATTAAGTGTTATTCACGTTAACTTTTACCTGATCGCGAAGAGTAGTCATTTAAGCTTAGGCTATTATAATCTTTTATTATATTGGAAGTGTGCCCCTTACTTCAGAGTTGTTTCTATTGATACCACAGGGTGGGATAGTTAACTTATGTGCGCTGGCGTTCTACGACGTCGAAGAATAAAAGTCTTCCGTGTAGCAGTATTGTCAATGTAAAAAGCTTGATACTGTCAGGTCTATATTAAGCTGATGAGATCCAATGGAAAAAAAACTTTTAGATTGGCAATTGGTTAGTCTGGTAGAGAAATTCACCATTTTTCGCGTCCCAAATTTTTAATAACCTAGAAAATGCAACCGACCATCATCGCCTTCTTCAAAAGCTCTAATCAAAATTCATTTGAATAATTATTAAACCAATATAAAATGTGCATTGATTTGGGAGAAGAATGTATATATATATATATATATATATATATATATATATATATATATATATATATATATATATATATATATATATATATTTATATATAAAATGTGAAAACAAAGAAATTGTTTCAATAAATTATTTTAGTACCAGTCCGAAAAATTAATTATCGCACTGTATCCTCATATTATTGGATTAGAAGCCAGTAATTTCTTAATTAAATAACAGATAAAAGATAATTGGAAAATAATAGTTATTTCGGGTGACAAAAACGCGTCCAGTCAGATTTTTTTTCGGAAGTTCGACTTAATTAATAAATTTCATTTTCTTAAGAATTTTTCAGATATATCTAAGCAATAATAACATTCCAAAAATACAAATAATGTAAAAAGTTTTATGATAATATATACGGTCTACTATTAACTTGAACTTGACCATTAATTAATGAATAACCTATTAGCATGCACGTTTGCATTTTCGGAAGTTTCTAAATTTCCGTATTTCGTGACCATTTATCATTAATGTTATTGTTAGCGTTGTTTGATATGTCCTTCTTGATTAATACGTACATAATTTTGTATAACATGATGTCAAAAGGTAAACGGGGAGCTAGCTTGTCAAATTATTATTTTTAATATATATATCTATATATATATATATATATATATATATATATATATATATATATATATATATATATATATGAATAATATTTTTTTTGAGAAGTTAAGATTGAAGATGATACTGGTATAAGGGCATGGAAAATTTTATAGTTTTGTTTAGATAAGAAAACACACTCCTTGAGATAAGACCCTGTCCAACTAGAGCGACTTTCCTTCTTTACGTATAAGGTGATCAGATCATAATAAAATGTGACTTTAACTTTGATACATATCTAAATTTTAATCGTAAAATATATACATCAAACACAATATATAAATTACAATTGCAAACACGCATAACAAAATAAAATTAGAGAGCTCAAATTTACGGCCAATTAAGCTAGTACCTTTATTTTACGATCAGAATTAACCGATCTTCCGATCCGTCAACTAACCCAGCAGCCTGAGACGTGAGCAAATACGGCCAAGCAACACAGCCAGACAGACAACCCAATCCAACATTGCCAGATTGTATCTTTTTTATATATCCTTTTAATTGAGGTAATAGCTTGTAAATATGACAAACCGACCAACTGACCGAGAGGTCTGGTACACCTGACATATGACCTCACCTCACTTCCCGGCAGATAGGGCGGACTATCTGGAGATTCGTAAGACCAGCCTGTCTCTGTCTATCACGCTCCTAGAGGTATACTGCGGATCCTTGAGAGGAGTAAGCTTCTTCTTGTGGTTCCATTTCCCGTCAGATGGGGCAAACTATTCACAAACCCGTAAGACTAACAGCCAGTCTCTGTATAATATGCACTTAGAGGTATACTGCAGATCCGGAAAATCCGTATGCTTCTTTTTGCTCCCTACTCCTTCTAACTGCTACCAGACACATGACCCCACCTCACTTTCCGGCGGACAGGAAGGACTAACTGCGAACTCGTAAGACCAGCAGTCCACCTCTGTCTAAGAAGAACTTACTTGTATACTGCGGTCCCGCGCATCCAGTATGCTTCTTCTTACGGACCCCATTTCTCTGGCGGACAGATAGACTAACTGCCGACCCATAAGACCAGCAGCCCGTCTCTGTAAAGCACGCACCTAGACATACATTATCATCCGCGTTCCTCTCTCTCATCATCTACGCACGTGCCGCTTCTCGTCAGTCGGTGGCAACACACCAATCCGATGAGTGTTGCGTGAGAAGGCCCGATTCGTTTTATTACAAGACCGAGTATTGCTGAAAATAGAATGCCTTGCGCTGCGCGACCGACCGAGGTAGAACATTCTGGTGGGACTAGGGTTGTTGCCGGGGAAAGAAGGATACCGACCTAGGTAAGGCATTCTACTCTATCACATCATTGCGCTGACACCTGCCGTCCACGGTTCGCGTCCTTGCCAATCGTGATGGACCAGAAACGTTCGCTACTACTCTATACCACTCATCTTCATTTAGTCGTTTTGTTTGTTAGAGCGTATCCAAGATAGGGTACCATCGGCTACTAGTGGACATACCCATTGACCTCTGGTATATCGTTTCTTCACTGTCGTCCTTACGGGGGATTCCGTAAGTACCGGGATAAAATACTAGAAGTTCTGTTGTCTTGTTTGTCAATCCTAGCCCGACTGATGAGCCGTGGTACAGCGAAATGGGCCTCGGGATGGATTGACAAATCAGAGAAGAGTTGGTGGACTGCTGAAATATGGACTTGGTCTGTTATCAGTTGTTTTACATTAAACCACAACCGTTCGATATATATATATATATATATATATATATATATATATATATATATATATATATATATATATGTATATATATATATATATATATATATATATATATATATATAGATATATCTATATATATATATATATATATATATATATATATATATATATATATGTATATATATATGCGTTAAAATTTCATGACATTTCGACGATGGAAAAAATCGAATTTCATGTGTTGATTAAACACTGCTTTTGGATGGGAAAATATACCATTCAAGCAAAGCAATGGCTTAATTAGTGTTACGGGGACTGTGCTCCTTGAAAATCACTCATCATTTACTAGTATGCTGAATTGAAACGCGGTCGTACAGGTACAAATGATGCTAAACGCTCTGGACGCCCAAATGAGGTGGTTACACCGGAAAACAAAAAAATCTACAAAATTGTTTTGGATAACCATAAAGTGAAATTGCGTGAGATAGCTGACACCCTAAAGATATCAAACAAAGATCTTGGTCATATTTTGCATGAACGTTTGTTCGAAATGGGTACCGCGTTTACTCACACTGGACCAAAAACAATAAAGTGTTGATGATTCTGAGCGCTTTTTGGACCTGTTTAAGCACAATAAATAGAATTTTTTCATGCGGTATGTGACAATGAATAAAACATAGATCCAGTACTACACACCGGAATCAACTCAGCTGTCAGCTGAGTGGGCAACAGCTGGTGAAAACCGCCGGAAGCGACCAAAGGCACAACAGTCGGCTGGGAAGGTTTTGGCCTCTATATTTTGGGATGCGCATGAAATAATTTTCATCGACTATGTTGAGAAGGAAAAAACCATCAATAGCGAATATTATATGAAGTTATTGGTGCGTTTAAAGGCAGCAAAGAAACGGCTCCAAATGAAACAAGAAAAATGTGCTCTTTCATCAAGACAATGTCCCGTGTTACAAGTCAATGGTTATGATGGCAAAATTGCATGAATTGAAGTTCGAATTGCTTCTTCGTCCACCGTATTCTCCAGATTTGGCCCCCAGCGACTATTATCTATTCGCAGACCCCAAAAAATGCTCGCGGGAAAGAGATTTGGATCCAATGAAGAAGTTATAGCAGAAAGTGAGGCCTGTGTTGAAGGAAAAGACAAATCCTTCTACAAGAAAGGTATAGAAATGTTATAAAAATGTTGGACTAATTATATTGCCTTTGAAGAAGACTATATTGATGAATAAAGTCTAATTTTGCAAAAAAAATGGGTTTTAAGTTATATACATATATATACATATATATATATATATATATATATATATATATATATATATATATATATATATATATATATATATATATATATATATATATATATATATATATATATATATATATATATCTATATATATATATATATATATATATATATATATATATATATATATATATATATATATATATATATATATATATATATATTTACTTAGGCTTAAAGTTAATTTTTAGCAGTAGTTGATTAAATATTAATAATTCTTTTTTTTCCAAATTGTCTTATCTTTGTGGCCTTCTATAATAACCCGCAGGTCCAGCTCATAACGAAGTAAAATTTGGTGATGCCCATTTGCTGTGACAAATCTCTAATAATGACAATGTCTATACCAAAGTGGTTGCGAAAATAAAACGAACGGATCTTTCTTGAGATTGAGCCAGCAGAATATAGGACTACAGGCATTCTAGACTTTGGTCGTTTATAGGTACATAAGTGCTGACCTGTACTTGAACTTCCGTATCATACCAGGATTTTGTCGGAGTCCAAGAACCGTCAGTCTGCCAGAGACCGGTTATACTCAAGAGTCTGTGGACATTTTTTTGGCAAGCCTCAAGCTAGAGATTTCTAAGATTTATGTAGACCAAAGATTATTTAAGGCCTTTCTTGAAATATATTTGGTAATCGAAAATTATTAATAGAGCACAACAATTACCCATATTTAAATAATCTGGTATTAATTTATTTTTAACGATGGCTTTAATATATGTCGCGTTTAAATTAAAGGATAGCATAATAACAACTAATGGTACTAATTTGTAAGAAATTAGGCATTCTATTAATGTGTGTCATTCTTAAAGGTGTAAATTTTATTCTGTAGATTTCTATCTGTTCCACAAAATCTTGCAACTCTCGTTTCTGTTCGGCGAATGTAGCTCCTTTCGTAATTAGCTCTTAACATATCTTAGAAATTATGTTGTGATCCAACTACACTAGGTAAAAGGTATTATAACAATGTTAACAAAATATAAATAATTTTTAATTTCTTATTATCTTTACAGTTAAAAAAATAAAAATGTGTTTTTGAGAACACCCTTTTAAAGTTAAAAAGAGTGATTTTCTAGTTTCAGTATTTTAGAGAGTATTCACTTTTATTTTAAAAACTGATGCACGAACTCTGCTGAAAATTAATTTAATTTATAGTATTCTTCAAGAACCAAACTCATAAATGATCTCTCTCATTTTGTATCAGACAAAGCTACAATGATAGCGAAACGCAACATACAGTTTTTGTAAAACAAAAATAAAGTGGAAATTGACAAAATCAGTCTTTCATTACATTCATTATGAATTTCCATCAAGTAACAGCCACAACAATTCAAAGTTTAAATATTTTTAAATTAAAAATTATGTATAGGACTACTGTCCATCAGCTACTTAAAAATTTAAGTAAATGAGAAGTTAGCTGATGTTATAATCACTTTTTTATGACAAAGGTATATAAAATGTTAGATTCACAGACATTATACACCATACAGTGTGGCTCAAAAAGCAGGCACAAAGAAACCATTGTATTAAAATAGCGAATTTTGACTTTACCCTTAGTTTTATGTAGTCAGAAAACGTTTGTGCCCAAGTTCCTAATAATAGCTTTTAACTTGACAGGTCAAGCCTGGAGTATAATTTTAATTAAGTTAAAAAGGTAAATATACGATTAAAAAGTTATCGTACAGGTAGCTTAAAGTCTAACAGCTAAAGCGTAAATAGAATAACTTCAAAATAACCGTAAATGAGAATAAATTTAGTTCAAAATATATTATTAACAAGATGTACAACATTTTGAGCCTTACAATTTGCCTCTCTGCTGCAACTTCAGATATGTTCGACACCTATTCACCCATTTAGGGTTTTAACCCCTTTTAACCAACTAATTGATTTTTTAAATGATAATTTAATTCTGGATAAGAAATGACCCAAAGATAAGGTATGTCTCAGGATAAAATATAATAGTAGTCTTGGAAATAACGTGGTATAGCTAATCAGCATTAAACCATAGCCATAAATCGTAGAACACTAAAAAGTAGATCAAGAGAGATAGCAGTCAAACACTAAGATAATTTAATTTAGTGTTATTTTTTCAAGGACGACACTCGGTAAAGATTATAGGTTATATATAGTTCTAGAAAATTTAATTCTTTAAGTAAATTTTGCCAATATCTTCTGAAAAATTTTAAAGGAACCAATATAAATACTATTGCAAGATATGCGAAGGTAGAAATAATACGTAGGCTGAAAAGTTTTTGGCCTAGCAACTTAAAACCCATTTTTTTTTTGCAAAATTAGACTTTATTCATCAATATAGTCTTCTTCAAAAGCGATATAATTAGTCCAACATTTTTATAACATTTCTATACCTTTCTTGTAGAAGGATTTGCCTTTTCCTTCAACACAAGCCTCACTTTCCGCTATAACTTCTTCATTGGATCCAAATCTCTTTCCCGCGAGCATTTTTTTGGGGTCTGCGAATAGATTATAGTCGCTGGGGGCCAAATCTGGAGAATACGGTGGACGAAGAAGCAATTCGGACTTCAATTCATGCAGTTTTGCCATCATAACCATTGACTTGTAACACGGGACATTGTCTTGATGAAAGAGCACTTTTTTCTTGTTCATTTGGAGCCGTTTCTTTGCTGCCTTTAAACGCACCAATAACTTCATATAATATTCGCTATTGATGGTTTTTTCCTTCTCAACATAGTCGATGAAAATTATTTCATACGCATCCCAAAATATAGAGGCCAAAATCTTCCCAGCCGACTGTTGTGCCTTTGGTCGCTTCCGGCGGTTTTCACCAGCTGTTGCCCACTCAGCTGACAGCTGAGTTGATTCCGGTGTGTAGTACTGGATCTATGTTTTATCCATTGTCACATACTGCATGAAAAAATTCTTTTTATTGTGCTTAAACAGGTCCAAAAAGCGCTCATAATCATCAACACTTCATTGTTGTCCACTGTGAGTAAACGCGGTACCCATTTCGAACAAACGTTCATGCAAAATATGACCAAGATGTTCGTTTGATATCTTTAGGGTGTCAGCTATCTCACGCAATTTCACTTTATGGTTATCCAAAACAATTTTGTAGATTTTTTTTGTTTTCCGGTGCAACCACCTCATTTGGGCGTCCAGAGCGTTTAGCATCATTTGTACCTGTACGACCGCGTTTCAATTCAGCATACCAGTAAATGATGAGTGATTTTCAAGAAGCACAGTCCCCGTAATACTAATTAAGCCATTGCTTTGCTTGAATGGTATATTTTCCCATCCAAAGCAGTGTTTAATCAACACACGAAATTCGATTTTTTCCATCGTCGAAATGTCATGAAATTTAAACGCATATCGTTTGAAGGTTGGTACTTCCTAAAAATCATATGGATTTTTTGAAAAGGGCGACATCTATGTGTTTGACCAACAAATTTTCAGCCTACGTGTTAAGTATATCCAGAGTAACGTATCTAAATAAATTTATGTTAAAATATTTTAAAACATAAAACAATTTAATATTTTTTAATCGTAGTATGGGGGAGCAATACCAAAAATGCTAAAATAAATAACAGTAAATTTGTGTAGTAGTATTTTCTTGTATAACTCTCTATATATTATGTTCAAGCAGATGCGTGCCGTGTCGATAAACAAAACATGCTTGCATGTGGGCATATAAATTATTCATTTAATTATTGAAATAATACAATTATCATCATAAAGAAAAAAATCATTTCAGCCATGGTTGTTTATTTTACGTGTTTTTGAACTTTTGTTTATATTGAAAATTATCAATTTTAACTATTATTTAATTAGTTTATTTTTAATTAAATAAAACGAGCAAGGGTTTGTTATGGGTAAGAAAAAAGACCTTTCTCCAAAATTTAACAATTTTGTTTACTAGTTATATAGTTAGATTTCCCTTTGTAATACTGGTAATAAAAAGTGGTAGAGTTTCTATAGAAAATATTACTTGCAACTATAGCTTATAACTGAAGTGTACACTAAATAAAATAAAATGATATCTAATAATTAAAATATATAAAAACGTTGAAGGTTTTTAAAAGGCATTAGAAGAATGAAAACCCTTCAAAATATTAGGTAAGTCATAACTATATTTATACCAAACTTCGTTGCAGGCTTAATAGATCAGTAACTCTGAATTTGGACAATTACTTTTTTAAGTATATGAAAAATTTTATCAAAAGAAAGTCATGAACCGCTTGTGACTATGTTCACCTAATTTAACCTGCATACGCAAAAAAATCCCTAAATTATTATAGACTCGATTCAAGTTGGTCTTGAATCAATTCAAATTAAACCTGATGGTAGATAGTAGCCACAGTCCTAGGCAGTTCATTTCAAAAGGATAAAGTTTTCCGTATAAGAGTTCTCGGAGATTACGAGAAGTGACAAGCTGAGCCTTAGAAATGATGAGATAAATTAATGCAACGGGTATTCCTAACATTAACTTTGAGATGAATGAATGAATGAATGAGCGGACTATATCCGTCAAACATTTCTCATAAAATATTTATAGAATAGACTAAAGTCGCCAATGGATCTTTGATATTTTAAGCAATCAAGGTTTCTAGTGAGTTTTTAGTCCTTAATAAGTAAATATAAAAAATAAATGAAATTAAAAAGATAAATTAGACAAGGTGACTCAATATCCCCAAAGCTGTTCACGTTGACTCTAGAATCGCTACAGTGGGAAAACAAAGGAATATTAGTGAATGATGAACGATTGAATCACTTAAGGTTCGCAGAGGATTTCACCTTGATTGCTAAAATAAAAGAAGAATTACAAGAAATACTGATGGAATTAACTAGCAAGTCTCGAGAAATAGGTCTAAAAATAAATTGGACCAAAACTAAATATTTGAAAAACAAAATTGAAGATAACAGCTAGGAACTATTAATTGAAGGTGAAAGAATAGGAAAGGTATAATTTCATTCATATATTTAGGACAAAGAATCGAAGTATCAAAAAATAATTTGAAAGCTTGGGCTTGGAGTGAAAAGTTTTCTTAGTTTGGTGTATGTTCGGAAGGTTACTATCCACATGTAAATTACAATCTCAAATACAACAAAAGCCAGAGTTTTAGATCAATATATACTTCCGGTAGTAACATATGACTCTAGATAATGGGCTTGAAACAAAAGCATAATATAAAAACTCCAGATAACCCAAAGAATAATGGAAAGGAGAATGCTAAATACTAGACTACAAGATCTCATTCCTAACATCGAAATACGAAGAAGATTAAAACTGACAGATGTAATACAACGAATATATACATTAAGATGGAATTAGGTGGGACATATCGCAAGGATAAATGATAACAGATGGAGACGTCGTACGGTTGAATAGAGGCCTAGAGAACATAAACGAAGCAGTCAAGGAACAGGTAATGCTTGTTCACTTTTTTTCTAGGATATCGTATAAGAAAAAAGAAACAATATTTTTCTAAATTATTGTCTCGTCTTTTATTTCTAACCTATAACAGGCTATAGTATATCCCAAGTTATCAGTATATTTGATGTATATAAAGTGAGACAAAGTGAAATTTGGTGTTGTTAGATAACGGCCCAATGTATTCGTAAAGGAATCACACTCTGAGACTTTTGTATTTCTGTTCGTCTGTCTGCCTGTTTAACGTCACTACAATACTCGAACAAAATGAGATATCAATTTCTAATTTTGTACATATACAAAATTTGATGAGGCAATGAAACCTATAGTTTCTGAGCAAAAAAGCTTAAAGGAAAGGACGAGGGGTCAATAAATTTTGTATATTTTCTATAATATTAATACAGCTTTTCTTTTTAAGTTGTAAATACAAATATTTGTAACAAAAAAATATGATATTAAAAATATGGCGAGGTGTTAAATGGGTTCTTTCGTGCTTGTCGTGTTGCAAGTTCTTTCTGGGGCTTCTTGAAGAATTGAAATCGAAAAATAGTGTTGTTTTTTCAATATTTTTGATTACATATAGTCAGACATGAAACGGATTAAAGGAGTGAAGAAGGAAGTTGGAGGGATTACTCCATTTATATTAATAGAATTTAAGAATTACTTTTTCATTGTTTTCAATTATTTATAGGCAAATATATAAAAGGTTAAAAGAAAAGGGAAGGGGATTAAAAGGCTTGCTAAATAAATATGTGATGGTACACATACTTTCAAAGTTCTTATAATCAAGGAAGCTGAAAACTGTTTTTTCATTACTTTTAATTATTTCTAGTTAAGCATATAAAGGGTTACAGGGTGTAAAAAGGGTTTAGAAAATTTGATTTTGTATTATTTTTTTCATTATTTTATTGCTTATAGTTGAAGTATCAAAGAAGCAGTTGATCATTATAAGTATATAAAAAATTATTTTAGATTTATGAGGTCCCGATCTTGGATATGAATTTCAAATTTAATATACACGTAATATTTGCGATGGAAATGGAACTATAGTTTTTGGGCGACATTGCTTAAAAATAAGTGGGTAAAAAGGAAGATAGTTATCAATTTTATTTATTTTTTATGTCATTATGGAAATTTTTATTGGTTGATGATAACATAGTGAAATGCACCTCCAGTGCATTAATAAAGTGTTTGGTGTAGTGGCGTTAACAATTTTATAATAGACAAACTTTAAGCATAATTATTTACATTCAAACATATAAAGGGTTAAAGGCGTAGGGCAGGATTTTAGAGAGGTTGCTTCATATATATCGTATTATACCTTCTCAGGATTCTTTCAGTCGAAGAATCTGAAAAATATGTTAGTTCATCATTAGTTTCAATTATTTATTATTAAACATGTAAGAGATTAGTGAGGACGGTAGGAATGTTCGCTTATATAAATCAACTTGTTCGTCATTCACAAATTCCTGGAATCGAGGAATCTGAAACTTGTGTTATTTTTTTATTAATATTAATTGTTTAAACATGTAAGAGGTTAATGAGTTACGGGAGGGCTAGTTTTGAAGATATTGTATTATATATCCATTTCAAGATTCTTGGAGTCGAGGAATATGATTTCCTTTTATTGTTTTTAATTGGTTGGAGAAAATGCAGGTGACAGTAGAAAAATAAAAACTAATCAATGTTCCTTAACAGGGACAGGAATTTATTTTTCTACTAGACATACCATACATAGAGAAAAATATTGCGACCTATTTAACCTAACCTAATATCCATTAAGGATCTACATTAAACATAACGCAAATGAAGAGAAATTAAAAAGTTGAAAGAAGAATCTCCTGTTCCTTATGTGACAAATCTGACTAGTAATAGGAGTGAGGATTGTTCTCTATGAAAAGCTACGAAAAGGCTAATTAGATACATTATACAAGTACTACCAGTTAAGAAAGTCAATGAAACCTGGACCAGAAGTAATTAACGAAAAGCTTTGCTCCTAATCAAAAGAATATCGTTCAATTCCATAATTCAAAAGAAGAAGGTTTATTCGAAGATTCTATTCGACGAGATGAAGAAAGTTTTACTCTAGTATTGCCAAATGCAGTTATGAAAGAAATTAAAAATAACATAAACCCAAAAAATGCTTCTGAATTCATCTGTTAATAGACAAATATTTAAACAGCTAACAAAGGATGCCCTGACTAATCTCATTAATGACTCATTCACAATTAAATACGTGACTACATATGGAAACTGGCTTAAATAGATATGGTTCCGAAACCAGAGAAGCCGCTACATATTACCTCTTCCAACGCACTACTCTTATAATCACCGTTTATATCCAAATTCTTTGAGAAATTTATTCTTAACAGAGTGCGAACGAGAGAACAAATCTAATCTCCGGTCACCAGCTCGAATTTAGATATAAATGTTTGACTAACAATCAGGTTTATCGAATTACCCATTTTATAGTAGTTCTAGAAGAAAAGGAAGATTACCCCTCAGTACTTGTCGAACATTCGAGAAAGGATTTCATTGTGAATTAAAATTCATTCTTCCTAAGTAATGTACAGATTTTTTAAAACCAGATTTATCAGGCAAACACATTAGGGTCAAGCAGGACAATGCCTACTCTGATTATAAAAAAATTAAAGCTAGAGGGCCCCAAAGTAGTATCCTATATCCGCTCCTCTGTCCTTTATGTCTACACATAAGATTTCCCAGAATTGAAAAATATTACTATACATAACTGCATTTCCAGATGAAACTGCATATTGGCAGTAGGCAAAAGTAATACACAAACAGCTGATAAACTACAAAATGCCAATAATGAATTCTAAATTTGGCCTAAAAAATTTAAAATGAAACTAAAAGGAGAAGAAAATAAGTTCATATTGATTTCGCCAATAGATTGATAGAACAAATATCAGTAAACGAGAACAGATAAATAATCCCATGCTAATAGAGAAAATATCTTGGACTTATTTTAAATACGAAACTTCGGCTCATGTAAAGAAAAGACGAGAGGAATTTGTTATTAGATATAAAAAAAAATATATTAGCTTCTAGAAAAAAACTCTGCCTTGTCAATACATAATAAGCTCCCCTTATGTAAACAAATACTAAAACCGGACGTATGAGTTATAACTTTGAGGCTGTATCAGAAAGTCAAATATAAAAGTTATAAAAACTTTTCAAAACAAAGTTTAAAGGAACATAGCGAATGAACTGGATAGATTAGAATTGGAGATCTCCATAGAGACCTTGGAATGGGGTGAAGTTCGTTCCGAGAGTAATACAAAAGTTTGAAAGTAGCAATGAAGGAAGACTACTAAAATATGCGAACATTGAGGCCATCCAACTCCTCAATAATTTCAATTAAATAAGAAAGCTTAAAAATGCTAAACCCTATGGTTTAGTGTAGTGATCTAAGTAAGTGTAGAAGCAGAGTAATATTTGTTTATTACACAAGAAAAAGGTGCCTTAGTAGCTATACTAAGCTAAGTAGTCATCAGTGGATAACTCTTAGATTTTAAGTTGTTTAATATAATATTAGAAATATGTTACCTATTAGTTTTCGAGTAGATCGTAACAATAATAAATTGTTAAAAATTTAAAAAAAAAATGATCATACCTTTAAGGTATTTTATTGAGGTATGGGAAATTAAAGGCGTTGCTTTAGATATATCATATTATGTCCCCTTTTTAAGTTTTCTTGAGTCAAAAATATCAAAAAATTGTTTTACTTTTTATTCTTTTCTATTTTAGCAGTGTTACATAGAGGGAAATATAAATCTTGACTTAATATTTTTCATGATTAATATCTTTTTATCAAGTACTTAACATTTAAAATATCGACCTGTATTCTTTAGATTTAGTTAGAAAGTCAAATGCTATACTTATTCTAGAACCACGTGTTGCAAAGATAGTATTGAGTAAAATACTTTACCGATTTTTTAAATTTAATTTTCAACAAAGTATTAATTAATATAATTATTTATGAGTATACGCAATATTAGTAATAATTTAGTTTTAGTTTAATAAGTAAATTTGGGGATTTCGAATTTTTATCAAAATTTAGCTTTCTATAATTAGTACACAAGGAATTACCACGAAGCCTTGATGATAAATTAATCTCAAAATGGGCATAAATATATTAAAAATTCTAATTTTTTTCGTGCACTAGTTTCCAAAATATAGAACTTTAAAATTGATGCTATTTTTTTTTATTCCTTTTAATTATTTGCCAGTCTATAACTCTTTAATTTTTAAATCCGGAAAGAGCTGTTTGTACAATATAATTGTACATGTGTAGACAGTATTGAAAGGTTGTGCAATAGATTGTACGAAATCAAAATTTGTTGAAATATATTGCGCAATCTGGAAACTACTGTGCCGTCTGTGGGCAGGATTGTGCAATATCCCGTTAGTCGGTATCAACAGGTGGTAGCCGATGCGTCATGATGGCGGATAAAAAAATGGATAAAGAGTTCATTTTGGAATTTATCGAAGTTTACCATGGACTTCCGGCTCTATGGGATGTTAAATGCAAAGATTGTACTGATCGCGTTAAAAAAGGTAAGCAATATGACGTGCTGGTAGAGAAATATCGCGAAAAATACCCGGATGCCGAGAAACAAGATGTTGTCAAAAAAGTAAATTCTTTGCGGGCAAACTTCCGGGAAGAACTGAAGCGAATTCGTGATGCTGGAAAAGAGTGGTGAAGGTGCAGAGGATGTTAAACCTTCACTATGGTACTTTGAAGAAATAAGGTTTCTTCAATCTCAAGAAACACCAACCGCGTCAATCAGCACGATGAACATAGCTGAAGACACTGGATCAACGACTCTGGACATGGATAGTGGCAATGCAATTGAAACCGGCGAAGGCGCAGTAAGTAGTTTATTATATTCACAAGATACACACATACGTACATGCATACATACATATAACAGCAATTATTATACGAGTATAGATAGATTATAACTACATTTTCGTCGTATATTTTTTTTTTATTTATTTCTATTTCGTTAACTAATTATTTCATGTTCATCATTTATGCTAAATCATTTTTACTGTAATTACAACATAATTATGGTGACACAACTTTTTCGCTTTACATTTTTACTATTTCATTTAACTTTTTTAAAAATATAATTTTTAATTGTTGGTAGAGGTAGTTGAGTCTACTATCTTTCATTGCCATGAAACCTGGCCTTCATTGTTGAAGAAATTACAATAGGTATCTCTAACCACCTTAGCACTTTGTGAAGCATTTCTGAAGTTAGTTGGCTGAAACGGTGTTGTCTCATTGACAACATCCCCCCATGTTTCGCTTGTGACAACGCCGGCCTGCAAATCCTCACTATCTACATAATTCCTAGTAACGTAAGCTCGCTGCTGGCGTTTTCGTAAAAAGTTGTGTAAATAACAACACGCTATGACAATTGTTCGAGCCTTTTCTGGAGACAATCGTATAGTATTCTGTGGTACACCAAATCTGCTGACCAAAATGCCAAATGTATTTTCGACCACACGACCTGAAAGACTTAATCGATAGTTGAGAACTTTCCCCTCCAAATTTAATCCTGCTTGAGGGTAGGGTTTCATTAAATTTTTTTGTCATTGCATATGGTTCCCATCAATCGCTCCCAGGCAATTTGGAAAATTCCACTGATCATTGAAATCTCGCGCAATTTCTTTTCATTCTTCTTTTGACTTTGGTATCTGCAAAACAGAATATAAAAATATTTCAACCCCTCAGGGGCTGGTTAAATCTCAGTATTTAACCAGTACGGGGACTGACGCCCCCGAGGTACCCGAGTTTCGCTGTGTTGTCCTGTTGCGTCAATTACGTGTTTTATTGGTAATCTTAAAGTGTAAAGAAACCGTGCTGATAAGATGCATGGCTCAGCCAAAAGTGAGTCTCGAACGGTTCCTGTCGGACACCGGGTGCCCTCCGACAGTATATAGCCTTACTGCGGCATCCAGGCTCTGCTGCAGTGGACCGCTATTCCTAGGATTCTCGTGGGAAAAACATGTCTCAAGCAATTCAAAAAATCAAAATAATTTTCCTCCTCTAAGCGGGCAAAAAAGGCCGAGAATAGATTCTAACCCAAACTCCCCAATCCCAACTAATTATGACCGATTTTTTTGATCTTTAGCAGATATCAGGAAGCAGTCAGATGGCTCCCTCCTAATTAAAGTCAACAATGAGCAGCAGTCCTTACTCGCACCAAACTTTACCACCATGCACACCTACGATGTTACCACATCTCCACATAAAACTCTGAACAGAGTCAGAGGGGTGATTACTTGCTCAGACCTAGTAAATTGCAGTGACGATGAGATATCAGAAAATCCGAAAGATCAGGCAGTTATCAATTTATACCGAATTCCTCCCAAAAAAGGCTCAGAACTTTTATCCTTTCGTTCAAATTACACCAATTACCAAAGAGAATAAAGGCTGGATTCTACTCTTTAAGGGTCAGACAATACTATCCGAATCCCATGCGTTGTTTCAACTGCCAACGCTTTGGTCACACTGCAATCAGATGCACAAATCAAGCTATATGCTCTTCATGTGGTCATGCTAAGCACACAGAATCCCCATGTCAAACCCCCATCTACTTGTGTTAATTGTAATGAAAATCATTCCCCGGAATACAAAAGATGCAGCGCTTTTAAAAAAGAGTTTGAAATCCAGAAACTTCGCACGCAAGAAAAAATATCATATTCTGAAGCAAAAAGGAAGTTCAATTCTCTATACCCACCCACAAGAACATCTTATAG
This sequence comes from Pachyrhynchus sulphureomaculatus, assembly GCA_019049505.1. Taxonomy (NCBI): domain Eukaryota; kingdom Metazoa; phylum Arthropoda; class Insecta; order Coleoptera; family Curculionidae; genus Pachyrhynchus; species Pachyrhynchus sulphureomaculatus. The sequence goes on from CM032447.1 coordinate 142,410,398, forward strand.
TTCAGTAACACAGAGGAAACCTCAAATGTCCTCTGCTGCGACACAATGTGACCTAACCATAACCATGCAATTCACTGCTAATACCTCATCCTCTATTCCGCCTCTCCTACCTTCCCCTCAAACTTCTCACAACTCCTCCCAATCCTCCTTTTCTCCCAAACCCAAACCTACCTTCACCTCCCTCTCAAACTCTTCCCTCCCAACTCCATCCGACACCACTCCCGGAAAGCCGGTCAAATCAGCTTCTACAAAACCTCCAACTCCCACTCTCACCAAAAAAACCTCCATCAACAATTCCTCCAACACACAGAAAAACAATTTCCACCAAAAAGTATCCTCCCAAGAAAAAACTAATCAGATCCGGGAAATCCACCCCCAACTCTTCCAGTGAGTCAATTCTTGAACTGACTACAAATGATTTCATGGAGATAGATCCCAACAAGGACATCAACAAAACAAAGGAAAAGTAAACCTCTCCTATTTAAAATTCCATCCAATCATCCAATGGAATCTGAATGGGTTTTCTCCACGCTTAAAGGATCTGTCTCTTCTCATCAATAATTTCAAACCTTCAATTTTAGCTCTTCAAGAGACAAATTTCAAAAATCAGAATCACTACAAGATAAAAAACTACAACCTAGAATACACTAACAGAATGAATCAGTCCAGAGCATCTGGCGGCGTGGCCTTATACATTCACAAATCTTACGATTACGAACTCACCTGCCTACAAACAACACCAAAGTCGTGGCCATCAAAACCCATTTAAATACTCCTACCTCCATATGCTGTATTTATATACCACCATCCGACTCCATACCTCTTTCATCATTACAAACCCTGATTGCTCAATTACCCTCTCCATTCCTACTGTTGGGAGACTTCAATGCACATAACAGCATGTGGGGATCCAACCACACATCAAAAGAGGCTCCATCATAGAAGATTTAATTACACTCTCTCACATGACTCTCCTAAATCAACCGATCCCAACTCAAATTAGCTCATCTACAGGCACTTTATCCAATATTGACTTATCCATCAGCAGCTTCAGTGGGATATTGCATCACAAACACATGGCAGTGATCATTTCTCTATAATCATTCGATCCTCCCTTCCTTCTTCCTACACCCACTGCTTTCTGCCAAGATGGAACCTCGGTAGGGCAAACTGGACAAAATTTTCTCAACCATTCATCCCTCCAGTAACCCCCACAGAATGCACAGAGGAATTTATTGAAGAATTCACACAATCAATCATCAATGCAGCTAATGCCTCCATCCCACTACTCGCTTACAATCATCGGAAAAAACTAGTCCCTTGGTGGACTAATGAATGTGCAACCGTCATCAGTAACAGGAAGAAAGCACTAAATCTCTTTAAAAGGCACCCTTCTTCCACCAATCTTATCAACTTCAAAAAATCGAGAGCTTTAGCCAAGAAATCTCTGAAAAAGATCAAAATGGACTCATGGCAGGAGTTTGTGTCTTCCATGAATCATACTGTTTCTTCAGGCTCTCTATGGAGGTCAATAAGGAAAATGAAGGGAACTAACACTTATCAAATCCACTCGATAAGTGACAACAACATCCTCATCACTGACCCTGCAGCAATAAGCAATGTCCTTGCTCAACATTTTCAAAGCAAAATCAATAACACTTCCCTGCAAAACAACAGAGATTTCTCTCTCACCATTTATCTCTCAAACTCAACACCAATATAACGACCCTTTCTCCAGCACAGAACTCTCCATAGCTCTGAAGCAATAAAAAACACATCTCCTGGTCCTGACCACATTCATTTAAAAATGATTCTGGAACTTCCAGCAAACTCTCTATCCTCCCTTTTAGATTATTATAATCAGCTCTGGACCAGCTACAAATTTCCAACCTCCTGGTCAAACTCAATCATTGTTCCTATCCATAAGGTGGGAAAACCCAGATCATTTTCTAGTAGTTATCGCCCCATCTCCTTGACCAATCACACCTGCAAGATAATGGAAAGAATGATCAGCAATCGCCTTTCATGGATTCTCGAATCGGGGAAAAACTATATCCTTTAGAATATGGTTTTTCGCAAGCATCACTCTTCGCTCGATCATCTAGCATCCTTATACGAAGACATAAATCTCTCTATACATAGAAAATGTCACACTGGTTTGATTTCCTTGGACCTCAAAAACTCTTTCGATGTCACTGACAAGAATTTGATTCTCCGACATTTGAAGAAAATGGGGCAAAAGGGAAATCTTCCCATCTTTATTCTTAATTTCTTAAGTAATTGCAACACTCAGGTCAAGGCTAATGGTCACATCTCCAATTCTTACTCCCTGAGACGGGGGCTACCTAAGGGATCCGTTCTAAGCCCAACCTTATTTAACATAGCCATTAGCTCACTAATTGAACACATCCCTCAACACATCAAATATAAATTGTTCGCAGACGATATAGTCCTATATCACTCATCTCACTCTAATGATGAAATTACTTCCACTCTACAAGACTCTCTACAAGCCCTCGAACTATGGGCTATAAAGAACTGCTTCTCGTTCTCTCCTACAAAATCCTCCTTCATTCATTTTTGTCATTCCAGAACTTGTTCCAAATTGAATGCTCTCTCCATATATAATTCTCCGATTCCAAACACGAATTCCCTCAACATATTGGGGTTAACCCTTGACTCTAGACTAAATTGGTCCGCCCATATAAAACAACTAAGAGCAAGAACCTTCAGGATCTCAATCTAATCCGCTGCCTTTCCAACACCTCTTGGGGATCCGATTTTCCATCCCTATCCTCCATCTACAAGGCTCTAGTTCTATCAAAACTTAAATATGGTGACTTCATCTACGACTCGGCCAGTATTTCCACTAAGAAACAAATAGATACAATCCAAAACCAGGCCCTGAGATCCATCACAGGAGCATTCAGAACTTCACCGATCAAGAGTCTGCAGTGCATCTCCTCTCTTCCT
>CM032447.1:142413470-142523470 GCA_019049505.1 Pachyrhynchus sulphureomaculatus
ATCGCTCGCAATTTGCGATGGATATTGCCATCGATAGCCGAGCGAGTGAAAGCATCACTCAGTTCCTCTCGCTCGTTAGCGAAAGATCACCACGCGCGGGAATAACGGGATTATTCGAATATGAATTATATTGTTGGTTTATCTTGATTTTTAAGTTTAATAATTTGCGAATTTTGTGCCCTCCTTTGAATGGCTCCCAGGGCACGTGTCCTACTTGCCCCATCCTAGGTATGCTACTATATATGTATATACGAGGCTGGTTTGAAAAGTCCGTGCAAAAATAAAAACTACTTATGTGTTTGGGGTAAACCTTTTTTATTTTTCGACATAGTCTCCTTTTAGGCTTATACACTTCGTCCAACGATGTTCTAGTTTGTTGATCCCTTCCGAATAATAGGATTTGTCCAAGTCTGCAAAATATCCATTAGTGTCTGCAATCACCTCCTCGTTTGAATAAAATCTTTGTCCCGCCAGCCATTTCTTCAAATTGGGGAACAAATAGTAGTCCGAGGGAGCCAAGTCTGGAGAATAGGGGGGATGTGAAACGAGTTGGAATCCTATTTCCATTAATTTTGCGACCACAACTGCTGAGGTGTGTGCTGGTGCGTTGTCGTGATGGAAAAGGACTTTCTTGTGGGCCAATCGCGGGCGTTTTTCTTGCAGCTCGGTTTTCAAACGGTCCAATAACGATGAATAATATTCACCTGTAATAGTTTTACCCTTTTCCATATAGTCGATGAGGATTATCCCTTGCGAATCCCAAAAGACAGTCGCCATAACCTTTCCGGCCGAAGGAACGGTCTTCGCCTATTTTGGTGCAGATTCCCCCTTGGTAACCCATTGTTTAGATTGTTGTTTAGTCTCAGGAGTATAGTAATGTATCCATGTTTCATCCACAGTAACGAAACGACGCTTAAAGTCCTCCGGATTCTTCTCGAACAGCTGCAAACCATCCTTGCAACACTTCACACGATTCCGTTTTTGGTCAAGCGTGAGCAATCGCGGCACCCATCTTGCGGATAGCTTTCTCATGTCCAAATGTTTATGCAAAATATTATATACCCGTTCAGTCGAGATGCCCACAGCACTAGCAATCTCACGCACCTTAACTCTTCTGTCATCCATCACCATATCATGGATTTGATCAATGATTTCTGGAGTCGTAACCTCCAACGGCCGTCCAGAACGTTCAGCGTCACTTGTGCCCATATGGCCAGTCCGAAAATTTTGAAACCACTTATAAACTGTTCTAATCGAAGGTGCAGAGTCACCATAATGTTTATCAAGCTTCTCTTTAGTCTCCTGAGGCGTTTTGCCTTTCATAAAGTAATGTTTAATCACCACACGAAATTCTTTTTTGTCCATTTCTTGAAAATCACTCGACTTCCTTGATTCACACGAATGCCAAACACAAAGAAATAGACCAATATGGCTGAAACTTGGTGTGCGTTCATTCAAGAGATGCTACTAACTAAACATGACCTCGATACGCGCCGGTGGTGCCATCTCTCGGACTTTGCACGGACTTTACAAACCAGCCTCGTATATATATATATATATATATATATATATATATATATATATATATATATATATATATATATATATATATATATTTATATCTATATATTTATTTATGACCGAGTTGTATCCCCGTTTTCTCATTTAAGGTTTTTGGCTTCAAAGCAAAATAAATGTGTGGAATAAAAATAAATATTCACATTGATAAACGATGGCAGCTTTAAGCTACCAAAAAAAAAAGATTCAAAACAAAACAAAAAAAAAGTGCCTTACAAAGTATTTTCATTGATTTCACATAACAAAAAATATATATTTTAGCTTCATAGCAGTAAAACATAAAATACTAACGTTTTGGTTACTGATTGAATTTAAAATATTAAAATTAATCCTGTATCTAATAAAGTTACCACCCGGCAACATTTTTACATTTTTTTAATTGAATCTCATTATATGAATTCCATATTTACTATGTTGATATGAGAAGAAGGAAACGTTAATATATTGAACTGTCTCTGCAATTTAGCAATCTAGGCTGCTTCTCCAAATTTGTAGGATATTTACTATAATTTCGATCACAAATATTTTTTTTCCGATTAAGTTACTAAGAAATCTTGGTTCCTGAGACTAAACCGTGTCAATTTGAAGTAACTTTTCGACGTTTAGGCTATGATTGCTGGAGACATCATCAAGAATCTTTACTCACTGAGATTAGAACACCGAATTCACATATATTATATGGTGAATATTAATATTCTCATTAGCTTGTGGGATTTAGATAAATATTCATTATGTCAGCATTTCGTTACCTCCTTTAAACAATTTTAACTAATAAAATTGTCTACAACAAAAAGGTGGGTTAGAAATTGACAAATAATTTAGAACATTAACTTTATTAATACATAAATTTAAGTAATTTTATTTCACACGTTTAACTCACTAACAGTTAAAGGGCTGCACTTTCGATAGGTGGGGTTGATATACACGGCCATGTGTACGCGGTCGCTAAAATTGAAAATAGCTTTAGAAGCAGGACGTATAGGATTCATAAATTTCTCTTTAATACTGAATTTTTCATTTTCTGCTTGCATGTAAGTGTCGAACTTTATTTTACCATAATCCTTCAATGAAATATTCCTAAAACAGTGTTTTTTCAAAATTCAACCTAAAAATCTCAAATGTGATAAGAAAATTTACCATACCGTTTTCTGTAGAAAAAAATGCTATCGCGATCACCCCATGCGAACCTGGAACCAGAACTTACGTTGTAATTGGTAAAATGGGGTGTATGAATTTCAATTTACTTCTGAAAAACTTTTAGAGAATTTTAATGTCACAATGATTTTTTGTGCACTATTATTTTTTTATATTATTTTATACTATACTTACAGATAACATAATTTTATATATGCAGTTATAGCCAATATAATACGAAGAACATCAGTTTTATACATTTGGCATAAATTGAATTATGTATTCAAATTCTTTATGATATATGATTCGACAAATAGATACAAAACCCACAAGTTGGCAGTAAAGTAGTCAAAATCGATATTAATTTTATTATTTAATAATAATATATTTAAGAAATTATATAAATTAATGGTCTAGCTATTGCGGACAAGTTATAGACAAAAATTAGAAAGAGCATGTATGATCAATATTGGTTCTCCTATAGATTTTCAGCTGGGTGGAGAAAGGCAATAATTTTTTTAATACTACTAAACATCCAGTAGCAGTTGGTTTACTATAAAATAACATGATACCAGCCAATATTATCGAACCTTTACAGAAAAGATAATTTTAAGAATAATTATAGCCTAAAAGTTAGATCCATTAAATAAATTTAAGAATTAAATTTAATATAGTCGCTTCGACTAGTTCTAAAATTCATTCAATCAATTCACAGAGCAACTTTTGGTTTGGGCTTTAGGCAGCACAACAAAATTTGGCATAATACTATTGAATTATACTAGAAGACCATTTTCAGTTTGATCGGAAAAGTGACATTTTTTTATTATTTTAAGGGAATTAGAAAAATATATGTTTAAGACAACACAATTGAACACTTTCGAGCGGTTACTCTTGATATATTCAAAGGTTTTGACCGTGTTTGGCATGATGGACTGTTGGCTAAACTACGCTCTTATGGTATGTCTGAAAAGTTCTGTTTATCACTCTCGTGTTTCTTCAGAGAGCGTTCTTTACGAGTGACGGTAGATGGTTTTTTTTCTAGTACCTTCACTATCAACGCCGGTGTGCTCCAAGACTTCATACTGTTTCCGACTCTCTTTCTCATGTACATTGATGATCTACTGGAAAGGACCAGGAGTCCTATCTACTACTTTGCAGATGACAGTATGATTATTTCTTTATTCCGTTTAATTGCTCGAGCATTAGCTGTTCATGGAAGTATCCGCAGATAGCAGGAAGTCGTTCAACCTAATAAAAACCTGGAAGAAATTCTATCTTGGTGTGACAGTAAACAAGTAGATTAAAACCACTGCGACAATTTCTTCTGAAAAAGTTAATGTTGCTAAACCCGACATAGTTATGTCGGGGAATTCCATTCCTCTAGTATCATCTCTCATTTGCTGGGCATTAATTTGGGAACAAATATATCTTGGCATGAACATGTTCCAAGTATAACAAAGAGAGCTTCTCAAAAGCTTTACACTGCACAATAATTGTTAATTCTGTACAAAGCTCTAATTCGACCAACGAAATACTGCTCCCATATTTGGGGCTCTGCTCCCAAATATACGCTGCATTTATTCGGTTCTGTTCAGAAAAAAGCTGTTTGCCTGATTGGAGACCCATAATTGACCAGCAACCTTGATTCCTTGGTACATCGAAGAACCGTTGACGACCTGAGTATTTCCTACAAGTATTTTCATGAGAAGTGTTCGGTAGATATAGCCTGCTTAGCTCCTCCCAAAGCGGTGCATGTTGGGAATACACGTAGCGCTAAGACTTCACATCCGTATGAAGTCAGCTGGTACAACCCTTTTCAAGCAGTCTTTTATATGGAAAACATCATATCTTTGGAATGATTTACGCAGGAGAATGTTTTCTACCGAGTAGAATATACAGCGTTTTAAGACCAACTTGAATCACATTTTACATACACGCGTCCCTTCTGTACCGCATTAGACATTTATCTGCAGCTCGTGTGCTATACTCACATATATATATATATATATATATATATATATATATATATATATATATATATATATATATATATATATATATATATATATATATATATATATATATATATATATATAACGAATTTGCGCTTTGTGAAGGAATTTTATACTATTTTTATTTTGAATAGGACATTATATAAATAGACAAAATTCACAACATACTTATTGTGTGTAAGGTATACATGTGGTTTGATGGTGGTTCAAAAACAGTTTAATTCTTATAATCGGTCTAATTTGACCATTATCGTTTTCGCCATAAAATATAACGATTTTAAATACTTAAACTTACCATACACTGTTACTAACTTTAATGTAGTAATTCTTGATATCCAACTAAGAAAGTACAACATTAAATATCTGATTTTGATGTTATGAGGTATCTGTCGGGAGGCTTAAACTGATTTGTTGTTATGTTGGTATTGGTGATATATATTGTATCTTTAACAAATTTTATTTTCTTACTGAACTAGGGGATCATTAAAATAATCATATGTTTTTAGTGTTCCGTACGGAACACTTATAAGATCACTTCGGTGTCTGTCTGTCTGTCTGTCTGTCACGCCCGATTTTCTCCGAAACTATTTGACATAGAAAGGTGAAATTTGGTAATAATATAGGAATTGATGGCCTCATCAGAGCCATGTAGTTTTGAGAATTAAATTTTGACTTAAGGGGTTAGTTTTGGGGGGTGAAGTCGGAAGTGAAAAAAAATTTTTTTTACTAGGTCATCGAGTGTGGTGTCAAATGAAAGCTTGTGAAAACACGAGTAAAAAATATATATATAATATTATACTTGCGCGCACTTTTCTTTGTATTATTTTTAAAAATTCGCGAAAAATCGCTGTCCCGGGTCTTATCTCGAAAAGTACTTATCAAAAAATTTCGAAAAAACTCTGGAATATTCTCCACGGGGTGTAGATTGAACGAAAATTATCACGAGTGCATTACCTTTAATAATTTATATGGTACATAAAAAAAACAAAAATTTCAAGGTCATCAGATTTCAGTAAAGATTGGAAACAAACTTTGCTGAAAACTTATTTGGAGTGTGTTTTGTGAAGTCACTGATCATTTTATACCACCGTAACATAAATTTTGAATTAAGGGGTTCCTTTTGAGGGGTGAAATCAGAAGCGAAAAAAATTTTTTTTACTAGGTCATCGAGTGTGGTGTCAAATGAAAGCTTGTGAAAACAAGAGTAAAAATATATATATATATATATATATATATATATATATATAAATATATATATATATATATATATATATATATATATATATATATATATATATATATATATATATATATATATATATATATATAATGTAATACTTCCGCACACTTTTCTTCGTATTACTTTTAAAAAATCGCTGTCCCCTACCTTATCTCGAAAAGTACTGATCAAAAAATTTTGAAAAAATTCGGGAATATTCTCCACGGGGTATAGATTGAACGAAAATTATCACCTTTAATAATTTATTTGGTATATAAAAAAAAAACAAAATTCCAAGGTCACCAGTTTTCAGTAAAGATTGGAAACAAACTTTGTTGTAAACTCATTTGGGGTGTGTTTTGTGAAGTCACTGATCATTTTATACCACCCTAACAAAAATGTTTATTTTAAAAACAATCAACGTACGGAACACTAATTGTGCAAGTTCAACTTGCACTTGACCGGTTTTTTTCAGTTTAAACATGTGTTATTCCCATAATCGGTGGAAGACTTTTCTAGAAGAAATATACAAAGGTGAAAAAATTAAGTTGTTTTTGATATTATTCTCAGAAGACTTAGATTTCGTTTTAGTAAGTTCTAGTTTCTAAGGATTACAACTTCCAATAAAATAGTAAGTAAAATCTTGTTGAGTACATAATAATTACAAATATTAAACGAAAATAAAAACATACAGGATAGCACACTGTTTATTTTTAAAATTATGTTTACTTATCCTGGTAATTAAAATTGTTGAAATTGTTAAAGTATTTTGTATCAAAGCCCGTAGGGAGGTCTTCGTATATATTGTGTTACACGTGGAGCAAGAACTCTGAAAATTGTGTTACTTTTTTTCCATTATCAACTATTTATGATCAAATGTATAAGGGTCTAATGATATGTGGGACCGAGTTGTAGGGGTTGCTTTTTATATATAGTGCTTTTTGGGTATCATTTTTTTTTTCATTATTTTCAATCTGTCGAACACGTAAGGAGTTGTTGAGATAGAATAAAGGGTTAATGAGGTTGCCTTGAATATGTCGTGTTATAAATTCTTTTGAAGATTCTTAAAGATAAGGAATCTAAAAATTGTGTTAAGACTTAACTGAATAGAATAGTGCTTCGAGGCGTTGTTTATATATATATATATATATATATATATATATATATATATATATATATATATATATATATATATATATATGTATAAATATATATATATATATATATATATATATATATATATATATATATATATATATATATATATATATATTATACGCCCTTTTCAGAGTTCTTTAAGTTGAAGAATATCAAAGTTATGTTTTTTTATTACTTTATTATTGTATCATCTTTTTAATATTTTTCATTTTCGCAGAAATACTAGGTAGAAAGGAATGTCAGATTTTAGCTGTAAAGATCTCTGTACTCAATATTTTATGTATTTAATACATTTCCATAAAGTACCGATTTAAAATATCGAGTTGTAATATTTAGATTAACGTATTTTTTTGTGAGACAATCAAACTTGGTATTTATTTTAGAACTACGTGTTGAAAGAAAAATACTGGATAAATCATTATTCCGGTGCTCCCCTCTTTCTTTGAGATTGTGTCTTTGTAGGTTTTCCATTTCCAGACCTTCTTTAATTTTATAGGTTTATACGATTTGATCGTACTCATTTCATGACTTTTTTAGCTATTGTCGTGTCATTACTTTAATATCCATCATCAAAGGACTATCCACTTCATTCTGTCTTTCTAGATATTGCCGCCAGTAACCACCTAAACATTTTTCAGTTCCCGCCATCTTAAATTTTATTCGATTGTTTTCTATTTAGGCTGTATATGTCTGCAACAAATATCAGGCTACTTTTAACAAACGTTTGGTAGTTATTAAATCGGCGTTTGCCAATTTTCTCGAACAGAAGCATTCTAGTTAGACAGATAACCATTTTCTTTTTCTCTTTATCGCTCTTGCTGTACTAAGTACTCTCTAAGTAGATATAAATCCATAAATGTTACTTTCTCTATTTATAATCGAATATTTGTTGATTTTGCCTGAAAGTCATTGCTCATGCCCTTACGTTTCGCTCTCCATAGATTTAGAGTTTGTAGAAACTGTGTGTTTTAAAGAATGTAGGTGATTTACAATAGCTTGGTCTCGAATCTTTCCCTACCTAAAATCTCCGTGTCGTCCTGTTGCATATTTTTGTTTTTGATTAAGACTCGATGTACAACGTTTTTAGAGCATTTGTTAGGGAGAACTAATTGTTGGGTTCAGTACTTTCCACAAGATAGTGTCATAGGCTTTACGGAGATCTAGTAATATACAGTTAATAATTTGGATTGGATTTGAATTTTTTTCTATCAGTTGTTTTTGATGAAAGACGTTATCTGAATATGTTCATCCTGCTCGGAGACGATATTGTACTTCTTGTTGGTGCGTTCTATTTTGTCTCAGTTAGGTATCTAAGAATCCCTGTCCATAAATAAGTTATGGTACATATTACTGCTATATCTCTGTAATTGGAAGAAAGTGATAAATTTTATAAAATTTCAATGAAACTATGGGATTTTTCTTGATTTTTGGCTGCGATATTAAACACTTTTTAAGCATTATTATTTGTCCACAATATCCACAATATCGGATGGCTTAAATATTCAAATACTACCGACGAACAAGGTCGTGAAGCTGAATCATTCGCAATCAGTTGTGGCTCAACTCAGTTTATTGACGAGCCAACACGGATCCCTGATCGAGACGGGAAGTTCGCCAGTCTTCTTGATCTATTTTTTACCACCAATCCTGAGATTTACACGGTCACCGTAAATCCGCCGTTAGGTTCTTCCGACCATAGATTACTTTCGACTTTGAGTATCCTACCAAGCAGTGACAGAGAGGCGCCTAGGCCGCGCAAGATTTGGCACTACAAATCTGCTAAATGGAAAGATCTCATGGAATATTTTCGCCCTTTTCCTTGGATGGACGTTTATTTTCGATCTGACAACCCATCTGACTGCGCCAGGGAGGTCTCCTATGTTATTTTGGCTGGTATGGAAGCTTACATCCCTTTTTCGAAGAAATACCCCTCCAACGGCAAGCCTTGGTTTGACCGAAAATACAAAGAAGTTGTTGCTTCTAAACATCTTGCCTACCGACGATGGCGTGAAAATCCTAACACCATAAATCGCAACACCTTTGTTCGTGCCCGGAACAGATGCAAGGGAATTATCGACGAAACCAAGGAGACACACAATCAACGAATTAGAAACAAACTTCTCGCTTGTCCCAACAATTCCAGGTCTTTTGGTCAGTCGCTAAGGCAGTTAGTCAAAATTTCACCAAATCCACCATACCACCACTCACACGGCCAGGTAATTCCATTGCAACCACACCTGTTAAGAGAGCGAATTTGTTGGCTGAACTCTTTGCTTCCCATGCTACTGTCGATTTCCAAGGAAAAACACCACCTACTATTCCCATATTGCAGTCAAAGAGGCCCGATGTTGTCTTCAGATAGCGTATCATAAAGCATATTTTAATGAAGCTAGACACCAAAAAGGCTTCTGGCGCTGACGGAATACCTGCCACAGTTCTCAAAAACTGTGCGAGGGAACTAGCACCAGTTTTCTGTAGACTCTTCAATCTATCCTACAAAAAGGGAATATTTCCGTCATGCTGGAAATGTGCCACGGTTCAGCCGATACCTAAAAAAGGCAAGAAGACCTTGCTAAATAACTACCGAGCAGTCGCACTGCTTTCAATAATATCGTAAGTCATGGAAAATGCTATCAATCAGCATCTTCTAAAATATCTTGAACGATTCAGTATTATTAGCGATCACCAATATGACTTTCGTAAACATAGATCAACGGGAGATCTTCCGACTTATGTAACACATGTTTGGAACAACGCAATTGAACACTTTGGAGAGTCTCGAGCGGTTGCTCTTGACATATCCAAGGCATTCGACCGTGTTTGGCATGATGGACTGTTGACTAAACTACGCTCTTGTGGTATATCTGAAAAGTTCTGTTTGTGGCTCTCATGGTTCCTCAGAGGGCGTTCGTTGCGAGTGGCGGTCGGCGGGTTTCTTTCTGACATCTTCGCAATCAACGCCGGTGTGCCCCAAGGCTCCATACTGTCTCCTTCTCTCTTTCTCATTTACATTAACGATCTGCTGGAAAAGACCGGGAATCCAATCTACAGCTTTGCAGACGACAGTACACTTGTCTCTTTATTCACTTTAAATGCTCGGACATCGGCTGCTCAGGCGAATATCCGCAGACAGCAGGAGGTCGTTCAACTTAACAAAGAACTGGAAGAAATTCTATCTTGGGGTGGCAGTAACCAAGTGGAATTTAAATCTGCAAAAACCCAGGCGGCAGTTTTTTCTAAAAAAGTTTACGTTGCAGAACACGACATAGTTATGTCGGGGCACTCCATTCCCCAAGCATCGTCGCTCAATTTGTTGGGCGTTAGTTTGGGAGCAAATATGTCCTGGCATGAACATGTTGCAGGCATAGCAAAGAGAACATGTTAGGGACTCCGCTCCCAAACATACGCTGCATTTGTTGGATTCTGTTCAGAGAAGAGCTGTTCTTCTGATTGGAGACCCGGAACTGACCGGCGGCCTTGATTCGCTGTTCTACAAGTATTTTCATGGAAAGTGTTCGAAGGATGTAGCCCGCTTAATTCCTCCCAGAGCGGTGCATGTTAGAAATACACGTTGCGCTGGTGCTTCACATCCGTATGAGGTTCAGCTTGTTACTCGCCGTACAACGCTTCTCAAGCAGTCTTTTATATGGAGAACATCATCCCTTTGGAATAATTTGCCCAGCGCTGTGTTTTCCCACCGAGTAAAATTTGCAGCGATTCAAGAATAACGCGAATCACTTTTTCCGCACACATGCCGCTCCTGGAGCGCTTTAGGGACTTCCCTGCAGGATGTGTGTTAGACCCATAAAAAAAAAAAAAAAAAACAGCATAAACACGTAAATAGTTAAAGGGGTGGGGGAAGATATTTGAAAAGTTACTTCGTATATATCTTGTATGTGTTACTTTTAGGATTGTTGGAATGGATAAATCTGAAAATTGTGTTATTTTTTTAATATTTTCAATTATTCAAACACGTAAGCTGTTTATGTTGTAGGAAAGGAAGTTAAAGGAGCTACTTTGTACATATGGTCTTATATGTCTTTTTAGGGTTATTAGAGACAAAAGCTCTAAAAATTGTGTAAATTTTTAAATTATTTTCAACTATGTGCTGTCAAACATAAAAGGGTTTAATGAAGTGGGGAAGGCTTTGAGAGAAAATGTTTCGTACATATCGTGTTATATATTTTTTAAGATTTTTGAAGTCAACCAATCTAGTAATTATTCTCGATCTCAGGGGTAAGAGATACAACGAATTTGTGTCGTAGGTTATGTACCAATGTGTTGTGATTAATTTTTCATCGTAAGATATTATTTTGTTGTTTACAGGGTCTAGTAATTATGCTTACATTGATCATTAGTGTGAAAAATTTAAATTTAGTATTCAATTTTAAACAAATATTTCCAAGGGAAGTATCGGATGAAAAGTTTTATTAATTATCTTGTACATAGATGTGATAAATTTTTCATTCATCTGGTATAAGAGCACAGTTTATGTAGTGTTTCTTGTCAGTCTTCCAAGCAGTTTTGTTATACCGTATTTAATTAGTTGTGTAAGAGTTCCTCTGGACATGAATAAGGTTTTTCAAATTGTAACACTTCTGTTGCCTATTAATATTTCTATTTCCTTAGTTTCTTAGGCTGATATTCTTTCTATTGTCTGGAAAAGCAAATACAAATATTGTCTTTACTATGTAATTAACTGAACCGCATATTATTCTTCTATAAGCTCTTAAATGGTTTTCTCGTAAAGTAGCGTTTTATTTTAATATACCCGATTGGAATTAAGTTGGACCAACATTTTATAACATTGCAAACACAAGAGCGCAGGGAAGTTGTTTATAGCAACCAAAATTTGGCATAATTATTTATCTGTTGGTAGTGTTTAAAAACGCCAAATTATGGATGTTATAAACATCTTCCCTGTACTTTCTCGTTTACAACGTTTTAGGATTATGTTTTTCTTACTTACAAACGCCCATAATATAATCAATTATTGACTTAACATTTCTTTTGTACTGTAACCATGTATAATTATTTTTATGCTGACAGATTTTCGTTAGTCTGTGGCCATTGTCATTTCAATTTTTTTTTTATCATAAACCATTTATATTTTGAAGTCTAAGGATAATATTAAAAAAACGGATTAAGACTATTCGTAAAACATTTTAGACATTAGCTTTGAAAGAAATCGTCTTAATAGTTAATGCAATGTGGCAAATTTTATTTTTGGAGGATATATCAATAAAATTATAGAGAGTTAACATGTATTGTGCTAGTGAAAACTCATATAAAACAAACTGATCGTTAATGATATAAAATTATTAATAACAAAAATTCCATTAAAAATAAGAATCTATCACTGCACTTTCCAACTGATCGGAGGTTACATTATGTTGTCATTATTTTCATTACGAAAAATATATTACCAAAGTCATATATAATAATTTTTAGGATATTATTCATTATATTTTTCCAGATATAGTTTAATTACCCACCAATGTGACTTCAATCGCCCTGACAGAAAAATATGCTGTGTTTTCTTTTTTGATACATTTATTATGAGTTGAAAAAGAGTATAGAAGCATTAATTTAATATATTGTCACCTTCTAATATAATTATAAAGAGAAAAAATCCACTTATTTTTTTGAATTATAAATTAAATTGTAAAAGTAAGTAAATGGAATTTATTGAACAACACTAAGATAGTATGGAAATTGTGTATTAAGATCAGAAATTTATTCGTGTTAAAAGAAGTGGGTGATATTATAATCAGAAATTTGATACTAAATTAAACGTAGTAGGTTTACAGAAAACATGAAATTGTAAAGGTTTGTAATCGCGTTAATCACCAGCATCGCGCTAGTCGGTTATTGCATTTATCTATGCTACATTCCAAAATTGCTTTGTTTTAATTTATTTATCCTAAACGCGTTGCTCTTAGCAAGTGGCTCATGAAGGATATTACGTTAGGAATGTTCCAAATTTATATTTTTGGTAAATTTTCACAAAATTTAGCAATATTAATTTTAAGCAGCCCTTGCGATCATTAAAAGCAGCTATCACCAATTTTAATCTTAGTAACTCTATTTAGCCCAACGTGAAAGATGTTTTCTGCGTCTTTTATTAATCATAGCTACTATAATGATCTACTAAATTTCTGTTCGGTGCAACGAGGATTATATTTATTTAATAATATCGCAGCGCTATTTTAATCATTTTTCTAATAAATATTTTTAACTTGCTTTTCTTCGTCCTATAATTAGAAGGTGGGATCAACAATAATTATTTTGAAATAAATTAAAGGATAAAACATGAAACTGGTCCTGTAAAAAAATTCTGTAAACCAATATTAATTTTACGGCTTACCTGTAGGTGAATATAAAAATTATATTTTTTACAATATTTTCTGAGGAAACGAAAAATTTAAAATTTGGCTCATCAATTTGTGGAGCTTATAGACTATTAGGGTTAAAATTATAAATCATAACTTTTTTTGCTGAAAATTAAATTTATGGGAATTTTTAAAATTTTCTTTGGTCCCATTTCTCTTAATATTTTTAGCAAAAAATTACATTTATGATTTTATCCTTAGTAGACTAGGGACGTATGTAATTAAGAAAAACGCTATTTTACAATACTATGAAAAAAAGCGAAGATGTTTATAGTAATCAGAATCTGTCGGGACTAATTATATCAGTCAAAACAGAGAATAGAAAACGTAAGGGTTAATTGTTTGTTTTAATTGATATTGTTAATCCCACCAAATTCTAGTAGCTATAAGAATCCTCCTGGCGTTCATTTGCTTATAATATTGTAGAATGGTATTTTTCCTTAATTAGAGATGCCCATAAGTCCCAAAAATTGATGGGAGTGAAACTTTGAGGTGTTCTTATACCTAGAAAATATTAATTAATAATTCTTACACCATTGAAGACGGCAATATATATATATATATATATATATATATATATATATATATATATATATATATATATATATATATATATATATATATTAAAGTTACCGGATCTCATAGAGGGGGAAAAAAAAAATGTCGGAATCTTGTTCGTCTGGACCCTACAAAACGATTCCCCTTTCCAGATATTGAGATAGCCAAAATTTGAGCTCGATTAAACGACGTTAACCCGTGCCGCTCGTCGCTCAAAGTTTGAAAAAATCCAAATTTTTGGCCAAAAAGCTGACATATGGAGCCATAACTCCAGAACGGTAAATAATAGAAAACACGCTTAATATCTCAAAAGAAAGCTAATGTTGTTGTTCAAAATTTATATTCTATACATAATTGTTGTTATTTTAAGTCAAACCGAGTTACAACAGCCTTTAGCCCCAAAAACGTGACCTGGTACCACTAGGAGCATACTTCGTATTAAGTGTAAATTTTACTTTTTTTTGGTATATTTTTGAGTTTAAAGTAGAAATACGAGTATAATAAAAAAACAAGTAATACTGATAGGTCTAATGACATTTTTTATTTTAAAATATAAAAATTAGGTATATAATACATACAAAACAGACACAGAAAAGATACAGACGTAGTACCTACATGAGTTGATAATTTTACATAGTTATCTAATCTATTCTAGAGCTTTTGTTAAAGTAGTTTTTTGAAACGTCAGGATATAATGCTCGGCATTTACTTACAACTTGCAGGACATATTGCTTTTGGTCTTCATCTTTTGTCAGAAGGTCGTTAAAGTCGGTTATTAATTTAACATCACGCTCAGCCATATCATTAACTACTTTTAATGTTTTGACAATTATCAATCCTTCTTGGAAGTCATTATTTTGAGGCCAGGTGTTTGGATGTTGTCTTAGGAAATCTGTTTTTATATTAAATTGGTCAAAGAATGTTAACGTTTCTTTGGTAAGTAAATTTACCAGTCCTCCATCAACTACCTCTTTTAAGTTTTCTTTCCTAACTTTTGGATTTACAACCCTAGCGTGCTGTGATGGTTCATCTGTGCTACTGAGCAATTTATTAGCCATTAACAACTTTTCATCGTCTGTAATGGTGGGATCAAAAAACGATAATCTCACCAACTTTGCATTCAAATACCTCAAATGGTTCGAAAATTTGGTCAGGGCTATTTCTGCAATGTCGTTGTCACATTCTTTACAGTCTAACAGACTATGCAAAATACCTAAATCTTGCTTTGGTGCAAGATGAGCTTTTGGAGCATTGAACCAAGCTTTACAATAAATTTTAACTAGGAAAACAGAAATGGCACGCACAGAACTTTCTTCTTCTTTAGACATCTTAAATTGACGACGAAAAATGAACATTTTTAAGCAGTAAATAGCCTTTGCCATCCACCTGGCGTGATGAATGGCTCCTGGAGTTCTAAAACCCACAACATTGCCGTCTAGTGATCCAACAAATACGAGAACCAACTGCAATAGCTCCTTGTAGTCATCTCTGGGGTGACTCTCAGTTAATTTGGTCTCGAATTCAGCAGTAACATTTGCAATTACTTCTGGAGTTAGCTGCTTTTGTATTAGATTGTCACTGATACCTGTGTCGTATTTTCCTTTGTCTATCTTGGGCCACGCAGTGAGGAATCTCTTGAAAATGTCTGGATGAGGTCCAGTGGTTGATCCCATTTTTGTGTCGAATACGTCTCTTAAGAGAATTTCCAAGATATGGTGACTGCAAGCTAGGTATAACAATTCTCTTCCTAACATTTGCTCCAATATGACGCATGCTCCTTTGAGTCTTCCCGTGTTGGATGCTGTAGTGTCGAAGCACATCGCCTTGACGGTGTTGAGAAGACCCCATTCATGTAGGCATTCATATACGGCTACGGCTTGCTCCTCTCCAGAGCTGTTTGCTGTTACAGGAACTCCCAGCAGCTGTTCCTTTTCGCCATATGAAATAGCTATAGCTATTCGCTCACATTGTTCATTTTTTAAAACACCCGGTAAAAGTTTACCGTCCCAATGGACAACCACGGGCTCTTTTTCAGGAATGTTTACTTTATCAAAATTTTTTTTATTATATTGTTCTCTGAACATTTGCCTTCTATCATGTAATAAAGTTTTCGAGACTTTGTACTCAAGAGGGTCAAGGTTTAGTTCTTCTAGAGTAGCTATTAAAATTCTCGTGGCATTTCTGTCAGATACCTTACATCGATCTAATAAAATGGACAATTTCATGTTTAAAATCTCTTTAACGCCCCTTGCAAATGAAACTTTCATCCTCTTGCTCTCAGATGGTCCTGGATCTTCTGCAGCTTCTTCAGGGATGTCCATTTCCTCCAAGCTCTCAAGCTCCTGGTAGATGCTGTCCTCTTCAGTGTCTTCTTCTCCTTCTTCGCACTTGTCTTCATCATCCGTCTCTAAGAAGCAACAAAAGAAAGAGAAAAAACTATAAAAATTTGTCGTTTTAGCAGAATAGTAATAATACATAGGTACTAAATTACCTTCTTCTAATTATCAAAAGGTATTATTTAAAAAATATAAACTCAATCATAAAGATGCCAAATCATGCTCTCATGTACAATTTTCTTTCAATTATAATGAAACTATTTACTTATTTGTTTATCTATTTTTTAGAATACTAATAATAAAAAAAACTCACCAATATCAAAAGTTGCTTCTTGGATTTGTCGGTTCATTTTTGAAAGTTCCTTTTGCACCTTCATTTCTTCAGCTCGAGACAACTTGAGATCCACTCCAGTCATGGAACCTGGGCGGCCCTTCTGCCTCTGTTTCACGAGAAACGCCTTATCTTCTTTCGATTTCATCAGAGCCAAGGCATCTTGTTGAGCAATATCAAAGAGATCATCCAACTTTTCAACAAACTCTTTAAATTTGTTCTTGGCCGTTTTCGATGTTTTCTTCCTGTCTTTTTGAAGAGTTCTCCACTCGGCGTGAAGTTTTTCCAGCTTAGTAATTGCATCTTGCTCATGTTTAGTCGGGATTCGAGCTTTCTCCCAAAAAATGAACACTTCTCGTATTGTAAGTTTTGCTGATTCTCTTACAGTTAATTTCACAGTACGTAAATTATAAAAACAAAGCACACAAAACTTGACGATTTGAGGGTAGTTTACAACCGGTGATCTGGTGAATGGGATAGCCCACAAGAAATATTTTATCCTTGGTCCGGTTTTGTACACCTGATGTGGATGCCATTTCAGAGGCCAATAGGTAAATAACAGTTAACTTGGAAAATGAAACAAAATATATTTCAACTTTAATTTCAATAAAATGTTTTCAAATGTCTTTTAAAATAATACTATAATAGTTATAAAAACAATAACACACACACTTGGAAAATTAAAAAAAAAAAACGTTAAAACATCTTCACTAGATAATTGTTCGATCTAACCAGCTCAAAGGCACTTTAGAAACTAAACTGAATAAATAAAAGGTCGGTTGTACGCTGAAGTAAAATCACCATCCCTAAAATAGAAATTAGATTCACCCTCCTTTTTACCTGTCAAACGGGTCTTTCTTTGGTAAACTAGTCAGGTAATCCCCATATAATAAAAGATTAAATTTGAACAAAAGGCTCTTTATGTTTGAAAAAATTGAGTTCCAAAATACTTTTTAACAAAAAATGTTAATTCCGAGACACATTATGTAAAAACCCGTAAAATTCTTAGAATACTGCCAAACTGGCTCCTACTGGTACCAGGTCACGTTTTTGGGGCTAAAGGCTGTTGTAACTCGGTTTGACTTAAAATAACAATTATGTATAGAATATAAATTTTGAAGAAGAACATTAGCTTTCTTTTGAGATATTAAGCGTGTTTCTATTATTTACCGTTTTGGAGTTATGGCTCCATATGTCAGCTTTTTGGCCAAAAATTTGGATTTTTTCAAACTTTGAGCGACGAGCGGCACGGGTTAACGTCGTTTAATCGAGCTCAAATTTCGGCTATCTCAATATCTGGAAAGGGGAATCGTTTTGTGGGGTCCAGACGAACAAAATTCCGACATCGATTTTTTGCGGTCACCCTAATATATATATATATATATATATATATATATATATATATATATATATATATATATATATATATATATATATATATATATATATATATATATATATATATATATATATATATATATATATATATATATATATATATATATATATATATATATATATATATGATTATCGGGAATCGGTCTGGACTGTAAAAATAAAACTCTTTTCTTCTTTAAAACTCAATATTTCGTTATAGTTTGATAACTTCTTCAGGAGTAACTACAGAATTAATACACCTATATTAAAACACTATTCTCTTTCGTCAAGGCATTAAAATATTGAAATATAAAACAAACAATCATAAAACAAACGAACAATCAATTAAAACAAGTACGAAAATGCGAGTTTTGTCCTCGAAACCAACACTCAACATCTCGATTTACTACAACAAACTGAGAGTAAACAGCCTCGGTACATATGCACTGCCGTGAATTCCAAACGAATGGAAAAACAGCAACAGAAAGACATCTTTAATTTACTTTATACTAAGAGGTGGCAAATCTTTATTTGTTATTATTGCTGTAATTGTAAATAATTAATACCTATTAATTATGTTGCTATAAATAATATTAAATTGATTAGTGTCTGATTTATAGTTAATTGACTTTGGGTCCCTGTTGATATGGTACATTTCCTTAAAAAGTCTCCCTTTATAGTTGTTGTCGTTGTTATAGTCAAAATTATGACCCGTTTTCAAATTATGTTGCACCACAGCACACGAATTCCTTCCCAATCGGAAGTCACTCCTGTGCTGTGTGAGTCTCTGTTTCAACCACTGACATGTCTGCCCAATATAACACGCTTCACATTGCAAACAAGACAATCTATAAACTACAGAGTTATTATATAAAATAGGTGTTCTGTCCTTTATTTTTGAAAACAGGTCAGAAACAGTATGCTGTTATATTTCGCAATTTTTATATTTGGAAAATCTCTGAATAAGGCGACAATTGAGTTTGTGATTGGCTTAATAAATTGTAGCTTCCTGTATATCCTATGCTGTGCAGACGTCTCGTCAGTAGGGGCATCAACACTATCCGAATTATAAATTAATTTTCGTAAAATGTGTTTAGGATAGGCATTGTTGACAAAAATGTTATGCAGTTCGTCTAGGTTTCTTTTTCGAAACCTATCATCACTAATGCGTATGACTCTGTTTTTCATTACTATTACGGTGTTAAATTTTTGATTTTTTGGATGTTTAGAGAAATAATTAATGAATCTGCCTGACGCTGTGGGTTTTTTATACCAGTCAAGTATAATACTGTTGTCACTCATTCTTATTACTTTAGTGTCCAAAAAAGGACCGATTCCCGATAATCATATATATATATATATATATATATATATATATATATATATATATATATATATATATATATATATATATATAAGTAGTAGAGGTAACGCGCTTCTGGGACACCTCGATGGCCACTTTTTAACCCGACCTTGACCACTAGCCGAAGAAGTGAATTCAGGAGTTTCAGTCGTTTGGCTGAAATCTTCTGGAAGTTGTGTCAAAGCAGGTCGTTCTTGGTCCGCATAAGTGAATTAGTTACGTTTTTTGTTGACCTTTGACCTTTCTACCTGACTTCCTGAAAAATCCGAGGAAGTGATCGTCAATGACGTCACAAGTCCAGTGGTTGTTGATCAGTGCCCTTTTGGCACATTTGACCTTGAGTATAGAATATAGGTATAATCTGTGTAATTAGGTGTAAGATAGGTGTAACTAGGTGTGAGGTGTGTTAGGAGCCGAAGAAGTCTTGACGTCACTAGTCCAGTGGCTGTTGATCAGTGCCTTTTTGTCACTTCTGACCTTGAGGAATCTTGCAATTGGTATATGTGTGTGTTAAATGTTGTGTATAAAATGAAATAAGTTAAAAAAAGTGATGTCTGTAGTAGGATTAGAACCTGCATATGTTGTGTGTAGAACTGCAAAACTGGGGACTTAACCTACTTAGCCAAATAGGATTCGTAAGAGAGAATGCAATAATTGGGATGACATAAAAAAGGATTGGTGAATAATATGTGAAAAGTGTGCAAGAAGAGTTGAAATTCGTACAAGAAGTGGTTGTCAATGACGTAATATGTCCAGTGGATGTTGAATCAGTGTCTCTTTGGCAATATAAGTTGTCGAAAAGGTGTAAAACTAGAGGTAAATAGGTGTAAAATAGGTGTAAATAGATGTGAATAGGTGTAAGTGTGTATCCGAAGAAGTCTGCAAGAAGTAGTCGTCAATGAGGTAATTTGTCCAGTGGTTGTTGAACAGTGCCTTTTTGTCAGTTTTAGATGTTGAAAATGTCTTCATAATCGGTGTAAATAGGTGTAAGATAGGTGTAAATAGGTGTGAATAGATGTCTTAAGAGCCTGCAAGAAGTGGTCGTCAATGACGTAATTTGTCCAGTAGATGTGGAAACAGGGTATCGTAACTTCATTAAAACTTTAATAAACTTCTGTTAGAGGAGAAGTTGCATTAGTTTTGATTGGTCTCGTTGTACGAAAGTAGGCGTAACCTGATAAGAAAGGTGTTATTTTGATAGGTTGAATGTGTATGTAGTGTAAGAGGAAGATAAGAAAATAGTTGTTGGTTGGTTGACTAGGTAAAATGGCTTCCATAAGGCATGTATTTGATTGGTTTGTAGTGTATAGGTGTGATAAGAAACTTGTTGTTGGTTGGTTGACTAGGTAAAATGGCTTCCATAAGGCATGTATTTGATTGGTTTGTAGTGTATAGGTGTGATAAGAAACTTGTATTTGGTTGGTTGATTAGATGGAATGTGTGTTGATAGCACTTGTTTGTTATTTTGAATAGTAAAAGCTATGGTGTAAAAGTGTATGAAAAAGTAATATATTAGTTGGAAATGTGTTGAAAAAGGCTTTATTAGGTAGTATATTTGATGTAAAATTTGGTAAATGTTCCCCTATAATGTTGTTTGGCGTCTAAAAGTCGGTAAAAAAGCTTGAAAAAGTAAACAAGTGGCGCCGTAAGTCTGTAAAAATGTGTGAGATAAGGCAAAATGTAAACAAAATGTATGAATAATGTGTGATTCATGGTACTTTTTGTAAGTAAAATTGAGTAAACAAGTGACTCGTTAGGTCGTCAAAGTAGATAAGAAAGGTCAAAAATAGTTTGATAAGGGATGAGTGAATGTATGTGAGAATGTAAAAAATAGCAAAAACTTGTATTAATAGGAAAATTCCATGCAAATAAAGGCAAAAGTTGTTGTTTGTCCTCAAGTTATGATATGAAATGAGCTTAATCTAGTTGGGTGTCGTTGAAATTTTGTGTGAACTCGTTGTGGAGATTTTGTTAGAAAGCAAAAGTAAAACACATATTTGTCAAGAATCGTAAAATAATGAGCTTAAATGAGTTTATTTGGAGTTTGTCGGAATGTATTTTGAATTCGTTTTGTCTTGTAATAATAGTAAAATTTTAAATGAGCCTAGCTTTTTACCGTATGTGTGGGAACGTTGTAAAAGTTGTTGTTTGTTTTTTCACAAAGAGTTAGTTTTGTTGAGCGCTTAGTTTGGTTTCGTTGGATTGTAATAAAAGTAAAATAGAGCCTAGCCTAGCCTAGCCTGTACTCGTTGTTATTATTATGAGAGGAGAATAAAACAAGTATGAGCATACAGATTTAATAAATATATTAATACCAATGAACAAAAGAGCCTCATCTAATTTGATTAAAAATCTTTACAACTATTCTTATATACCTTAAAAAGGAGAAAATTTGAAAAACTACTTACTAAAATACTTAAAAGTACAAAAATCTATAAAATAATAAAACTAACTAAAATCTTAAGATGTAAATAATATTTTGCCTGGCACGAAATGATACAAAAACCAGTTGTTATAAAATTAAATGAGAGTTCAGTAAAAACAGATAAGAAAGGTTAAAATTAGTTGATAAGAAATAGATTCGAATGCATTGAGAATGCAAAATAATTGAAAGACCAATAAATGTACGATATTTCGTTGTGGGAACTTTAAAGTCTGTAAATATAATATCAATATTATTTGTCTACTAAAAAAGTAAATTGGTTTAAATTATTGACTTACTTAAATACTTAAAAAATACAAAATCTCTATAAAACAATAAAACTAACTAAAATCTTAGATGTAAATAATATGTTGCCTGGTACGAACTGATACCAACAAAACCCAGTTGTTAAAATGAGAGAGTTCAACAAACTTGATAAGAAAGATCAAATATTTGTCGATAAGTGGATGTAAAATGTATTGGATAAAATATAAATTACAATGTTATGCTTTACTAATAACTATATATATTTGATTAGAAATATTAAATAAATGCGAGAGAGTTCAACAAAAACAGATAAGAAAGGTTAAAATTAGTTGATAAGAAGTGGATTCGAATGCATTGAGAATGCAAAATAATTGAAAGACCAATAAATTTACGATATTTCATTGTAGTTAAATGTAAACACGTAAAGGTTGTTTTGTTTGTTTTAAAGTTACTATCACTACTTAGTAATTCTGATATTTGTATAAATCAAAATTTGTTTCCAAAAGAACAAAGATTTGACTAATAATAATAAACTAAGAAATAGGTTGTGTTGTTTGTTTTAAAGTTACTATCACTACTTAGTAATTCTGATATTTGTATAATTCAAAATTTGTTTCCAAAAGAACAAAGATTTGACTAATAATAAACTAAGATATTTGTCTACTAAAAAAGTAAATTGGTTTAAATTATTGACTTACTTAAATACTTAAAAAATACAAAATCTCTATATAAAATTAACTAAAATCTTACTACAAAAATTATTATAATACATTAATCATCCTGGTGGGAACGTTTCCGTATAGTGGAGGCTGCCATCTTCAGTTTAGCTGAATACGGGCAGCTCATTCCTGCTATTACATTAATTCGATTGGTATATCGAAGACATTTGCGGCCCATATGATGTAGTGTGTCCCTGAGCCATTCATATTGTTCCTTGCCCATGATCAGATTTTCATGTAATGGTCTGACCAATGCACAAGGTTTGCTTTTATAATAAGTTTGCATAACTAAAGGTTGTAAACAATTTTTACACTTTGTTTTACTTAACTGAGTTAACATCAGGGACCAGCTCTTCATTTGCACCATTTCAGCACTCCAACAAAACTTCAACGTTGCACCACTTCGTGAACATTTTATTACTACACTATATGAACATTGAGAACTTGTCATCGTGTATGATTTGACAATTAATTAGATCTTAACTGAAAATATTTTTTAAATTTCCAAAGAGATTTTAATGACACTAAAATTGTAAATGACTCGACATAAGACTTGTATGTGTTTATATATTAAATACAAATCATCCGATATGCATTTTTTAGAAATATATACTAATTACACAAGTTTATCAGTATAAATGCAATTTAATTTGGAAAATTACCACTCAACTAAATAATGATGTATGGAGTGGACTAGTCGCTAAAAATCTCAAAAAATAACAAAAACAAATGGATTAATTTAGTTTATAAAATGATAAGAGATAAAATGTCGAAAACATGTTTATAATAACAAATATCTGGTGATTGGAAAATTTGGTCTGATTTAATTAGCGCTATCTATTACTTAAAACAAAAATGCAAAATATGAAATAACAATATCTAGTGATTGGAAAATTTGGTATGACTTAATTAGCGCTATTACTTAAAAACAAACTGCATATAAAAATAATAATAACAAAATCTGGTGATTGGAAAAACAGTAAAAGTATCAGAGAAGTC
Organism: Pachyrhynchus sulphureomaculatus; assembly: GCA_019049505.1. Classification (NCBI taxonomy): domain Eukaryota; kingdom Metazoa; phylum Arthropoda; class Insecta; order Coleoptera; family Curculionidae; genus Pachyrhynchus; species Pachyrhynchus sulphureomaculatus. Next base: position 142,437,336 of record CM032447.1, read on the forward strand.
AATTTTATATTAGTTTTATAAAATGGGGGATGTATAGCATGTGGTGTTCGTGATAACGATCTGTTTTCAGGGGGACAACAAGGAATGCATTCAAAATGTCAGGATATCTGGAAGACTGGTACACATGATCTTACAGATAAACAATGTACAATCAATAATTCCAAGACCGATTGGTGAACGAAAATACCAACAACAACAACGAGAACAAAGAGGCAACCATTAGAAACTCCTTGTTTATTCTTATTACCTTTTATATAATGTTTATTTTTTTAAGTAATAGATATATGTATATTTGACTTAATAAAGTCCTTATATCCTTAAATATTTAATGTTTTGTTTTTCTAGTATAATAATAAAGTCCTTATATTCTTACTACTTTAATAAAACACACAGGTTTGAATTGAAAATATTTATTAAGCTCGCTTTTTCAATAATTTTTCTACAAATTATTTAGTTAACATTGTTTTTTACGACAAAGTTTATTATGGGATGAATATTGATAGCCATGCCAATAGTGTCATACAATTTGTAGTACTACATTGAACTTTAGCATTGTATATTAGATTATAATCTAAACAGGAAGGTTTTGTAGGTTTAAATGTTGGCATGTTCCATACATTTAAAGTATCTATATCAATCATCTTGAAATTGGGATTAGTATGCAAATTAGTAGTAGAAGCAGCAATGTTGTCTTGAACGAGTCGAAAAACATGTTTTCCTTTTACATACAATACATCAATATTATCCAGTACTCTATCTAAAATTTCTCCAACTTGATTGTAATTTACATAGCCGGAAGAATATCGTAATCCATGTTCCTTTTCAGCCTTACAAACAGCTCTTTTATTGAGTCGAGATAATTGAGCAAAGCGTATTTTCGGTTTCAATACATAATGACTTGTCTGTAAACCATTCGATATCGTAATTTCTTTAGCATGGAATTCTTCCACATACATATCATTATTAGCATCATCGGCAGCAAATAAAAAGTTAAATCCCTGAATATCGAGAACAGCCAACTTCATCGTGTCACAGTTACTTTACAACTAATACAACGTTTACAAAGAACACATACATATTATAAAATATGACTTTGCCTCTCTCCACAAAACAAGTCAGAATTGACTCACTATAGAGAAAAATGATATGTATTTTCCTTGTTTAACTGAATTGATTTCAATCTTAATCTTATATTTGTTTTTTAATAGTATTTGTAGTGACTGGAATAAGGTCTCTAGAGATTTTAATGTTATATTAAACAAAAGTTTTATACGAGAGAAATATTTATTTTCTTCTTAAAAAACATTTATGTTAAAAAATATCTAAAATCTAAACTATAATATCTGATATCCTTACATCCTCCCAACTTAAATATTCATTATCATCATCCACATCCATTTCACTCTCTGATTGTTCAATCACCTCTTCCTCCTCATCCTTTGTCTCCTTTAACCATCTTTGTTTTAAGATACTCAGAGGGATTTCATCATCATTTTCAACTTGAACAGTTTGTTGTAATTTTTCTTTTAATATGTTTAAAGGTAAATTTTTTTCTTTCCCTTCAGCAATTTCCATTTCCCTTAATTCCAGTAGTCTTAGTAACTCTATATTTCTTTTAATAACGTTGTTGGCATAATCTTCTTCTTCTTCATTAAAAAGCGACATTATTAAGTATTATTTTATCAAGTAACTATTAGACGAATGAATTTTGTAGTGATTTTAATACCATTCTATACACCTATTATATAGGGGATTTAATCACATTGTAACATTCATTTTTTCCTAGATTTTAAGACCATGTAATGTTACTGATTTTTGGCTTTATATTGTACTTCTTTTCATCTTTGTATCGAGCAGTGTATTACACTGGAATTTTCTAGCCGCTCGTCGTACAGTGTGCAGTGCGGGTTTCCGACCGAATCTATCGAATTCATAGTACGCCGGGATTGGTGAAATGTTTGTTTCCGGAGTTTGGTTCCGGCGTCGCCATATTAGAGACGTAGTTCTCACGGCTTATTTAAGGGTCCGGAGAACATGCATCTTGGCTTACTTCCACCGAGCCGCCAACGGGCTTACTTCCACCGAGCCGCCAACAGGCTGACTTCCACCGAGCCGCCAAGAGGCTTATTTCCACCGAGCGCAGTAGAGGCTTCTGGCAATATTTACGAGAGCCAAGTTAAGCACGAGTTTTTTTTTAACGTTAAGCCGTAGTGGGCTTTGTGTGTTTTCTACATGGAGTAGCCAAAGTAGGCTCTTCTCAAAAGTGATGAAGTGTGAAATCGGTTTTGTGTTCCATTGAAGGCCTAGAAGCCCGTAGGAAAACCGTAAGTCACCAGAACATACATCAATAGATCTATTCCCCGCAAATAAGTGTTTTAACATCAATTTGAACTGATAAATCGCGAAGTGAATATCACGACTCTTCGATTTCGGGTGTAGTCAAGTTTTAGAAGTAAAATGTCTGATTTAGGGACTCTAATTTTAATAACTAATTTTTAGGCTAGAATTTTTGTAATTCTTAAAACTGCAAAGGTTAGAACTTTTATTTTAAAATCATGAATAAATTTTCTTTTTGGGGATTAAAGCTAGTGTTTCACTGTACACCTATCTTTCTTTTCAGGATAAGGACGGTTGTACCAAACTGATTTTTTTATTTAACAACTGTACACCATTTCAGTATTTTTTCATTTTTTTAGCTGAAATTAGATCCTTTCTATTTTAAAATGAATGGTGCCCAAAATTCGTGCAACTAAAGTTTTTTAAAAAATAGAAAATAATTCCAAAAAGACGTACAACAATTATCTCTTACCCATATCTCTCTACCAAGGAAAACTGAGCTAGTGTTTGTTTAATTTCTTTAGTTCTTTTAAAATCATTATTCACTCAATTCATTCTCAGAAATTAAAAAGAGGTTGCAAGAAAATTGCGCCCAAGCGTGGGAAAAACAATTTTCACAGGGTACAAAATGACGCCACAAAGTGCGGGCAAGTTGCCAGGTTACAAAATAGCGCTGTCAACGCGGGGCTTTTGGAATTTTATTTTTTAAAGGGTTCAGTGTACTAGCTTTCGAACAAAGTAAAAGCTCTAGCTTTTCAGATATTTTTATTTCATAGGGTTTATTAAACGAAACTACACAATAGCAATAAGACAAAAGCAGGAATATTTATTTCAATTTATCTGATGGTGGTATAGATATTTGAATTTTGTTAATTGACTCTAATTTAAGTGATCCCTGCTTTTTTCTTAAAAGCTAGCTTTATAGTTCAGATTGGCAGATGTGCTAGTCTACTTTAATTTTGCACTGTTGGATTTGTTTACTTTGCGGATTAACTGAAGAAAAAACTGTACGTTTTTTTCTCACCTATGTTTTGCATGAATATTAAAAATACTTTGCTGATACGAAACGGTATTTGGAGATTTTTTTGTTGAAAATTCTTAACATATTTAGTAAAGGAATTTTAATAGAAGGCAATACTTAGAAATTTTTTTTGAAATTGTTGAAGATTTTTTAAATGTTTGGTAAAGAAGTTTATATATTTTAGTTGCCTTTACATGATTTTATTTTGACTATTGAGAGCACAGGAAAAATATTTTTACGACTTTTTAAACAATTCTTCTAAATCTAAATACATTTATCATGGAAGCCTTCAATTTTAAAGTCAATCACCTACTGGAATATGAATTAGACTATGAACTGAAAATCCGTCGTGCTTTCTCAGAACGTCCGGTCGCGGATAAAAGACAGATTCTAACAAGGATCTTAAGTAAAGAAATATTCCAATAGATCAGATTGGACTAAATAATTACAAAAAGTTTCTGATTTTTTTTAAGTCTAATAAAAATTCTCCTTCTCAAGTTAAAACTCCTGCTTCTCCAAATGGTCACATGTCTCCTTTATTCGTGCATAAATATTTAGATAATAGACCGCATATAAAGATAAATCTATTAGGTGTCCAATTTCTCGGCTTTATTTGACTCTCGTGCAAATACCTCCGTTGTAGGTCAGAATGGTATTAAAATTTTAAGTCGTTTAAGTATAAAAATATGCCATGTCAAAAATAGAAGTGTTACCACTGCAGATGGCAGCCGTCTAAAAGTTTTAGGTACGGTTGAGTTGCCGCTAGTCTGCAATGGTCATTGTTTAGTAATCTCTGCCCTAGTAGTACCTTCTCTATCACATACTTTGGTTTTAGGATGTGATTTTGCACAAAAAATCGGAATTTTAGCAAATTTTAAAGATAATTCGCGGTATCCACAGTCCCTAGAAGTCGATTCTAATACAAGTTTTAAAGATTGTTATTCAGAAAGTTCTTTAGAAAACCTTTTCTCGCGTCTATGTACCGTAGATGATCTCTCGCGGACGGAACGCTTAAAGGCAGAAAAAGTAATAAGCTCTTTCAAGGAAATAAGTAGTAAAGATAGGTTAGGCCGAACGAATAAAATCACCATGTCTATAGATACGGCTGATGCCAGTCCTGTAAAGACAAGGCCTTTCGCCATGTCTCCGTACATGTCAAAAGTATTAAATAAGGAGTTAGACGAAATGTTGAAACTCGGAGTGATATCGTCTATGCTTTGACGGAAGAAAGCTCAACGAGGTCAGCAAATTTGATAACTATCCATTACCGAACATCGACAGAATTTTGACATCACTCAGGAATGCTAAGTATGTATCCTCGATAGATCTTAGAAAGGCTTTCTGGCAAATTCCTTTGGACAAATCCTCTAAGGAAAAGACCGCTTTTGCAGTAGTAGGCCGAGGTCTATTTCAGTTCGTCACTATGCCGTTTGGTCTAAAGAACGCTGCTCAAACTCAGCAACGTTTAGTGGACGCTATATTTGGTCCGAAATATGAGCCACATATTTTTACCTATCTCGGTGATATTTTAGTAACATCGGAAGACTTCGAATCGCATATACGCTTACTTAAAGAAGTAAAAAATAAATTGAAAGAGGCCGGACTGACGATAAATTTGAGCAAATGTGATTTTTTTCAAAACTTCTCTAAAGTTTTTAGGCTATATTGTAGGCTCAAATTCCTTGCGTACCGATCCGGATAAAGTAGCAAGCATGGTTAATTATGCGAGACTACTAATACTACGGAAGTTAAGCGCTTCGTAGGAATGTGTTCATGGTATAGGCGTTTTATTGAGAATTTTTCTACCCTGTTGTCGCCTATTAATGATCTTTTGAAAGGACGAAAAAAAGGACAATCGATAGATTGGACAAAGGCAGCCGAAGAATCTTTTATAAAGATTAAAGAGCTATTGGTTTCAGCTCCAATTTTATCCCAACCAGATTTTTCCCAACAGTTTTATATTTCTAGTGATGCTTCTAATACCGGTTTAGGGGGCGTCCTAACACAGAAAATCAATGGTGAGGAAAGAGTGATAGCGTATGCCAGTAGAACTTTATCAAAGGCTGAACGTAACTATTCGGTTGTTGAAAAAGAATGTTTAGCAGTACTCTTTAATATCGAAAAGTTTCGACCTTACATAGAAGGTGTTCCTTTCACGGTCATAACAGATCATTATAGTTTATTGTGGCTTAATTCTATTAAAAACCCTAGTGGCAAACTAGCGCGTTGGGCGATTAGGCTGAGACAACATACGTTTAATTTAATTCATAGAAAAGGAGTCCACAATGTTATTCCTGACGCTTTGTCAAGAATCCCAGATCATACAGTGGACGAAAACAGTCTTAATGCACAGATTGGCGTAAGAATTGATACAGTTGATATAGATCGCATTGATCCATGGTACGATAATTTACGGCAGCAAATTAAAGAATTTCCTCAAAATTTTCCGCAGTGGAAGGTGGAAAATGATTTCGTGTACAAGTTTATCCCAAACCAGTTGCCTTTAAAAGTTAATGTACCCGAGTGGAAAATACTAGTTCCTAAACCACAGAGAGAGGAAATTATAGACATGTGTCACACTCCTCCTACTTCTGGTCATTTTGGTTTTTATAAAACTCTTCACAGGGTTCAGGAACAGTATTATTGGCCAAAAATGCGTTTTGATATCTTAAAGTTTGTGAGGACTTGTGAAGTATGTGGAGCGCAGAAATCTCCAAATACACTACCTATGGGACTGATGGGAAAAGAGAAAACGGTCAACTACCCTTTTAAGTCATAGCAGCTGATCTAGTAGGCCCATTCCCACGTTCAAAAAAGGGAAATAAATGGCTTCTCGTGGTTTCTTGCTGGTTTACAAAGTATACCATGCTATTTCCCTTGAAAAGCTCTAAAGCAGAATATATAGAGAGAATTTTGGAAAATGATGTCTTTCTAATCCACGGTGTTCCATCGCTCTTGATATGCGATAACGGTACTCAGTTTACCTCTAAGAGTTTTAAGAGCTTAAGTGAAACTTATGGTTCTAACATCCGTTTTAATCCCGTGTACACCGCAAGACACGAAGTAACAGGGTTCACACCGTCTTTCTTAGTTTACGGCAGACATATACCTCTATCTGGATCGTATTATAAAAATTTAGATTTGGATGTCAATGTTGACAGCGAAATAATTCCGGGTAACAGGGGCGCGTACGCCGAAAATTTAAAGGGTTTAAAAGATATTTTCACCGACGTGCGTAGTAGGATACATAAGGCTTATGAACGGAACAGTAAGTCTTACAACCTTAGAAAAAGGGATTTTTCCTTTAAGATAGGTGATCACGTTTGGCGAAAAAATAAAATTCTTTCCAGTGCAGCTGATAAATTCACATCTAAGTTGGTACCTAAGTATGTGCATTGCGTGATAAGAGAAAAGATTTCAGACTTAGTTTATGGTTTAGTTAATTTAGATGGGACTAAAGTAGGACAATGGCATATTAAAGACTTAAAACCATTCAATGGACCTAACCCTAGTGAAAGTTTGTCAGAAGAAGAATAATTTATATTTACATTATCTTAATTGCTTTACTTTATTTTTTTGATGTTGCTCTGTAGAGGTGACGACCTCGTTTTTTTGACTGTTATAAAAGTTGAGCAGAGTATAGCTTACTTTTATTATTCTTGCTAAGGTTTTGGGTACTGATCATATCCAAACTTAGGTTGATTGTGGTTGATGTTTAGCATCGACTCAGCTGTTGCGAGCTTGCGAAAGAGTCACACTCAGGATATATCATAAGACTGGTATGTCGGTGGTCGCGGGATTTGATTTGCTTATGACCCCAAATAATATCCAGTTCTTGACACTTGGAAGCGAAATTTTGATTAGAGGCAATCCAAAGTGATCTTGAGTTTGGACAAGCGCAAGATGGAGCTCGCGTGATATGATGTGGAGTCAAAAGATTTTTTTTATGCGCAATTTCAAAGTTTGTTACCCGAGTGGGTGTATTTTTATTACCTTAATGGTATGTTTTGGGTGCAATTAAGAGTAAATTGATTTTGGTTTATCCAGTAAGTTTAAGACTTGGATTAATTTGATTTAGATCTTCTTCTGAATTGACAAACTGAGGGTATTTTCTATTCTTTTCAGGGCCGTTTAAACGTTACCTTTGAGTCACTAGTTTATTAAATTTTTTTTGCATAGACTCATAGGCGAATGTTGAGTTTTTTCGGTCTACTATCAGATTGGTAGGAAATTGAAGTCCTGCAGGAGAACTAAAGGCTGATCATTTACAGGAGATGAGAGCAGAGTAAGACAGTCGTTTCACAAAGAAATGATCAAAATCTGATATCTGAGATGAGAACCTTGTCAAGAGTGGCTAAGCGCAGTGCAGCAGTGATTCCTAACCGAATTTTTAGATTTCCAAGAGGTAATCTAGAAGTTTGGGCTGACAGAAAACGGTTATGCCTGATACCTGTAGCAGTTTCTTCTAGAGGCTATTGTCTAGGGAGACGATTAACACCAGGATCGAATATTTTAGCTGTCAACGATGTTTTCTTCTTGTTTCTGATTAAGCTGGAAAAGCTCTTGTCGTCTTCAAAAGTTTTGTTGCATTGCCACCGAAAAATTGAGAAATTTTTGCTTCATGTAGCTTTTTAAGCTCATTTTCGTTTTTTTTTGGAAATTTCCGTTAGAAGCTTGGTTAAGTTAACCTTGTAAACCTTTTAGGTTGTATCCCATGAGTTATCTGTTTTTACAGGCTGTGATGCACCGGGTGCTAACAGATGCCGTTACGACGTTTGGCAGGGAGTTATTCTTCCTGAGGAACAGACTGATTGGAAGGGTAGTCTATGGGAGGCGAACGTTTGACCTTTGGGACCTTTGGAGGTTTTGTTACCCAATGGTTATTTCTATTTGAGCTAAAGGAGAGCCTAGCTACTGTAGTCGACCTCAGCTCCAATTAGCCTATTAGTGGTGACAGGCTGTTGGCAGTAGTGTGTTTCGGAACACCCTATTGATTAATTTTTTTTGACTTATGGTGGTGTGGTAGACACCGTTTTAGTTTAGTGGATGCTATAATCTACTCCCTTTTGTTGGTGGACACCAGGGTCACCATTTCCGTATTTTATTGTCTCCACCTTTCAGTATATCGTAGTGAGGTGTTTGTCTCCTGTTATGTGGGATGAATTAGATGTTTTCCGTTGTTGTTCTAGGGCGAGACCAGTACCCGAGGGTTCTTCATGCAACTTGAAGAAGCGCAATGCTGGTTAAGTTTTATATCTCTGTGTAGCCACCCTGAAGAATGATGGAGGGCGTTTCTTCTGGCTCATGTTTCTAGGCAGATTTGTCACTTTGGTGCGATGTGCCGAAGATTTGATTAGCTTTTGCTAAGAGCTTTCACCAAGCTCAGTATGGAGTTATCATAACCAAGAGTTTGGGACTTGAACTCCTGTATATATTTCTGTATATATTTCGGTGTATGTTGGTTGCCTGAGGGCATGTGCTCAAAATGCGTGATTTTGAGTCGTTTTGCTTATGGACTCCTATATATAAGATTATGATTTTAGGGAGATCCTATTTCGAGACTTGCTGTCTCATATAGTTATATTGGGAATGTTTCCTTGAATGTTAGTTGCGCGCGGACTAATCATTCTGTTCTTTGTGAACATTGCTTTTTGAAGCAGGATCATTCAGTTTGGTGAATTTTAGCTTTTATAGCTATTCACTGTGTTTAGAGTGAATTTTAGCTTTTATAGCTATTCACTCTGCCTATAGTGATATTGTTAGCTTTTATAGCTGCTCACTATGTTAATGGTGAGATTGTTCTTTTAGAACGCAGACTTTGTGTAGTCGAGGACTATTTACAGAGTGTTTTTCTTGGCGAGGAGCCGAGGCTTTTTTCTGGCGATATACCAGAATGTTTTCTTGGCGAGGAGCCGAGGTTTTTTCTGGCGATATACCAGAGAGTTTTCTTGGCGAGGAGCCGAGGTTTTTTCTGGCGATATACCAGAATGTTTTCTTGGCGAGGAGCCGAGGTTTTTTCTGGCGATATACCAGAGTGTTTTCTTGGCGAGGAGCCGAGTTTTTTTTCTGGCGATATACCAGAGTGTTTTGTTGGCGATGAGCTGACGTGTTTTCTGGCGATCAACCAGAGCATTTTCCCTGGCGATTTTTGCATGTCTGGATGTCTCAGGACGTCGACATTGCGCGATGTAGCGTTTTCCCTGGCGATTTTAGCATGTCTGGATGTCTTAGGACGTCGACATTGCGCGATAGAGTGCGATTATTTTCTGAGTGCGACTAGTAGTGATACTAGATTTAGAATGTTCTCTTAGCTGTGAGCTAGAGCATTGATAGCGATTTTTCACGAGCGTTTGTCTGGACTTACATCCAGATGTTTCTTAGCCTTGTGCTAAATGGTCTTACAAGACTTTTCTTTTTAGTGTTAGTGTTTGCACTAGAATCAGTTTTTTATTTTTCTTTATTCAAGAATTTTTCTAAATTTCTTTTGCTGAAATAGAAAATTTTCTGACAATCCTTAAACTATTTTAAGGGGGGTGTTCATATTTAGTTTCAGTTCACTTTTTTTGATTTAGACAAGAGTCTAGACAAAGTTATATTTTTTTTTGTTTTGGTAACAATAATAGAGCTGATTCTTTTATATAAGAAGACCACTATTGTTACTTTGGAAAGGTATTTCTTATGTTCATGCAAGGATTTTTATTTACTTTTTGATGTACTTAACCTTAGTGCTTAATTAAGTTAAGTCTAGTTATAAGATTCTTGTGATCATGCAAAGATTTTCATTTGGTTTTCATTGTACTTAATATAAGTGCTTAATTAAATTAAGTCTAGTAGTAAGGTCCGAAGTTTGTAATTTTGTTTTAAGTTCTGACCTTAGTATTAAGTGATAGTGTACCACTTTGTACCTTTTCATAAGTAGCCTTAGTTTAATAGACTAGTGTAGTCTATTTATTTTTGGAAGGGGGTAATGTAACATTCATTTTTTCCTAGATTTTAAGACCATGTAATGTTACTGATTTTTGGCTTTATATTGTACTTCTTTTCATCTTTGTATCGAGCAGTGTATTACACTGGAATTTTCTAGCCGCTCGTCGTACAGTGTGCAGTGCGGGTTTTCGACCGAATCTATCGAATTCATAGTACGCCGGGATTGGTGAAATGTTTGTTTCCGGAGTTTGGTTCCGGCGTCGCCATATTAGAGACGTAGTTCTCACGGCTTATTTAAGGGTCCGGAGAACATGCATCTTGGCTTACTTCCACCGAGCCGCCAACGGGCTTACTTCCACCGAGCCGCCAACAGGCTGACTTCCACCGAGCCGCCAAGAGGCTTATTTCCACCGAGCCGCAGTAGAGGCTTCTGGCAATATTTACGAGAGCCAAGTTAAGCACGAGTTTTTTTTTAACGTTAAACCGTAGTGGGCTTTGTGTGTTTTCTACATGGAGTAGCCAAAGTAGGCTCTTCTCAAAAGTGATGAAGTGTGAAATCGGTTTTGTGTTCCTTTGAAGGCCTAGAAGCCCGTAGGAAAACCGTAAGTCACCAGAACATACATCAATAGATCTATTCCCCGCAAATAAGTGTTTTAACATCAATTTGAACTGATAAATCGCGAAGTGAATATCACGACTCTTCGATTTCGGGTGTAGTCAAGTTTTAGAAGTAAAATGTCTGATTTAGGGACTCTAATTTTAATAACTAATTTTTAGGCTAGAATTTTTGTAATTCTTAAAACTGCAAAGGTTAGAACTTTTATTTTAAAATCATGAATAAATTTTCTTTTTGGGGATTAAAGCTAGTGTTTCACTGTACACCTATCTTTCTTTTCAGGATAAGGACGGTTGTACCAAACTGATTTTTTTATTTAACAACTGTACACCATTTCAGTATTTTTTCATTTTTTTAGCTGAAATTAGATCCTTTCTATTTTAAAATGAATGGTGCCCAAAATTCGTGCAACTAAAGTTTTTTAAAAAATAGAAAATAATTCCAAAAAGACGTACAACAATTATCTCTTACCCATATCTCTCTACCAAGGAAAACTGAGCTAGTGTTTGTTTAATTTCTTTAGTTCTTTTAAAATCATTATTCACTCAATTCATTCTCAGAAATTAAAAAGAGGTTGCAAGAAAATTGCGCCCAAGCGTGGGAAAAACAATTTTCACAGGGTACAAAATGACGCCACAAAGTGCGGGCAAGTTGCCAGGTTACAACATCATGCACAGTCGTCATGAGAGTCAATTAGCATATTAAAAATTCCAAAAGATAAGCAAATATGTAAACTAGTGGAGTCGTTTTGTCTGTAAAAATGTTGTCTGATAAGGTTTTAAGTAAACAACATATTATTAATAATTTATTGCTCAAACTAGTCATCATAAATTTTCCAAATATCAAATGACGTGATTTATTTTTTTCCTGTATTTACTATATAAGCATTAACATTCTTACTCAGAGTCAAATTATATCTCTGTGTGTCGTTGTAAAAAACAAAAATGGTTTTATACATATTTAAAACTGAAAATGTAAAGGTTCTTTCTACTAATATGTTATATATATATATTATTGAAAAATTTATTCAAGTGAGTATTTTGTTTTTTATTATATATTCTGGTGTTGGTGTGATTTTTACAACAAAGAATTTTCTTAACATTATCCAATATATACATTTCTCATAAGAAAGACATATATTTTAAAATGTAAAGGTTCTTTCTACTAATATGTTATATATTATTGAAAAATTTATTCAAGTGAGTATTTTGTTTTTTTATTATATATTCTGGCGTTGGAGTGATTTTTACAACAAAGAATTTTCTTAACATTACCCAATATATACATCTCTCATAAGAAAGATATATATTTTAAAATGAAAAGGACATACTAAAAATTAAATTCTGTTTGTATTGTTTTATTACAACATGTGTGTATGTATTTATTTCAGACGTGGTGTTCAACAAATCTGCATACAGAATGATCAAGTTTATGTGGCTGAAGAGATTCCACAAACTAAAATAGAGGACATTACATGGATGATACCTGCTAAATATTTGAAAGTTGAAGCCTCGAATGAAGAAGAGGAAACAACATTTAAAGAAGCAATAGAAAAATATCCTAAAGTAAAAGATTATATATTGAATAATCTATATACCTTATAACCAAATATATTGAAAAAACAAAAAACATTTACTTTGTTTTATTTGATATTTCCTTTTATATAGTTAGATATAGGATACATGTGAAAACAATATAATAGTTATTCATCTAGTTAGATCTCTTAGGATATGTAGATACTGAAAATGAATTAGGTAGTACGAGTAAAATAATCTTGAATTGATTCGTTATATCAAAAAGAGTGAATAATGTGTGTTTTAGTAGAAAACGAGATAGAAATCGATAAAGAATGGATTCCTCATCACCGTCATCGTCATCAACAAGTTGGAAATGTCCTTCATGTCAAAGTAAAATAACATATTTGGGTCATAAAACTTATAATCAGAATACTTATTGTTCCAATTGTACTCGATATTACAAAAAAGCTTCATGGCAAACTGTATGTAGTCTAGGCTATATACGAAAAGATACTTTGGAAAAACAAAAGAACAAAATGGAAATTGAAACCAAGAAACAATTTACTAATAAGAAGGAAAATAATCAATGATCTGTAAGAGACCGAAATGAATAATCATAAAATGTGATAGATGTGTTTCATTTATTTGTACTATTTAGTAAACTTAATAAAAAACATGTTATTACTTAAACATATCGTCTATTTTATAACTGAATACGATTTTAAATACACAAGTATTAACTAATTACATACTAAGAAATTTTTAGCTGAGTTTATTCTTCGATAAGATACCAAATAGTCGTGCGTTCGCATTTATAACAATAATCTCGTAATCTGAGTCGAGGTCGAAGTTGTGTAACAGAATTGTTACGTCTAATGATTAAATTTACTTGAGCTATATGTGTTGAAAAGGTATACTTTTCGATTCTCTCCAATAACCACTACATAAATAAGTAAAGTTCATGGTAGTAGCAGCAGTTGTTGTTATTTCTATGACTATTTCCAAGATACTGATTTGTTAAATTATTCCTCCAGAAGATATACGAGCATATTGATTACAATAAATCCGTATTCGAGTTCGAGTTCTTTGGTGATTTGCATATGGAACTCTGGATTCTCCAACATACATAAATAAGTAAATATGTTGTTTTTATTACAAATAAAGATAAATTGTATTACTATGCAATGAGTAGTTCAAATGCACCAATATGATTTATGTGTGGTCTTTTTAACTTTCTTCTCCTCCTCCTTCTCGCAATTTTCTATTATTTTTTCTACATGTAGACAATCGAATAATATATTTGTCTTTCGATTCCAAAAGTACTTCTTCTCGTTCTAAATAGCCTTTTAGATTTACGAAAATTTTCGTTTCATCTTTCCTCTGTTGTTTTAAATCCTTTTGACATTTGGACAAATCGTTATCTAACTGATAGATTTCACGAGTCAGATCGGACAAATTACTTTTAAAATTTTCAATTTCCTCCTTTAAATCGGCAATTACGATATATGCTACTTTGCTTTTTTCTTGACAAATTTGCAATGTTTCCGGTATTCGTATTCTAGAATTTTTCCCATACAAATATCATTAACAGCTTGTTCATTATCGTATAAATCCATATAATTATCCAATGATTTAATACATTCCTGATACAAGTTTAAACTGGTATTATAAAGTGAATGATAATCCTCTAATAAATATTCATAATTTTGAATACAAGAATTATTAACATCATCATCGTAGTTGTTTGTACTTTGAACAATAACAACGAGAACAAACAATAGATAGAACGTTGTTTTGGTTAACATTATGAGCGAATGATTTAAAATGAACCAAAAATTTATTTAGCGTCTGTTTTATAGAGATCGTTTTCCTCCCGAAAAGACTAATCTTGTTGTTTGAAATATGGAAAATGTAACATTTAACTGTTTAAAATGTGGATGTAAAGTTAACAAAACTATAAATAGTTACTATCGAGATCGAGTTAGAATACGCAAATATTGTACATATTGTTTAATTAATTATGTATATAGGAAAAATAGCCTAATTTCCATGATTCTATCAATTACGACGAAGACAAATAGTACTAGGGGGAGATAAGGATACTTGTAGAAAACATTTATACACATCATATCAGTCATTCAAAATGCCAGTTATTGTACGAGTAAAATGTCCTCAATTTAAAGGTGAAAGTGAAATACGAAATCAAAAATGTTTGTCGTGTGTAGTCAAAGATCGTAGCAAAACGAGAGATGGAGCAAAACGCGTACCTGCTGAATTTCTTTCCTTTGGCAAAGAAGAACGAGGAATCGAGAGAGAGAGAAATGCTGCTGCAAGACAAGGAAACAGATAAGTCAGTTTCCTGTTGATTATATATAAAAACATACATCAACAATATCATATTATTTGTATTCTTGCTATTGACATATACATACATATATTATAAAATAATGGCTTGTCTAAGAGCTTGGTGGAATGAAATATACAATTTTACCGATTTACCAGCGAAATTTATCATTTATTTTCAAGATTTTGTCAATTGGAATATCATATCACGAAAACAACATTTAGACGAAGATCTAATACGAACTTGTATCAATAAAGTCAATTGGCAACTCGTTTCCCAATGTCAGCAATTAAACGAACGATTTATGGAGGAATTTGCCGGAATGTTGGATTGGAATGCAATTAGTATCCATCAAAACTTGACTGAACATTTTATCCGTCGACATAGAGAACAAGTTAATTGGACATTTATTCAAAAATTTCAACGAGGAATCAGTCCCACCTTTTTACACGAAATGAAACCCTACATTGATCAACTTGAAAATTGTTGTTGTTAAATCATTATAGTTTTCTCTTTTATACTTAATAAAACCTTTTTGTAACAGTACAAGTTGTTTTTGTTATTTTTAACTACTTACTGCTAATACTTTTATCATTGCATAAAACACGAGTTATGTTAATTATATTGTACTTTCAATGTATTTGAATTTATTCCTTATCTGCTAAATTTTAACCTTCTTATCTGTTTTGAACTCTCTCATAAATTTTTATGGAATTTTGTTATTTTAAAAAGATTTAATAAATACAAGCACGACAGTTGTTTGCGCTTTCCTCTCTCACGACATATATATTTTGTTTATTTTGTGTGTGTGTGTGTGTAATTACTTAATCAGGTGAGTTTAACAGGTTTTATACAAACCTTATTATATCTAATTTGAATTGTTGTTTGCAGTATGTCCTCTTTAAACGTTGAATCTACCATACCTACAACATCATCATCATCTAATGATATGGATACAACAATTCCTACTACTAGTACTACTACTACTAAGGAAAAATTTTCACTTGCTAAAAATATATTTTTGGATGGTCTTACACATATGGGACTACTCAAATTTCTCAAGAGATATTCAAATGTACACCTCTATAATGATGTTAAACATGAAAATAGTAGGGAATTATTAAAGACTTTTAGACAAAACCTGCACACATTAACAATTGTGAATAAAATGCAACAAAACAAAATGAAAAATCTCTATTTGAACATTCACCACTATCTCAATTGTATTTTTCTTTAATATTTGACTCAATTGAAAATTTTGATGAACAGAATATCATTGCCTGTATAAAGGAAATTCCCACAGAAATATTTGAACAATTTCCATCGGTAATTGTTATACTTAATAAGTACAATCTTAAGGACATTATTTGGAAAATTATGCAACTACAAGAGATAGATTTAAGTTCAACCATAAAGTATGTAAAGACTCAATTTAAATTTTTTCACCTTATTGTCCAAATACAACCTTTTCAACCAATATGTCTTTTTACCCCATTATTCACAAATGTATGATAAAGCTTACTTTTCCTACTTGTATGTACGTATAGAAAGAGCAATTCAAATAATTAATGACGACGATGATGACAACTCGAAAATAATTATTCCGGGAAATAATTCTTGTTGGAAAGCATACAAATCAGATGCAGGATTCGATCTTTGTATTAAACACGATACATTTTGTCCCGCAGGGAAAGCCGCAAAGATTAAACTGATTGGAAAAGTAAATATTCCTATAGGATTCTATGGTCAAATTATTGCAAGATCCTCTACGAATGCTATAGGAACTATACGAACAGGTATCGTAGATGCAACCTATAACGGACCTCTAATTATTTATTTTATATCGGATGAAAATATCTTATTGGAAAAGTATAGAAAAATTGCTCAATTACTTATATGTCCTTTGGTAAATGCATCGATCGAAAGAAATACTACAAGTCTAAAGAGGAGTTTTTATCAGAAAATCCAACAATTTTGGTTCTTCGGGAAAATATAAGATTCCCGCTACTGCGTTGGGTGGACGACAATATTGTGCACAACCGCAAACAGATATTGACATTGCAGAATTTAATCAATGTTTTAAAAATTTAGTCTATTCAGATTCTTCCGATTCTGAATAAATTATTTACCTATATGTTTGTTGTTGTACCTCTAAGAGTCTTTTTTTACATATTGTAGTACAAAGATTTATCTATTATTAGTTTTTAATCTATTAGTATATAAGTTTAACCTAGGAATAATTTGATTATAAAATAAAACAATGTTTATAAGGTTTTTTGGATTTTATTAAAGACTACATCATTTCCAGACAAAAAACTTTTTTCACAGGAAGCCTCGTAATTTCATCCCATACTTTTTGTATCGGTTCCTTCTCCAAACACACATGAATACGTCTCCTTTGCCTTTTTATTTCCAACAAAATATCTCTGAAAATAAATATATTGATCTATAAATTTTACTATTCATACTCACTTGAATAACTCTTAGAGTAATAACATATTTGTCGATAAAGCATTCAAATCTTCAGATTCAAATATTAAAAAGATCATATTTTTACACTAACTAGAAACGAATGTTTACACAACAAACAAAAGGGTCTTTTTCTCAAAAAACTGCTACTTTGATCAGACTTTCCTCTTCTGCTTTTTATAGAAAATGTTATAATTTTCTCTTGAACAATTCTTGAGAATCAATATCAACTTGCTCTTCTTCTCTAATTGTAATTGACTCGACATAAGACTTGTGTATGTTTATATATTAAATACAGGCTATTAATCATACGATACGCATTTAATTTTTTAGAAATATATATTTGTATTATTAGTTTTTAAGATTTATCTATTAGTATATAAAGTTTAACAATAATTTGATTATAAAATAAAGCAATGTTTATAAGATATTTGTATTATTTAAGAGACTATCTAAGAATTTCATCATAAAAAACAAATTTCACAGGTAACTTGTAAAATTCCTCCCATTCTTCTCGTGTCGGTTCCTCCTCCAAACACACATGAATCGTGTTCTGCCCTCTTCTTATTTCAAACAAAATATCTCTGAAAATCAATAATAATAATATGTTAGACAAGAAACAAGTAAAATTTTAGAAAGGTGAACTCACTTGAAGAACTCTTTTAGTAACACATACAACATGTCCAATGACATATCCTCATCTATTAAGTCGACTGCGAAAAAGATCATTTCGTTCAAACTAACTAGTGAGAATTACATAAACAAACAAAAATTGTAATTGACTCTACATAATACTTGTGTGTGTTTATATATTTACATGCTATTAATCGCATTTAATTTATTTACTCAAAACAGTTTAATTTGGAAAATTTTATCTAATAAACTTGCATCATGCAAAATTTCCAGTCTATTTGTTATTAAAAACATGTGTTTTTCGAGATTTATCTCGTAGCTATTAATCGCATTTGATTTATTTAGAAATATATACTAATTACACATGTTTATCAGTATAAATGAAACAAAACAGTTTAATTTTATCTAATAAACTTGCATCATGCAAAATTTTTGTTATTAAAAACATGTTTTTCAATATTTATCTTGTTTTTGTTTTTGCAATAAATCAAAACTAAATAAGTAAGAGAAATCTATAAAGTTTAAAACATAAATAGAACGATTTATTTAATATAGTCGTCAGTTCAAACGTTTAACTTGAACAAAAAATATCAGTAGTCATTCAATATGATTGAATCAGATGTGTTTATTGACATTCAAGGATATAATTGCTCTTTTGGATATGTAATCAAAGAGTTGGCAATTTATGATGGTCATCGTTGTGCAAATTATTTATTTAAACCACCATTCTCAAGAACTATGATATCTAATGCTAAAGATCAAAAACTGATTGATTGGTCAGAAACATATCATGGTTTATATTGGGAAAATGGATTTGTTAAAATAAACGATATCGAACATATTTTACAAGATGTATTGAAAATTTATTAAACTCCATATAGAATTTACGTCAAAGGAAATGCAAAAGTGAATATTTTAAAGAAATTCTTAAATGAGGACTATATACACAACATTCCCATTGAACAAGAACCTAAGTTAAGTCAATTTAAAATGATTCCAGATTGTTATTTTCGTAAGGATATTAATCCATGGCATTGTGCATTATCCAATGTAAAACTACTATACAATTATCGAAATTGTTGGAAATAAATAACTCTCTCTCTCTCTCTATTTAACTAAATGTCTTCTACCAACAACAGTAGCAACAAAATCAGTTACAAATTTTTCTTTTAACTTTTTAGTAGACAAATAATATTGATATTATATTTACAACCTATTTCTTAGTTTATTATTATTAGTCAAATCTTTGTTCTTTTGGAAACAAATTTTGATTTATACAAATATCAGAATTACTAAGTAGTGATAGTAACTTTAAAACAAACAAAACAACCTTTACGTGTTTACATTTAACTACAACGAAATACCGTAAATTTATTGGTCTTTCAATTATTTTGCATTCTCAATGTATTCGAATCCACTTCTTATCAACTAATTTTAACCTTTCTTATCTGTTTTTGTTAAACTCTCTCGCATTTATTTAATATTTCTAATCAAATATATATATAGTTATTAGTAATGCATAACATTGCAACTTATATTTTATCCAATACATTTTACATCCTCTTATCGACAAATATTTGATCTTTCTTATCAAATTTGTTGCACTTTCTCATTTTAACAACTGGGTTTTGTTGGTATCAGTTCGTACCAGGCAACATATTATTTACATCTAAGATTTTAGTTAGTTTTATTGTTTTATAGAGATTTTGTATTTTTTAAGTATTTAAGTAAGTCAATAATTTAAACCAATTTACTTTTTTAGTAGACAAATAATATTGATATTATATTTACAGACTTTAAAGTTCCCACAACGAAATATCGTATATTTATTGGTCTTTCAATTATTTTGCATTCTCAATGCATTCGAATCTATTTCTTATCAACTAATTTTAACCTTTCTTATCTGTTTTTACTGAACTCTCATTTAATTTTATAACAACTGGTTTTTGTATCATTTCGTACCAGGCAAAATATTATTTACATCTTAAGATTTTAGTTAGTTTTATTATTTTATAGATTTTTGTACTTTTAAGTATTTTAGTAAGTAGTTTTTTCCAATTTTCTCCTTTTTAAGGTATATAAGAATAGTTGTAAAGATTTTTAATCAAATTAGACGAGGCTCTTTTGTTCATTGGTATTAATATATTTATTAAATCTGTATGCTCATACTTGTTTTATTCTCCTCTCATAATAATAACAACGAGTTCAGGCTAGGCTAGGCTAGGCTCTATTTTACTTTTATTACAATCCAACGAAACCAAACTAAGCGCTCAACAAAACTAACTCTTTGTGAAAAAACAAACAACAACTTTTACAACGTTCCCACACACACGGTAAAGAGCTAGGCTCATATAAAATTTTACTATTATTACAAGACAAAACGAATTCAAAATACATTCCGACAAACTCCAAATAAACTCATTTAAGCTCATTATTTTACGATTCTTGAGAACTATGTGTTTTACTTTTGCTTTCTAACAAAATCTCCACAACGAGTTCACACAAAATTTCAACGAGATCCAACTAGATTAAGCTCATTTCATATCATAACTTGAGGACAAACAACAACTTTTGCCTTTATTTGCATGGAATTTTCCTATTAATACAAGTTTTTTGCTATTTCTTACATGCTCACATACATTCACTCATCTCTTATCAACTATTTATGACCTTTCTTATCTACTTTGATGACCTAACGAGTCACTTGTTTACTTAATTTTACTTACAAAAAGTACCATGAATCACACATTATTCATACATTTTGTTTACATTTTGCCTTATCTCACACATTTTTACAGACTTACGGCGCCACTTGTTTACTTTTTCAAACTTTTTTACCGACTTTTAGACGCCAAACAACATTATAGGGGAACATTTACCAAATTTTACATCAAATATACTACCTAATAAAGCCTTTTTCAACACATTTCCAACTAATATATTACTTTTTCATACACTTTTACCCATAGCTTTTACTATTCAAAATAACAAACAAGTGCTATCAACACACATTCCATCTAATCAACCAACCAAATACAAGTTTCTTATCACACCTATACACTACAAACCAATCAAATACATGCCTTATGGAAGCCATTTTACCTAGTCAACCAACCAACAACAAGTTTCTTATCACACCTATACACTACAAACCAATCAAATACATGCCTTATGAAAGCAATTTTACCTAGTCAACCAACCAACAACTATTTTCTTATCTTCCTCTTACACTACATACACATTCAACCTATCAAAATAACACCTTTCTTACCAGGTTACGCCTACTTTCGTACAACGAGACCAATCAAAACTAATGCAACTTCTCCTCTAACAGAAGTTTATTAAAGTTTTAATGAAGTTAAGGATACCCTGTTTCCACATCTACTGGACAAATTACGTCATTGACGACCACTTCCTGCAGGCTCTTAAGACATCTATTCACACCTATTTACACCTATCTTACACCTATTTACACCGATTATGAAGACATTTTCAACATCTAAAACTGACAAAAAGGCACTGTTCAACAACCACTGGACAAATTACCTCATTGACGACTACTTCTTGCAGACTTCTTCGGATACACACTTACACCTATTCACATCTATTTACACCTATTTTACACCTATTTACCTCTAGTTTTACACCTTTTCGACAACTTATATTGCCAAAGAGACACTGATTCAACATCCACTGGATATATTACGTCATTGACAACCACTTCTTGTACGAATTTCAACTCTTCTTGCACACTTTTCACATATTATTCACCAATCCTTTTTTATGTCATCCCAATTATTGCATTCTCTCTTATGAATCCTATTTGGCTAAGTAGGTTAAGTCCCCAGTTTTGCAGTTCTACACACAACATATGCAGGTTCTAAACCTACTACGACATCACTTTTTTTAACTTATTTCATTTTATACACAACACACACATATACCCATTGCAAGATTCCTCAAGGTCAAAAGTGACAAAAAGGCACTGATCAACAGCCACTGGACGAGTGACGTCAAGACTTCTTCGGCTCTTAACACACCTCACACCTAGTTACACCTATCTTACACCTAATTACACAGATTATACCTATATTCTATACTCAAGGTCAAATGTGCCAAAAGGGCACTGATCAACAACCACTGGACTTGTGACGTCATTGACGATCACTTCTTCGGATTTTTCAGGAAGTCAGGTAGAAAGGTCAAAGGTCAACAAAAACGTAACTAATTCACTTATGCGGACCAAGAACGACCTTCTTTGACACAACTTCCAGAAGATTTCAGCCAAACGACTGAAACTCCTGAATTTCACTTCTTCGGCTAGTGGTCAAGGTCGGGTTAAAAAGTGACCATCAAGGTGTCCCAGAAGCGCGTTACCTCTACTACTTATATATATATATATATATATATATATATATATATATATATATATATATATATATATCAGATTGATGCACGGTCGATAACATATCACCAAAATCTTATATATATATATATATATATATATATATATATATATATATATATGTTATATATATATATATATATATATATATATATATATATATATATATATATATATATATATATATATATATATATATATATATATACTACCATGATCAGAAAATAGTAAGACTTTTAAATTTAAATCGCCCGGGCATTTCCAAATCGGATTAATTTTTTTTTCGTTAGGTTAGTAGGACCTTAACTGCCATCTGTGTCAAATTTTAAGACCATAGCATCAGTAGTTAATAAAATTCGCTTGCATTCGTTTAACAACAAAAGTGGGTTTTTCGATTTTTAACATGAGTAAAAAAATTCATCAAAGACGTGCATTAAATTTTGTTTTAAAAATGGTTTTCCGGCTTCCCAAACGTTCCTAAAGAGGCCGGAATTATGGGCCGATAACTCTTGATTTTTTCATGACGATAATGCGCCTTCTCATACAGCATTGGTTCTTCGCGACTTTTTCATCAAGAATTTAACTCATATCATTCCGTAATCGCCCTATTCGCCTGATTTAGCCCCGTCGGACTTCTCGCTATTCCATAAACTCAAAAAACCGCTTCGAGGACATTGTTTTGAGTCGATAGAGGAGAGAGGCCATTCCAGAAATCGAATTCAACAACTCTTTCGAAGACTGGAAAAAACGTTGGCATAAATGCATTGTATCCAAGGGGGATTACTTTGAAGGGGACAAAATAAATAACGCGTTTGCGTTTTATTTCAAATCACAGTAGTATATATATATATATATATATATATATATATATATATATATATATATATATATATATATATATACATATATATATATATATATATATATATATATATATATATATATATATATATATATATATATATATGTATATATATATATATATATATATATATATATGTATATAGTATATATATATATATATATATATATATATATATATATATATATATATATATATACATATATATATATATATACATATATATATATATATATATATATATATATATATATATATATATATATATATATATATATATATATGTTACAACAGAGGTTTTCACGGATGGTAGAATGTAGTCCAATAAAATTCCGGGTTTCAATCAGTTCGTCTAACAATGAATTTGCACGACTTTTCGCCAAAATCTCATTTGGAATTTTCAATTGCTCTTGCTTCTCGTGTTGCTCGATATTATAATCTTGCTGCTGCTGCCGCTCGAGGCTAACTGAGAAACCGAATTGCCGTCGCCATCTGTGGTAATCTCCGCATGGGATGCTCTAAAAACCCCATGGTTTTCTAGTTTTCTCTTGTCCTTGGGGTTACTCAGAATGTGTGCCAGAGTGTTTTGTGGTTTGTATGCTGTGCCTATGTTGTGTTTTCTTAGGACACTTCCAATTCTATCTGAGTGAAGCAGTTTTATATATTAGATTTATATAGTTATAGTGCCAGATACGGTAAAAGCTGTCTGGTGCAAGTCTTTTGAAAATTAATAGCACTGCTAAACCTGTTCTGTTTCTGAGGTACTGTACATCAATGTAGTTGGCAGGCCAATGGTTTCAGAAAGAAGGTATATCTCAGAAATGCTTCCTCGGAGAGCTTTTATGGCTATCCTGGGACTTGCAGATCGCAAGCTCGGAAAAATGGTGAAGAAGTAAGCCAAAGAGGGATCAAAGGGAGCAGGGATAAAGAAAAAATATCTATCAAAAACTCGAAGTGTTTTTCGAAGAAATGGACTCATTTTAAGGTATGTATTCTTTAGAATTAATAACGTATAGTTTCTAGTAATAAAAGAGTAGTAATGAGCATAAAATTTAATGATTCTGAGTACGAATAAAATGAAATATTGGAGTTTTCCTACAAAATTATATAAAACCGCCACTGAAAGTCATAGTGATACAAAATGGAAGTTTGCCAACGCGATTGGGTCCCAAAATTTCCTAATCTCTATACTCAAAATACTGAATATTTCCTTTGAAGTAGCATTGCACAAGATTTTTTCCTCCTGATCCTTAAAATAACAGTACACAACAGTTATCGCCGCTACACTAAACACTTTATTTTTTACGACGTGCGCTTCGCTAATTATTTTAGCATTATCAGGAGCGATGATTAACAGTCTAAAAAATAGTTTTTAGTTTAGTGGTGCTAAGTATTGAGTATCTACTGTCTACTACGTTGTTTATCGCTTACTAAAAGATGGTAAACCCTTTAACTGGCAGTTATATTTTTGCAACTGAATCCAACAGTTTGACATTTCTTGTATATTTAAAAATCAAAGGAACATTTTGGCAAATTTTAAAATTTGATCAGTTTCATTAAATGTTTTAAGGAAACTATTAATATCAAAAAATTAGAATTGTTTTTAGTATAAGCAAACTATTCTGGGTACTTTATTTAGTGCGATAATTCATTATTCATACTGTTAAAAATTGTGTCCCTTACTAAAATACACGTACTAATGGTAACTAATGCTCATTTTTTTTTATTTTCGGTATTATAGGAATTGGAAATTTAATAGTCATTATTCAATAGATTATATTTAAATGTAATGTACAATTTATAGAACGCGGTTTCAATAAATTGAAGTAAGAAATTGCATATGTGACATTTATTTTATAGATGATAATTTGATGTGGTGACTAGGTAAGTAATTTTTTACTATTTTACATCTGGCAAAAATAAATTGTAATAATACATTAATGTTTATTTTAATAATAAAATTTTACAATAAAAATTACAAAAAAAATATATGCTTTTTTAAATTTATCAGAAAATTTTATTAGTAAATTAGCAGATCGGTAGTTTATTGAACTTTACTCAACTTTTTCAAAATTTCACCTTTAATCTCGATAATCTACATTACATTTTAAGTTCCTACATTGATGTCGAAGTTACTATTTTAATATCGAAAGAATATAACAACAAAGAATGAACATATGGGAAGGCTTGAAGAATCTTTAAAAAATGTGAGCTTTAGTCTCAAAAATTTAAGCTGTTACTGAATATGGTATGAGAAATGATTTTGATAGTCTTTTTAGGTCAAACATTAAACCTTTTTCCTTTATTCTTAATCGTTGATAGCTATTAAGGTAAGGTAAATGAGTTAAATTATGTTGAAAACGGCACCTGCTAAGTTTTGATTGATAGATGAATATTTTGTCATAATATAATAAATATTTAGTTAAATTTAAGTTAGAATTTTACGTAGACTAGTTGTTTCTTGGAAATCATTTTTTTGGTGCTTGGAGGGCATCGTATATAGGAATAAGTGGTGGATTTGCTTTACGAGGATAACTGTTTATAATTTCGTCAAAAAATTCTGCGAAAGCTTAAATTTTTAAGTTCATGTATAATACTCTATAAAGTACGTACTTAATTCGCTATAATTTTAAGAGATTTATTCTAAAGCATTTGCAGTTGTTTAAGGTCTGTTTTAGTTAGTGTGCACCAAGCTGGTGCACTGTAAATTAAAACAGACCTTTATTTGCTGAGAATAGTTTGGTAATTTATTGAGGAATAAACTTCCAAAAATTGTATATTACTCTTTTTAAATAAATTTGTAGTACTTAAGTTTAAACCAATTTTTTATTAAAGTAAATTCCACTTTGGTAAACCATTCGGTTCGTCTATTGCAGATTTTAATTTTGTTGCCAGAAATTGGATGTTCGATTTCGAAAAACAGCTATAGTCTAGTTAGCATTCCCGGATAGTAAATGTATTGGTTTGTAGTTAACTAGTTTTTTTTTCTTTTCAGAATTAAAATAATCTCGACTGTTTTCCAAATGGGTGGAAAATAGCCGAAGTAGTAATTAGTTTTTCCTGTTACATCCTTTATCTTTATTTATTATATTACGTAACGTATTAGTGAAAATATCACACTCCAAGGTTTTTGCATTTTTTTACGTTTTAAGTTCCCTAGATCACAAAAAACCTAGTTCTGTCGGCTCGTTACTCTGTCAGTTTATTGGTGTGTCTGCCTGCTTCTTAGCACTATAACTGTTGAATGAAATGATATAACAATTTCTTTGGTATACTTATAACACTTGATGGGAAAATGAAACCTATACTTTTAGAGCAATATCGCTTAAGAATAAGGGGATGAAAGGAATGTTGTTTTCTGTTATTTTCAATTAGTTATAGTCGAGCGTATACAAATTCAAATGAGGAATGAAAGAATCTTAAAATAGTGTTTTTTTACTTAGTCTTAGTCAAATATAAGAAGGATTAAAGAGCAGGGGAAATAAATTAAAGGGATTCCTTCTGATTTATTGTGGTATACATCTTTTTCGGGTTTCTTGGACTCAATGAATTTGGAAATTGTATTAATTTTTTATCATTTTAAATAAATTTAGTCGAATATTTGAAGGGGTACAATGACCGAGAAGGGGTTAGGAGGATTATTCTATCTCTTTCGTGTTAGACAACCTTTTGATTTATAAATTTTACCAAAATTATATGAGCAGATTAAGATCTAATTACGAGTGATTTTAGAAAACTTTTAGTTTTTCACTTTTTACTTATTTTTGATTAGAAGGAACAGCCAATTTAACATGTAGTTATTCGCTCAACTAAAAGATTTCAATATTATGTAATTAATGTCTCACCATAAGATATATCCTTTAAAATATCGACTAATTCCGTATTTACGGTATAACCTGTATTTACAATAACAGTACTAGGTAAATAACTTTAAAATTTTGTAAATTTCAATTAATGTGTACCTTTTAGGTACCAACGTTCCACAAAAATTGATATTTTAAGCAATTTTAATTTATTTTTTAAAAGTTATTTGTTGAAGACTTTTGGCCAAATCAGTATAAATTTATAGATATTTTGGGCGTAGCATGTCGGAAAATTTTTCAGAGATAATACCAAATTTTACTTAGAAATCTTAAGTATTAAGCCAAAATTTTTAATTATTTTTTTTTTCTTTTGTTGGTCGTTCTACATCTTTGTATTTATCTAACTATACCATTTTTTAAAACTTAATCAATAGTTCTCTTGTATCCTTTGGACAGACTAAAGATTGATTAAGATAAATTTCACAATCTCAACTTAGAGAGCATTATAACTTTGAAATGTTTTCAGAAATAGTGTGCATGAAGGCGTGAAAGTTTAGTGATCTGTATTAAATTAATAATTGTACCTTTCCCTAAAATCTTAGGCAAGCTAATGTTGGGGTGAGTATCCTAGTATCAACGGATGATTTAGTAAAAGGTCAGAGAACAAGACGAATATTAGCCCTCTTAATGTTATGTCTAAATTAGGGTCATCAAGCTTAATGGAAGTTTGTCGTTAGACGTGAACGTCTCCTTCACAATGTTCCCGAGCATAAAATGGTTGGGTTAACGAGGTGTAAATGAAGGATTAAAGCACACGTGCTTTATGTTGAAATTTAATACTGAAATAGTAAACCACTTGGAGAATGTGGAAAAACATTAGCGATCGTTGCCACTGAATTGTTTTTTTAGCGCGAGATAGAAAGCTAAAACGGCTAGACAATCACAGTAAATAAAACCGATGAAATAAATGACATAGGTCTATTTAGCAAGAATAATAAAATGCTCCTTAAAAAAATATGTTGCAGTGCATTTCTAGGAACATATTATTAATTTGAAATGTACTTTTATGTGAACCCTAATTTTAATTTTATGCAACTTGCATTTGATGAATTAAGACAAAATAAAATCAATAAAATATTAAAAATGAATGGTCAAATTAATCAGTAGCTTAATGTATTCACTTTAAACCGAATTCATCAAAAAAGTTGCAACGTCGATCAGTAGCTGAAACTACTACAAAAACGGTTAACGATGAAAAACCACTAGTAAGTAAACGGAATCTGGAAAACAGAAAACACAAAAAAACCTTTTTAGTGTTTCGTACGGAACACTAAAAAGGTTCCAGGTTCCTACACAGTCAGACAGCTGAGTCATGTCTGGCTGTGTAGATAACTTCGGTGTCTGTCCGTCTCTCTGCCACACCCGATTTTCTCCGAAACTATTTGGCATAGAAAGTTGAAATTTGGCACTAATATAGGAATTGATGGCCCCATTAAAGCTGTGTAGTAAATTTGGACTTAAGGGGTTTTGGAAGGTGAAGTCGGAGTTAATTTTTTTTTTACCAGGTCATCGGGTGGGGTGTCAAATTAAATCTTGTAAAAACACGAGTTCAAAAAGATATATAATGTAATACTTGCACACTCTGCATTATTTTTAAAAAATGGGGAAGAATCGCTGCCCAACCGCTTATTTTGAAAAGTACTCATTAAAAAATATAGAAAAAAATTCTAGAATACACAGGGTGTAGATTGAACGAAACATTATTACGAGTGCAGTACCGTCAGTAATTTATCTAGTACAAAAAAAATTCAACGTTAACAGTTCTCAGTAAAGATCGGAAAAGAACTTTGTTGAAAACTCATTTGGGTTGTGTTTTGTGAAGTCATTGATCATTTTATACCTCCGTAAGAAGTTTTTTTATTTTAAAATCAATCAACGTACAGAACACTAACTGCGCAAGTACGACTTGCCCTTGGCCGGTTATTTAATTTTACTAGTAGTTAAAAATAATTCATTAACTGTGACCCTAATCAAGGTTTCAATATTGTCTAATATATAATAACGATTGAATTTTAAGGGTATACAACCTCGGACTTTCTTGAACTATTTCCGAGAAAATATAACTAACCTATCATTTTTCACATATTTATAAGCAATTATTACAGTTTTTCCACATTTCAGAGTGTAACTACTTTATTTACTTATTCATCAATTGATGTATATTTTCTACGATTATATAAATTACATATATTGTGTAATTAGTTCACGCTATTTGAAAACTATTATTAAGAGACAGTAATGTATTATATATGTTTTCCAAAGAATATGCATTGTTTGTGTACTATGTAACTTTGTGTAGTTCGGATGTTTTTGGAATGGAATGTGACTAAGTTGTCAAAGTGGCAGGATAAGAGACGTTGTGTTTTCGAGCGGCTCTCCACCTCCAGTTACCGATTTTGAAGGTGGTTAAGTTCTATTATAAGAGAGCGTCTTTTTTGGACAATCCCCTCCCCTAACTAGGTCATCATTTTTTGAACAATATAGAGATTTGTCATAAGAGATTTTCTTCAACATGCCCATCTGGTCGTTGATTTTTGAGGTATTTTAAGTTCGAACGTAAAAATAGATGGGCAGCATTAAACAAGAAGATCAATATACCAAAATGGCTTTCGGTTTTTACAAATTCGCATTTTGAGCAAACCAAAACAATCTGTAAAAGAGAGTTGTCGATTTTGCTGATTGTAGTTTGCTTTTTAGACAAAAGTAACGAATCGATTATTTGGCTGAATTCTCCAAATCAAGATTTTTCTCTATGCTATCTTTAAAATTGTTGCTATTTTATTAAATGTCTCAAATATTGACACTTTCTGATCTAAGAAGTTAACTTCGTAATTTTGTTGTTGCTTGATCTATTATTTTTGTATTGATTACAAAAAAGTTCTTCTTTCTCACATTTGTCAATGTGGTTCCATGTTTGGCTGACGGGCCAAAGCCAGGTCAGCACAAACGCTATTACCATTGTGTATTAAGGAATGACCTGACAATGTTTCATGTTTTTAAAATCACTGACTTCTGAATGTTTCTGTGTATGTTTGTGTTGAGTCCTAATTGTTGTACTAAGTGTGGTGTGAATGTTATTGGTGTAAGGCCTGTGGCTGATATAATGAGGGGACAATGATGACTTTTCTTTGTTTCCGTAGCCTTTTTATTTCCGTTGCAAGGTCTGTGTATTTGGAAATTGTTTTCTGTGTATTTCGTTTGGATGTCTGTGTCGTTGGAGACAGCTATGTCAATTAGTTAGGTGACTTTTCCTTTTTTGCACTGAAATGTAACATCGGGTCTATTGGCGGAGACTGTTTTATCTGTATGGATACTGATGTCCCAGTAAAGCTTGTATCTTTATTTTCAAGTATGGATGTTGGTGTGTATTTGTAGTAGGGATCTGTGTTTTCTATGAGTTTGTATGTTGTGGCTAGTGCTTGGTGAACTACTTTGGCAGCTGAGTCATGTCTGGCTGTGTATTCCTTTCCGGCTAATATTTTACATCCGCTTGTTATGTATTCGATCGTTTCTTTCTGCTGGTGGCATTTCCTGCATCTGTCTTCTGTTATAGTTGGGTCTTTGATGATATGCTTTTGGTAGTTTCTGGTCAATATGACTTTATCCTGGATGGCAAGTAAAAAGCCTTCTGTATATATATTTGTTATTTTTATTGTTACTATTAACAATACCTGTGTTTGTTAATATATTTCGGTTATTTTTATATTTTATATTTTAAATTTTCACTTAGAAAATTAGTACAGTTTAGGTTAAGATGAAAATATACGGATATTTAATTCAGAACTGATGATTTGCTTTTGCTTCTTAAATAAATCTGCCTGCTGGTAAAAGTTGCTTTTAACAGTGTTCACTAAACTTCAGGGAAAACCATCTAAAGTTTGTAAAGCATATAGCTAGTTTAAGGTAGTTCAGTCGTAAACCCACTTTCTTAAGAATTTCATGAAACTGAAATATGATGTTAATCTATATGTTTTTCATTTAATTTAAAAAAAAATTGACCAATTGTGAAGCGAGGTATTCATAATTAAAGTGCATATAATTAACATGCAATAGGCCAATGAAGTATAAAAAAGTTTCGTGTATATCTTAAGAACCAGTCTTACGAATTTTTTAAAAAACTAATATTTAGTAAGAGAAAAAAATTAGAAAAATAAAAATAATTTTTTTTATAGTTTTGTTCAAAAGATGTAAATATTTAAAGTCGAGATTTTTTAAAGGAATAACCGCGTAGTGAGGGACAGATATCACAATTAGACAACGCTGTATATTGTAACGCTTTACGCGCCAACGTTCAAACAGTATTTAAAATGGTTAACTTTTAAAGATAAATTCATTTGTAGGTAAAATAATTTATTGAATAAACAGAATATATTTTTCAGTTTTATCTTTAATCGTCAAATAAACATGTTAAATGTTATTAAGAATTTGAATTTGTATCTTATATTTATTTTTTCTTTAGTATTTAAAAGACTTATATTTAAACAAAAATATGTTTGTAGGTTCAATAATTTTTCGATAATATTTTAAATTAATATTATGTTTATTTATCAACATTGTTACGTATCAGTTGATAACAAATTAAATATATATATAAATATGTATATATATATATATATATATATATATATATATATATATTATATATATATATATATATATATATATATATATATATATATATATATATATATATATATATATATATTATATATATATATATATATATATATATATATATATTATATATATATATATATATATATATATATATATATATATATATATATATATATATATATATATATATATATATATATATATATATATATATTTAAAAAAACGGTTTTATAAATTTTCTCGGTAAAACTAAATTAATAATTAATGATACTAATGATAAATAAATAAAGTATTATAAACTATTTTTAAAGTAATTAATTATTTAATACCCGCGTATCTTTGGTTACACGTGGTTTCCCATTGGCTTTTCGACTATAATAAGTGCACTATTCCTGTAGAATCCCAATTTATCATAAAAACTTTTCAGATCGTCCAAAAGATGTAATTTAATCTTTTAATCATAGGATCTGAAATAACACTTTCTAAAGACATTAAAGATGGCGATATTAGTTTTTTCATGACGCACTCTTTATATGATACGTAATGCCTAATTACGACCTAAACGTTTCTCATGAGTAATCTTTTCTAGTGAAAGGACTTTTTTACACAGACAACACTTTAATTTTTTTCCTAACTCATCAAACTCGATATGTCGACCACTACACAGGTTAAGCTCTTCTGTTTTTTTTTTTTAATTTTTTCGCGTTATTCATTCCCGAAATACTTTTGCGCTTATTGATGAGCTTTTCCTTTGCAAATTTGTCCTAATGACGCAATTGATTATAATCAAAAGGCATTTCTTTATTTAATTATATTTTTTTTATTTTAAAACAGAAGTAAAGAATAAACATACACATATATAATAAATATAAACTATAAAATCGTTACTTCTATAGAGCATTTGGAATACGCATTGGCAGCGTTACCACATATATTTTCATTTAAAGTATGATTGTATTAGTGCGTGTTTGCATATGAAAGTTTACATCTATCGAATACAGTCTCTGACAAAAATAAAATACTCTGCCATTGAGTGTTTTAAAGTTTTCGTATTTACTGTCAGACTATCTTTTTGGCTCCGATTGTCACGAGTGACCTACCTTAAAGCAAAAAATATTTAATTTCAAATTATCTTGCAAATAATACAGTATAATTCAAAACAGACGTAAAAAACCCTAGCCCAGTTACTTGTTGCTGCAGATGGCATGAACTGAATGTTTTCCAAAATTGAAATTGAAGAAGCTATGAAATTACTTGTATCTGCTGAAAACATTACAGGGGCAGAAAAAATTCTGATTATAAAGCTTTCTATCTTGATAGGGACTGAACTTCAGATAAGGATGATGACCTCTAATTATAAGTCAATAATAATATTTTGGGATGAGTTGTTAAGAAAAAAAGCAGCTAGTTATACTTTTAAATCGTGTTTAACGAAAAAAAAATATTTTTGACCCGGTTGTTACAAGTATTTTTTTTACGTTATTTACCCAGCTATTAATGAAAACTAGAAGAACTTAAAAAATATATATTTTTCTATATAACTACTGTCTATACTACTGCACTTAGCTTGGCGTTTCTCAAGATTTCAGTTTAAAATAATCTTTTGACGCCTCAAAAACAACGCCTTTCAACAAGGAAAATTTTCTGCCTGTGGAGTCTTTCTTCAGATAATTAAACAAAAAGGAGTAGCAAGGTGCTAAATCAAGAATATACAGTGGATATTGTAACTGGTTGGATGTACACAGCTTTAGGTAATGGATTAATCTAGGCGAGCTTTATGAACCCAGCAGTTTTGGTTCTCCATGAATTCCGACCTTTTTTTCCAATGGCCTGCTACAGATTTTGAATCATGCTTCCGTAAATGATTCCATTAATTGTAGAGCAGTTTCCCATATATTTAATAAGCAAAAGTCCTTGCAGCAGTCACCATCACCTTTTGATGACTTAGTTATCACATTTTTTGGAGATGGAGCTCTTATGAACTAATTTTATTGACTTTTCTTTCATGGGAAGTTACTAATGGAACACACAAGTCTCGTTGACTATGTCAGAAACAATTTTCATCCCTAAAACTTGGTGCTTAATATTGTAAACAGTAGTTTTATATACTCTAGCTTGTTTAGCACGAACAGCAAATCCTCAAGCCTGATGACCTCAGTTCATATCGCATTCCGCAGTCATCCTGAATTGAGTCTCGACCTCATCGAAAATGTTGAGATCAAACTTTTACTTAGAAATAAGATGGGCAGCGATTGTCGTACACCTAACACCTTCTTCCATGAATAAGTTTTGCTCACGTCACTCTTTATGAGAAACTTTATAACTGTAAAAACAGCAAAATACGACAAACTTGTACAAAATATCGTCAAGGTACTTAGAACAGCATCAGTAATTTGACAGCTAAGCACTTTATGACGCCGTTTTAATGGTTAGATAGGGAACTTAAGTAAACACCTTTGTAGTTTAAATACCTCTATGTGAATCGGAAGATTTAAATATGGTTTTAACCGCGATTCATTATATTGTACTATATTTAGAACTAGTACAAAAATTATTGTGTGTTAAACCTATAAAGGTTTCAGGAGTAACTTTAGATTTAAATTTAGATCGGGCAAAAAAATAAATTCAATAGATTTTTACTGGCAGATTTTCCTCATTATTATAAAAATCTTGGAGTAGAAAAAGAATAAAATAAAATTTGAAAAGGATATGGTAAACCTTGCATTAATAATTTTTTTCACATATATAACGGTTTAGCGTTTTAGCTTTTTTTTCTATAGTCAATGACCTACATAAAAATATCCTGAAATGGAATGTTATAGGAGAAGTTGGTACTCAATAAACACATGATCAGAAGCGAAGCAATAAGAATGCTAGCTGGAGTGCACGTAAATGTTGCAGAGATCATTAAAGCGAAATAAAATGGTTTGACTTCTTAAATCAAATGGCCTATTCAAGATGACTACCACTCTACTGCATAAAGAGGATTTATGTATAGAAACGACAAGAATGTTCGCAGTTCATGGGCAACTCTTTTTAAAAGCGAAGTTTCGAAACTTTTTTTTACTAAAAGTATATGCATTAAGAAAAAAGATTTTTGGGTCCAAAACATACTTATATGAACAAAGTCAATATTTCAGCGGTAACTACTGTTTCGCATCTGCTAATCCATCTCAGAATGCATTTTAGCATATCACGACTCATCAGCCAAGCTAGGATCATCAACCAAGACAAGAAAATTCGAAATACTTATCGCAGTACTGGCGTCAATTTTAACGCGGCTGATGATCCATAATACGGCGAAATGCGTCCAGAAATAAATTGACAAATGACAGAAGAGTGGTTAATGCTAAAATATGGACTTTGTTCATTTTTAGTACTGTACCAGCTAAAGATCTAGCTGTCTAGCGTTAATTGTTAGTAACAATTCTTCTGTCAGTCTGTGGCCTTAAACAACCGACGGAGAGTAGGTATGCTTTTAAGTTTTAGGCTTTCACAACCAGATATAAAATTTATTGTTTTATTATAGATAATGTGTCCAAAATAAAAAGTTAAGATTGCTAATAAAATGACATTACCGATACCTTAGATTTGAAATCTAGTAAAATAATAAAACATTTGTTTGTTCTTAGAAAACTAACACAGTTTAAGATAAGATAAATATATACAACACCTTGTAAAATTTTTGCATATAAACATAATCTTAATAAATTTTCAACTTCTTTTGTGGAATATATTTTAGAATTTCAATATTTTACGTGCCTATTTTATATTTATATATGTCAGTGTAGAACGAAATTTTAAAAAGACATTTGTTTCCATAAAGTTTTAAAAAGTTAAACTTTTCAATTTAGGCCTTTCGCGCCATAGATTTACTGATATTTCTATCAAAACCATGCAGAAAAAAATATAAGAATAAGTAAATATGCTTACTGTACTGATTTAGATAAATTCCTTTTCATAGGCTCCATACAGTAACCGCGGCAAGTCCGCACTGTAAGTAAACAGTCTTTCTCTTCAAGTGCGCGATTCATACGTTATTGGTAGAGCTCAAACGTATGTTAATGATCTAACTAGGTCGGAGCATCACAGAATGGATAGTGCACCCCTGGTCTTACCAAATGCAGAACAAGTACCTGTTTCTGTATAGATGGTTTGTTATGCGGTGTTCGTTGATAACTCAGTTAGAGAGCGACGACTTTCACCGTATATGTAACAATTTTGTGGGAAAAAAATATTTTTCTTAAACTCGGAAAGAAAGAGGAGAGTGAAGTCCTAGCCTTTTCTTTTGTTCTTGGAGATGCACCTGTAAGGGGTCCACCAGTTCTTGCTATTTTTTGTAGCTTCTAAAAAGATGGAAAATCGTTTGCATTATATTAAATATATACAAAAGTTTTAGTTGTATTTAGCAAGCTTTCTTATTCAAAATTTGCAACAACTTCTAGGTTGAATTTTACTACTGAGAAGTACTGGAACTACTCCTTGTATAAATATATGCTGTACAATACAGCATCTTCACCAAAGCCGAGCAAACTATTTCTTTAGCCTCGGTCGCGTCTTCATTTTTAATTTGATATGTAAAAAGAATATAGGTCTTACATGTTGTTTTCAAATCGCGTTTACAATTGATTTTTCAGGGTATGGTTACAGTTAGGTCAAGTATTTTAAATTATTATTAAGATAACAGATGGCTTTGTTAAATGACTGTAGGCCAGAAAAAACCAAATTTTAATAGGTTATCATTGACAGAACTATTTTCAGCATTTTTGCCGGTTATTATTGATATCATTTAGTAGATGGACTTGCTGGTAATATTTTCATAATTATTAAAGACATTACAATAAAAACTCTCAAAGGAAAGATACGGTAAGTCACTAAAAGTTGTAAACAATGTTGCTTGAAGAAGAGACCAGTAATAAATCATAAAAAAGTTTTCCTGCAATTATAAAAATTCAATTATTATGGATCAATATTAAAATGTTGGACTGTTGCTAAATATCCCAATAACTGTTAAATACTTGGGAACTACTTTAGGCTTCAACGCGATCATTGATGATATTTGTATAAGATGAAGCAAAGTCAAAATATTTTATGTTCTAAATTATCTAAAGCATTATTTAAACAATAAATTTTAAAAGAATATTACTCATTAGTGCAGTCTGCAATACCATTAAATATTATTTTCTGGGGCCTCTCATGGATGCATATAGGGTTTTCATCAATCAAAACAAACATAGAAGGTTGGTTTTTAACTGTCCCTATAATTAGTCTTGCAGAATAGTTATTAGGACAAAAGATCCCACGGTCCCACTAATATAAATTTTTAAATTAATAATTTATATTTTTTAAAATTAGGTAAATTTTACTTCTAACACGTAGGCTGAAAAGTTTTTGGTCTGATACACAGATGTCGCCATTTTCAAAAAATCCGTATGATTATGAGTACCAAGTTTCAAACGATACGTGACAAAATTTCGTGACATTTCGACGATTAGTTTTCAGGTTACAGTGGTTTTAATGACGCTACTTTTGATATTTACAAAACAATGGAAAATATCGAATTTCGTGTGTTGATTAAACAAATCCTGGGAAAAAATACCATTCAAGCAAAGCAATAGCTTAAAATGTTTACGGGGACTCTGCCTCTGAAAAATCACTCATCATTTAGTGGTATGGTGAATTTAAACGCGATCGTACAGACACAAATGGTGCTAAACGTTCTGGACGCCAAAATGAGTTGGTTACCCCGGAAAACAAATAAGAAGTCCACAATATTGTTTTGGATGACCATAAAGTGAAATTGCGTGAGATAGTTGACACCCTAAAGATATCAAAAAAAACGTGTTGGTCATATTTTGCATGAAAATTTGGGCATGAGAAAGCTCTGTTCGAGATGGGTACTGCGTTTGCTCACAGTGGACCAAAAACAACAACGTGTTGATGATTCTAAACTCTGTTTGGATTTATTTAAGCTCAATAAAAAGTATTTTTTCATGCGATATGATACAATGGATAAAACATGGATCCACCACTACACACTGGAATCAAATCGGAAGTCAGCTAAGTGGACAGCAGCCGGTGAAAGCCACCCGAGACGACTAAAGACGCAACAGTCGCCTGGGAAGATTTTGGACTCTCTATTTTGGGATGCGCATGGAATAATTTTCATCGACTATACTGGGAAAGGAAAAACCAGCAATAGTGAATAATTTATAAAGTTCTTGGCGCGTTTGAAGGCAGAAAACGCAAAGAAACGATCCTAAATGAACATGGAAAAGTGCTCTTTCTTCAAAACAATGCACCGTGTCATAAGTCAATGGTTACGATGGCAAAATTGCATGAATTGAAATTCGAATTGCTTCCTCGTCCACGGTATTTTCCAGATTTGGCCTCCAGACACTATTATCTCTTCGCAGACCTCAAAAAATTGCTCGCGGGAAAGAGATTTGACTCCAATGAAGAAGTTATCGTCGAAACTGAGGCCTATTTTGAAGGCAAAGACAAATCCTTCTACAATAAAGGTATAGAAATGTTAGAAAAGCGTTGGACTGATTGTATGGCTCATGAAAAAAAATTGTTTTAAGTAGATAAACCAAGAACTTTTTAGCCTACGTGTTACTATCACTATCCACGCATAAGCACAACATCTATATAAGAAAAACAGGCAAACCATATGTTTAATGAAAAATTACCTGTGTATTTCTTTCGAAACAAATCATTTAATGTATTGTGATGTTAAAGGAGCTAGGTCGGTCAGCCGATTTTGAAAAAATTTTAAAATGTTACGTTTTAGCTAAGGTTTGTTTTTACTCAGCCGACGACTTCTATTCCCGATTTAGACGTAACTTTGGAATCTGTCTTTTTGTCAGAAGCGACCTTTCTTGCCGACGAGAAGAGGCTCTGGAGCCCCAAAACTTTGATGTTATGTGGTTGAAAATAACGACTCAACAAACCACAAGGTTCATCTGTATCCTCTATGGACCACCAAGTGATACCAACTTTAGGACACTTTTCGCTTCTCTTGCAGACACCATCGATCATTTACAAACTAACTATCCAAGTGCCAAAATTGCCATCCTGGGCGACTTTAATGTCCACAGTATCAATTGGCTTAAATATTCAAATACTACTGACGAACAAGGTCGTGAAGCTGAATCATTCTCAATCAGTTGTCGCTTAACTCAGCTCATTGACGAGCCAACACGGATTTCTAATCGAGATGGGGAGTTCGCCAGTCTTCTTGATCTGTTTTTAACCACCAATCCGGACATTTACACGGTCATCGTAAATCCGCCGTTAGGTTCTTCCGACCATAAACTGCTTTCGACATCGAGTATCCTACCAATCAGTGACAAAAAGGCGCCTAAGCCGCGCCAGATTTGGCAATACAAATCTGCTAAATGGGAAGATCTCAAGGAATATTTTCGAACTTTCCCTTGGATAGACACATGTTTTCAATCCGACAACCCATCTGATTGCGCCAGGGAGGTCTCTCTTTTTCAAAGAAATGCCCCTCCAACGGCAACCCTTGGTTTGACCGAAAATGCAAAGAAGCTGTTGTTTCTAAACATCTTGCCTACCGACAATGGCGTGAAAATCCTAACACCATGAACCGTAACATCTTTGTTCGTGCCGGAACAGATGTAAAAGAATTATCGATGAAACCAAGGAAGCACACAATCAACGAATTAGAAACAAACTTCTCGCTTGTCCCAACAATTCTAGGTCCTTTTGGGCAGTCGCTAAGGAAGTTAGTCAAAATTTCACCAAATTCACCATACCACCACTCACACGGCCAGATAATTCTATTGCAACGATACCTCTTGAGAAGGCGAACTTATTGACTGAACTCTTTACCTCACATTCTACTGTCGATTTCCAAGGAAAAACATCACCTACTATTCCCATATTGCAGTCAAAGATGCCCGATGTTGTCTTCAGACAGCGTATCATAAAGCGTATTTTAATGAAGCTAGACACCAAAAAGGCTTCTGGCGCTGACTGAATACCTGCCATAGTTGTCAAAAACTGTGCTAGGGAACTAATACCAGTTTTCTGTAGACTTTTCAACCTATCCTACAGAAAGGGAATATTTCCTTCCTGCTGGAAATGTGCCACAGTTCAGCCGATACCTAAAAAAGGCAAGAAGACCTTACCAAATAACTACCGACCAGTCGCACTGCTTTCGATAATATCGAAAGTCATGGAAAAGGTTATCAATCAGCATCTTCTAAAATATCTCGATTGATTCAACATTATTAGCGATCACCAATATGGCTTTCGTAAACATAAATCAACAGGAGAACTTCTGACTTTCGGGTCTTCAATCAGACGAAAATATTGGCAACGATGTGTAACATAATATTGTTGACCTCCTTCTTTACTCTTTGGCAGTAAATATTTATATTTGAATTTTGTTTATTTCCATAATGCAAAATTCCTTTTATAATATTGAAATTATAAAAAATTTATCGATTTCCACACCTACAGAGGTATAACTCAAGAATTATAAGTTCTTCTCTTACTACATCTATGATATATATATATATATATATATATATATATATATATATATATATATATATATATATATATATATATATATATATCTATATATATATATATATATATATATATATATATATATATATATATATATATATATATATATTCTCTGGCCAGGTTATAGGATATTTTTTATTACGTTAGGTAACATAAGGAATAAGCAGTGACGATAATAGTGAATCAAGTCGAAAAATAGTTTGCCGCTAGCGCGGTCTCTTGTAATACGCTGCCTAAACCGTTAAATATGGAACAATATCATGTAATATATATAAAATTCAACATCTCTCTGTCTGTCTGTCCGTTAGTGCGCTTAGCACTCGGAAACCACTTATCCGATTTAAGCGTTTTTTTTTTTAATTATACATATGCTCTCTGACCAGGTTATACAATAAAAATAATAATAATAATGAAAATCTATATAATATATATACGTTCTCAATTCACCAAATAGGGGAAATTACACTCCAACGCATGCAACGAAAGACTTACTATCGGGAGGAAAGCAGGAGGAAGAGCAATCATAGATATAAGATCACTATACACAAAACAAATACAAGCAAGAAAAATCTTTCACAACAAGCAAGCCAGTCTCCCCTCACACCAACAGTGAAAGCAGACAAAAATTACACATCTCTTCGACTTATCCCAGGCAGACCACCCAGGGGACACACAAAGTCACGCCCAATTGGAATAGGAAAAGGTGAAAACGTGGTAAAAAAAAACACTCCACGGAAAACACAGATACCACATAGAACAAGACCACGTAAATAAAAGCAATCATACACCTGGTTATAGGATAAGCAGTTATTCCCGAAAACAGAAGGCTTCTTATTTGCTATCCAGGATAAAGTCATACTAACCAGAAACTACCAAAAGCATATCATCAAAGACCCAACTGTTACAGAAGATAGATGCATGAAATGCCACCAGCATAAAGAAACGGTCGAACACATAACAAGCGGATGTAAAATATTAGCCGGAATGGAATACACAGCTAGATACGACTCAGCGTCAAAGTAGTTCACCCAGTACTAGCCACAACATGCAAACTCATAGAAAACACAGATCCCTACTACAAATACACACCAACATCCATACTTGAAAATAAAGCTCTACTGAGACATTAGTATCCATATAGATAAAACAGTCCCCGCCAATATACCCAATATTACTTTTCAATACAAAAAAAGGAAAAGTCACCTCCCTGATTAACATAGCTGTCCCCAACGACACCAACATCCAAACGAAATACACAGAAAAAATCTCCAAATACACAGACCATGCAACAGAAATAAAAAGGCTATGGAAACAAGAAGAAGTAGGCATTTTCCTCCTCATCATATCAGCCACAGGCTTTACACCAACAACATTCATACCACACTTAGTACAATTAAGACTCAATACAAATATACACAAAAACATTCAGAAGTTAGTGATTTTGAAAACATGTAACATTGTCAGATCATTCCTTAATACACAATGGTACTAGCGTTTGTGCTGACTTGGCTTAGGCCCGTTAGCCAAACATCGAACTATATTGACCCAATGTGAGAAAGGAGAACAACAACAATAATAATAATAATCTATATAATATATATAAAACGCAACGTCTGTCTGTCTGTCCGTCCGTTATTCCGCTTATCACTTGAAACCCACTTTTCCGATTTACGTGTTTTTTTTATTTCATAAATATGTTCTCTGGCCACGTTATATGATATATTTTATTACGTTTGGTAACATAAGGAATAAGCAGTGATGATAATAGTAAATCAAGTCCACGCGAGCGGAGCCGCTGGCATGGCTAGTGTCCTATAAATAACAGATGAAACTCTATTTTTTGTAATACCGTTTTTATTTTCTTTAACTTAAAGAACCATGAACAAGATTTATAGTACGATATATACGAAGAAACTCTTCTAACCTCTATCTTCCTGATTATTATTACTAAAAAATATGAAAAATTAAGTCAATTTTTACATTCCATATATAAAGCAACTTAACAGCAACCTAAGCAACCTTCTAACTTCTTCCTCCGCGACTGTATCTTTTATTAGTTGAGCATAATTAAATGGCAAATAATGAAGAAATAACAGAATTTTTAGATTTCTCTACTAATTATTAATTAGTAATTCGACGTATACGAAGTAACCCCTCTAACTTCTGTCTGACCCTTTAAATCCTTTATTAGAAAAACTGCCATATTACCGTCGAACATACACAAAACATACAACACCTACGATGAAATAAAACTCATGTACCACTCTCTGTGGTGTGTCCTTTTATGCTGATTATATGCTCATAAAAATAAAGAGGAGGCAAATACTTTCCTCCTCCTATCAATATTTGCACAAACTACGTCCCACCCTCCCATAAAAGAAAGTAAATTAAATATTCAAATAGTATCTGCATAGGAAGTAAGGGAACAGAATTTGGAGCTATAAGAGGAGACAGAACTAGTAGCCTATTCACTTCTCTTCGCTGATTATTATTCACAAGTTAGAGATGCATGCTTATGTGAAATACCTCGAAACAGCCAAGAAACAACAATTTTTTTGAAATGTATGGATGGATATACCAAATTGATGCTAAAGAGAAGGAAAAGATGTCTATTTCAGTCTAAAATGACACCAAAAAGATTTAGAATCCTATGCTATGGGAATTAAGGTTTTTGTTAAATGGTTAACTTTTGATAGTAGACATAATATTTGGATAGGAAATAAAAATTTAGTGTAATACTTATTATTTATAAATAAAAGGCATTTATACTTTTAAATAATATATTTTTTATTTAATACTATAA
Organism: Pachyrhynchus sulphureomaculatus; assembly: GCA_019049505.1. Classification (NCBI taxonomy): domain Eukaryota; kingdom Metazoa; phylum Arthropoda; class Insecta; order Coleoptera; family Curculionidae; genus Pachyrhynchus; species Pachyrhynchus sulphureomaculatus. Next base: position 142,480,312 of record CM032447.1, read on the forward strand.
AATAATACATAATTTACATTGCTAGTATCTGAGACTCAAACTCAAAGTCATCTAAGATTGCTGCTATTTCAGATGATGATACTGCTGAGGTTAATGGGGGTTTAAAGAGCCAATTTTCCAAAGTTTTTGTTTTTCTTGTTTTTTTTATCTTCTTCTTCATAAATTTAAATTTTCCGTTTTTTTCAAGGCTCTTCTTCCTCTTCCTCCTTCTCCTAATCATCATCATCGTCATCTTTTTGACCTTCTAAATAAAAGTTGTTGTTGCGGAACTCCTTCATTCCTTTGAGAAATAACTTTAGTTCCTTCTTATTACGTGCAGCAACTCTTAAATATTGAACTGGGAGTATCTTCACCTGTTTTTCTACAGTTTTGGCTTTCGGATTGTAGGATAAAAATCAAAAATTCGACATAAAAGCTTAAGGATCAACTATAATATAAATAAAATAAAAACAAAATATTATATTATTAATAATTTGAAGATATAGAAGTAAAAGTCTTAGTCACTACGTAAATAATTTTAAAAAAAAAACACTAACAATCCGTTAGGTTGTCTTTTTAGGTCTTGAATCTCAAAGATGAACATTGAATGCACGTCCATATTATTTGTTGTTGTTTATTAGATGTTAGAATTCTTGTTTAAATATAATATTAAAGAAATAATCACACCATGTTACTTACAATAAAGGAAATTTAAATAATAAGGGAATAATAAATTTAAAAAAAAACATTAGAAAAATAATATCTGTGTTCTTGTAGACATAACTTCATTTTATAAATACATTATTTTTGTAATATGAGTATAAATAAAATCAAAAATTAAACAAAATTTATTTATTAAAAGTTCTCGATTCCATTATTTATCTTAAATTTAATCCCAAAAATTATTAAACACTTAATTATGCAGAATTTGTTCAATAATGTAATTATTTTGGATTATCTGTATAAAAAAATTGTTTATTAAAAGTTGTTAATTACATTATTTATCTTAAATTTGACCTCAAAGGTTATTATAAACTTAATTATGTCATTAAATAATATTATCTGTATAAAAAATTCAACCTTAGAATAGTATTAAGTGTGAACATTTCAATTTCATGAAAGGTTAGCTAATTACAATTAAATATTAGATTTTTCGTTTAAACTAATATAACAATACGTATGATGACTGAGTGTCTATAATTTACCATTAATTTTAATAATCTTATAAGTTTTTTAATTTCAAATAATCTAGAGATGATTAGTGACAGCAATTATAAAGAGTACCACAAAGCACCTTGAGACACCAAACTAACCGAAAAAAATTGACAAAAAATTTACTTAGTGCATAATATAACAATATTTTCTGTTTCTTCGATTCTAAGAATCCCCAAAAAGACATATAATATGATATATTCGAGGCAATCTCAACAATAAACTACCAGGAACTGTTATTTTATAGCAAAAGTAAGGGAAATTTGTAGTTTAGCTTTAGTCAATTATCGCTTCTGATGAAGGTAACATTGGTGGCGAAACGCTCGTTGAGTGCAAAAATAAAGTGGTTGGTATTGTGGTGATATATACTGAGTAGTTCAAAGCAAAAGTCCCATTTTTAAGAAAATATTCCAGGTATTTTGTCTTAAGATAAAAATGTTTTACTAACATTACGTTCTTAGTAAATTTATTAAGTTTAGACAAATTAAAACTATTTAAACTGATTCAATTTTATACAAATTTGCCACGATTATGCTCATAATAAATAACAATTCTACACACATTTTACCTATTCCTACAGTTTTCACTTCTTAATCTCGAAACGATATTGCTCAAAAACTCTAGGTTCTATTTGTACACATACTATCTGCATACCAAACTTAAAATTCAAATATTATTTTACTCGAGAGTGTCAGCAGACCGAACGATAGACCGAAGGAAATAGAAAATTATGTTTTTTTATGATTTGTGGATCCTAAAACGTAAAGAAATTGAAGAAGCTCGGAATATTTTTCTTTTACAAATACAAAATTTCTCTTGGCAAAGAAAGTAATAATAATTGTTCAAGTTTAAAAGTGTGTTTGCTAAAATTAAATCTAATGTTATTCGAGAGTCATTCACGAAGAGATACCTTGTCGAACGTTTGAACGAAGATTTTGCATTACCACGCTACATTTTTATTAAAGCTGACTAAGAAACTCAAAAGTTGGCGATCACCCTTCTTCTTGTTACAGACTAGAGAAATACATAATTTGGAAAAAAAATACATCCCATGAGAGAGGTAATACCAATACCAAAATAACCGGTCAAGTGCAAGTTGGATTTGTGCAATTAGTGTTCCGTACGTTGATTGCTTTTAAAATAAACATTTTCGTTACGGAAGTATAAAATAATCAGTGACTTCAGAAAGCACATCCCAAATGAGTTTTCAACAAAGTTTTTTCCGATCTTTAGTTAAAACTGATGCCCTTGAAATTTTTGATTTTTTTTATATATCAGATAAATTCTTAAAGGTTATTATTACTATTACACTTGTGATAAGTTTCGTTGAATCTCCACCCTGTAGAGAATATTCCAGAATTTTTTAAAAAATTTTCGGTCAGTACTTTTTGAGATAAGGTGGGGGGGACAGCGATTTTCCTCACTTTTTAAAAATAATACGAAAAGAATTTTGCGCAAGTATTACATTATATATATATTTTTGAACTCGTCTTTTTACATGCTTTTGACATCCCACTTGATGACCTGGTAAAAAAAAAAATTAAGTCAAATAGTTTTAGAGAAAATTGGGTGTGACAGATAGACGGACAGACAGACGGACAGTCCACCGAAGTGATCTTATAAGTGTTTCATACGAAACACTAAAAAGTAGACGGATGCATTCAAAAGTATCAATTTCTTTTCCTGTTTATTTTATGTGTAATTTATTGATCTAGTTCTTTGTTGTATTGTTGGTATTTCCCGTGTAATTTATAATTTGAGATTTTTACTATAAAAAAAAAGGTAAATTAATTTGCCCAGTACTCAACTTCCAAACATACATTAATAAAATAAGTAACGATTTTGACATTCGCAAATAAAGGGAAAGTAAATTTTCATAATACAATTAAAACTATACGACATATCGGCACCCATCCCATTCTTCTAAAATTATATCGCTTAAAAACTCTAGGTTTCATTTCAAATCTTAAAGTGCTTGCTTGTGAATTATGGTGTCAGCAGATTGAGAGATCAATGGATCGAAAGTTAGATAGACACACCGACGGAAATGTGAAAATATGTTTTTCGTGACGTAAGAATTCTAAAACGTAAAGAAAAGCAAAAGACGCTAACATTTTCACGGTTGCAATATTAACATTTAGTAAAGGAAGTAAAAATAATAATTTACCTACTGTGCCAGAAGTAAATAATTTTTGGCCAAGTTAACTATTTGTTTCTAAAACATGTTCTATATTTAACTTGATATTTTAGATTACTCTGTACGCCTGTCTCAATTCCGTTTGCGTACTGTTTTTACTAAAAATGGAATTAATGAAAAAGCAAACTGAAATAGAAATATAATATGATATATACGCCACTACCCTTCTAACCACATTATTTAACTTCATATATCTTTTACTATATATAATTAGATAAAATTTTATGAAGTAAACGACCGAAAACCAGGAAAAAATTTAATCAACTATACCATATTTGATAATCCCATACTTCTTATCATCTTCCCTGCTAATATTGAAAATAACGAAAAAATAATATAAATTTTAGATCCCTTGGCTTAAAGAACCCTGAATAAGACCCACAACACACTAAATACGAAATCGCCCTTCTAGCTCCCTTCGCTACCACTTATATAATCGTAACCGCAAACTTGGAAAAAATCCCCTAATATTATTAAAAATATAGCATATTTGATCATTCCACTTTTTTCACAGCCTTCAGATTCCTCGACTCCAATAACCCTGGCAAGGACCTATAAGATAATATATAAGGAGCAACCCCTTTCACCATCTATACTACACCTTTAACTCGTTACATATTTAGTTATAAATAATATCCTTCCAATTTCCCCAAAAAAAGCTGTAATTATTTCGGAATGATGTTTAAATTGTACAGTATTAAACAACCCCTGCCCTTTTTACCCCTTCTGGGATTAAAATTAAAAGCAATGAAAAAGCAAGGTCAAAAACACTGAAAAGTACATATAACACGACATATACGAATCAACCCCTCTAACCATCTACCTCACCCCTTTCGTCCCTTATATGTCATTTAGTCATAAAATAGAATTATTATTTCAACAAACAAATATGGAAAAGTTAATATATTAGTTTTATGGCAACTTTTCCGACCGACAGACGGACATACTGACAGACTAATAGACCGACAAAACTACAGAAAGGAAAAACAAACATCTCAGGAGAGGTTTTTTCACGAATAAAATTGTTTCCTTTAGCAGGAAATGTAAAAAGGAAAAGGTAATAAATTTGTTAATCTCTTTTTTCAAAAATACGTACACAATTTAGAACTACTCCCGAGAGACATACATAATACTACAATTAATTTCTTAGACTGTTTTTTTTTTTTTGTAACAACTTAAAGGTGATTCAAATCAATTTTATAACTTATTTTGTGAAATTTCCTATAAAACACGTCTAATATATTAGTTTTATGGTAACTTTTCCGACCGACAGACGGACATACTAACAGACCAATAGTCCGATAAACCTACAGAAAGGAAAAACAAACATCTCAGGAGAGGTTTTTTCCCGAATAAAATTGTTTCCTTTAGCAGAAAATGTAAAAAAAAAAGGAAAAGGTAATAAATTTGTTAATCTTTTTTTTCAAAAATACGTACACAATTTAGAACTACTCCCGAGAGACATAATACTACAATTAATTTATTAGACTGCTTTTTTTGTAACAACTTAAAGGTGATTCAAATCAATTTTCTAACTTATTTTGTGAAATTACCTATAACACGTCTAAGTTGGGAATGTGGAATTTTTAGCACAATGACACTACTCAGTATATATCACCACTACACCAAACACTTTATTTTTGCACTCGACGCGCGTTTCGCTAACCAGTCAATCATCGCTCCTGAAGCTAACATGGTTAGCGAAACGCGCGTCGAGTGCAAAAATAAAGTGTTTGGTGTAGTGGTGATATATACTGAGTAGTATAAAATACGTGAAAATGTCATTTGAATGCCCTATATCTTTTCAATAACGCATCTTTTCATTTATTTTAATTTTCTGAGAATTATGCAATCATTAGGTTATAAGTTATGGAAATAGGGAGACTGATTTAAACCATTTGGAGTAAAAATGGAATAAGTATATGTGAAGTGTGACATATCATATTATCGTTCAACAAGTAGCAGCTACCAGAATTAGAATATTCAGAACGAACAAAACTATTTCTAGCAATCAAACAGTTTAACACTTACATATAAAGCTCGTCACTGACAGTTTGACCGGTTGAACCAAATTCCCGATAAATAACACTTTTGCTATGGTAAAAACAATCAATACTATTTACATTTTTGATAAAACTAATTGCGTGATTTTGATTTCTATTTGTAACTGATGTAAATTTCTATGACAATTTTTTTTTCAGAAAGTTTATATCAGACATAATAATTTTTAATATAAGCTAGGAAAAACAATTTCGAGTTTGTTTTAATACGAAAAACATATAAACTAGCCTCAGCAGAATTTATACATTTTTTAAAATTTAGTTAGAATATTAAAAAAATGTTTTTTTGCTTTAAAAAAACTGCCGAGTGGATTTTTTTCTATAATGGCTTGAAATGTTCCTAATACCTGCTAGAAACAAAACCCATATCTTTGTTTGACTCAGCTTCAGGACACCATGCTAGAAATAGATTCAAAATTAATGGCAAAGTAATTGAAGGAGGGTTTCACATTAGCAATTCGAACCAAAAGTTTGTGCAAAATTTGTTCTACGAGATTTATAGATCAAAAGTTATTTAGAGTGTAACATTCCAGGGAAATCAGACGAGCTTCTGTAACCACTCCACTTCCTGATATGATTATAGTGGATGATAAGACATGATGTTTTCAATATAACCACAAACAAAACGTCAAAATGCAGAGTCGAAAGTCAAACTATCATTGCAAGCCAAAAAAATCAATGAAAATTCAAAAATTATTGAGTGTTTCCTACCATAGTAAACATATTATTAGTCTTGAATTTGTTAAATTGACAGTATCATACATTAATTGGAAGGACTGAAACGTTTGATGAGTAGAATTCGTCGCCTTACACTTAAACATTGTGATTTAGGCAATTCATTTCGTTACATAATAATGGTCCAAGATACACTTTACCCACTTTTAGTTCATTTTTAGTTCGAAATAAAGTCCGTGTATTGAACAATTTACCGTTTTCACCTAATTTAACTTCAAGTAGAAAGGATGTGTGAATTCATTAAATCAAATAGTTATTTATTTATCATAATTGATACCACATATTGATGTAGCCAAATTTACGGGGTAGGAGATGACAGCTAGATACAAAGGGATTTTCTTTTAGGGAAGGAAGAAAATACTAAAGACAAAGCTGCTTCTAAAATGGGAGGTAAAAATAATAACCGGGGGCGAACTCTTTCCAAAAAAATTATTTTTACGAAATCAATCGATCTTTAAAAAATAAAGCTTGATTTAAAAACCCATGCTGGACGGGAGAATTTTTTTGCAAAAAAGACCCTTTCACACAGAAGCGGCATGTGTGCGGAAAAAGGCGATTCACGTTGTTCTTGAATCGCTGTAAATTGTACTCGGTAGGAAACACAGCCCTAGGCAAATTATTCCAAAGGGATGATGTTCATTAACGCAACGTATATTTCTGACATGCACCGCTCTGGGAGGAATTAAGCGGGCTACATCCTTCGAACACTTTCTATGAAAATACCTGTAGACTGACTCAAGTCGCCAACCGTTCTTCGATGTTCCAGCGAATCAAGGCCGCCGGTCCGTTCCGGGTCTCCAATCACACGAACAGCTCTTCTCAGAACATATGCAGTGTGTGTTTGGGAGCGGAGCCCCAAAGATGGGAGCAGTATTCCATAGTTGGTCGAATTTGAGCTTTGTAAAGAATTAACAGTTGTTGGAGAGTATAAAGCTTTCTGGTTCGAAATAATATTCCCAACTTTCGAGAAGCTCTCCTTGCTATGCCTGCAACATGTTCATGCTAAGACATATTTGCTCCCAAATTAACGCCTAACAAATTGAATGACGATGCAGCGACGTTAACTTTTTTAGAAAAAACTGCCGCCTGGGTGTCTGTAGCGTTTAATTCCACTTCGTTACTGTCACCCCAAGATAGAATTTCTTCCAGGTCTTTGTTAAGTTGAACGACCTCCTGCTGTCTGCGGATATTCGCCTCAGTAGCCGATGTCCGAGTGTTCAGAGTGAATGAAGAGATAAGCGTACTGTCATCTGCAAAGCTGTAGATTGGATAACCGGTCTTTTCCAGCAGATCGTTTATGTAAATGAGAAAGAGAGTGGGAGACAGTATGGAGCCTTGGGGCACACCGGCGTTGTTAGTGAAGGTGTTAGAAAGAAACCCGTGGACCGCCACTCACAAAGAATGCTTTCTGAGAGCCACAAACAGAACTCTTCAGACACACCATAGGAGCGTCTTGCCAAACACGGTCGCATACCTTGGATATGTCGAGATCAAAGTGTTCAGTTGCGTTGTTCCAAACATGTGTTACATAAGTCAGAAGATCTCCTGTCGATCCATGTTTACGAAACTATATTGGTGATCACTAATAATGTTGAATCATTCAAGATATTTTAGAAGATGCTGGTTGATAACCTTTTCCATGACTTTCGATATTATTGAAAGCAGTGCAACTGGTCGGTAGTTATTTGGCAAGGTCTTCTTGCCTTTTTTAGGTATCGGCTGAACTGTGGTACATTTCCAGCAGGAAGACAATATTCCCTTTCTGTGGGATAGGTTGAAAAGTCTACAGAAAACTGGTGTTAGTTCCCTCTCACAGTTTTTGAGAACTATATACATACAGTGCAACTTTAAAACTGTAAACCCTTTCCCTATTTCAAAAGTCCTATTTTCTTCATTTCTGTGTACGCCACTGGTGTCACACAACGAAATATTTATAAAATTCTCTGTAGTTATGATAATACACGGTCGGGATTACAATTTTAAATCATACTTTATTTTTATTAGTTTTTTAAGTCTCAAGGCATGTTAAAATTCTGCAAAAAAAATACTATCTTCACGCTAGAGCGGTAAGCTCTGTTTTTTCTGAAAATATAGATTGGAAAATAATGATCTTTCAAATGAATTCAAAGAACTAATGAAGTAAAAATACTTTTTGAAAATACTGCAAAAAGCAAAAAGGTTCCAAACATAAGAACTATAGGTACGTGGCTCAATCTAGGCAAATATCTAACCTCTGGCATATTCTAGTGTTCTAAATAAAGTGTGGAATTCACAACTCGTAACACATTGTATAGATTATTCAATAAAAAAGTTTTAGAAAGCTTTCGTAAATTTAGCTAAAGGTATTAGGGTAACTAATAGTGTTTTTTTAGTCTCTGAATGTGTTTTCTAATACTAAAATTGCCGAGCTATTACAGCTGAAAATTTATTAATATAAAAAAGCAATATTTAAGAAAAAAAATGTATTTTTCTTAAACTCCTACGGGAAAAAGAAAGACGAAGGCGTTCTGCGACTCCAGAGAACATAAAACTTATTTTTTTTCACAGGCGTTTAATTTTTTAGAATAATGGAAACCGCTTATCAAACTTTCTCGTCATTTGGAATGTAATGATTTACCGCAAAGCTTTGACAAGGATTAATAAGCAACAAAATAGGACTCTTTCCAAATCTTTATAAATTAGGAATATTCTTTTTTGAAATAGTAGATTGGAAAATTAATGCTAGGAGCTTAAATTTTTTTTCATTTGTGTGCAAGTTTATATTTTACATCAAACATCTACCAAAGCAACGAAGGAATTATTACTGTCTTAAAAAATAATACTAGGCATGATGCTGCTAATAAATCCGCTGGCCAGAAAGCAAGCGTACTTTTAAAAAATCAGAAGAAAATATTAAGGCTAGCTGTTGAATCTTTGTCTGGTATGGTATGGTATGTAGGTTATTTAATGATAACTGTTCTGTTAGATGGATAGTTAGTGTGGTAAGAGTGAGAGTGCGATTTATTGAATTGTCAGAAAGTCATTTTCAAACAAAGAGCATTAATTTTTGTTATCAACCTGGTTATCAAAACGGATGATGAATCTAACACTAAAGTGTAGGAATGGTTTAAAAAATTTCAAAGTGTTAACTTACTTGCTAACTTACTTTACTGTTTATAAGAAAAATCCTGTTTTCTATAACAAGAATTTTTGTCTGAGAGTTACATAGTTCCCAAAAAAAATACGGATTTAAAATATATTTAGCCACATTAGAAAAAAAAGCTGTTGGTTATAACCAGTGCCAAACACACACACGCAGATACACGCACATCAGAAAAAAAAGTTTCAATATCTTTACAGTTTATGTCCTCTACTACGTAGTGATATAAACAATGATAGAAGAAATTCCAAATGAAAAAAAACCGAAAATAACTTTAATATGCTCTGTAGCTTTTAATTTTTACAGCTTGTCTATTTTTGTATTAGGCAACTCAATTTTATTAGATTCTCAGAGGAATGTTCCTACACGAAAAGGACTTATTTTGCTATTTTAAGTATTTTTTTGGAAGTTCATTGTATTAACAATATTACATAATGAGGCATAATATTTCCTTTTATAGCTTACTATAAAGTCTGATTACTGATTATTTTTATGGACTACTAGCTAATTCCTACACTGTGACTATTATACAATGATTTGGTTAGAACATAATTTACAATTTGGATCTTAAGATATATACATGACAGGGACCTAACTAACTGATCCTAGGTAAGGAGTTTATACAAATGTTTTGAGAGAACTTAAGATATTTCAACTTAAGATATTTCAACTTAAAATATTTCATGAGCAGAAAACTTAAAATTAAAGTTAATATTAAGTAAGATTAACTCAAGTTAATCAGGTGGCCGAAACTGGTCCTTTAGTATTTCTGAGGGGCGCCACTCCTCAGAGGGTCAGTGAAAAAGCTGTAGCAGAAATGCTAGAGGACCAGTTTCGTCCCAATCCCCCAGCCCACCCCAACCTTGCCCGAGACCAAAGGGTGGCCTCCACCTATAAAGTCAATACATATGTTTAATTATTAATATTTTGCCGTTTCTAGTTTTCGGTTTCTGCTTTATTTTCAATAGTACTTACTATAGGATATACCCTCGTAAATGTATTTTACTAAAGTTAAGGCAGCAGCGCGGATCAGTTTTTAACAAAGGGCGTTAAGTGATGGTTTTTTCATGGGCCATGCAACAGGAAAATCCCTAAATCGTTACAGGAGGGATGCGTGTGCAGAAAAAACAATTCATATTGTTCTTAAATCGTTGTAAATAGTATTCGCTGTGTCCTGGGCAATACATTCCAAAGAGATGAGGTTCTCAATATAAAAGACTGCTTGGAAAGGGTACTAATAAGAGTGATAAGCTGAACCTCATATGGATGTGATGTATTACCACGACGTGTATTTCTAGTACGTCTCGCTCTGGGAGAAATTAAACTGGCTACATCCATCGAATACTTTCCATGAAAGTACTTATAGATTAGACTCAAGTTGCCAACCGTTCTTTCATATTTCAAGGACTCAAGGTTGATGGTAAGTTTTGGGTCTCCAATCAAGCGAGCAGTTTTCTTTTGAATATACTAACAAATACAGTGTAGGTTTGGGAGCAGAACTCCAAACATGGGAGTAGTGTTCCATCATTGAAAAAAAATCTGATCATCGAATTTGAGCCTCGTACAGAATTAACAGTTGTTATAGAGCATAAAGCTTTCCAGTTCGAAATAATATTCCGAGTTTTTGAGAAACTCTCTTTGCTATAAATGTAACATGTTCACACCAAGACATGTTAGCTCCCAAGTTAATGCCCAGCAAATTAAATAGCGATGCTAGACGAAGGAGTTGTCCCGACATAACTAAGTCAGGTTCGGCAACGTTAACTTTTTCATAAAAAATGTTACCTGGATTTTTATAGCATTAAACTGTACTTGGTTTCTGTCACCTCAAAATGAAATTTCTTTCAGATTTTTGTGATTTCCTGCTGTGTACGAATAATTGCATTAGTAGCCGATGTTTGAGCCTTTAAAGTGAATAAAAAAAAAGCGCACGCAAAGCTGTAGATTGGATTCCCGATACATTCCAGCAGATCATTAATGTAAATGAGAAAGAGAGTAGAAGTATGGAGCCTTGGAGCACAGCGGCATTGATTGTGAAGGGATTAAGGGATAAAACCTTTCAGGTTTACTATAAGAGCATAGCTTAACCAACAATCCGTCATGTTAAACACTGTCGAATGGCTTGGATGTATAAAGACCAACCGCTTGAGATTCTCCAAAATGTTCACTTGCATTATTCCAAACATGTGTGACATAAGTTAGAAGATCTCCTGTTAATCTTTATTTACGAAAGCTATATTGATTGTCGTTAATAATGTTGAATCCTTCTAGATATTCTAGCAGGTGCTGATTGGCAGCATTTTTCATAACTTTCGATTTTATTAAAAGCAGTGCGACTGGTCGGTAGTTTGGCAAGGCCTTCTTTGACTATCGACTGAACTGTAACGCTTTTCCACAAGGATGGAAATATTCCCAGGACACTGGTGTTAGTACGCGAGTGCATCCTTAGAGTAATATAGCAGGTATTCTATCAGCACCAGAAGCTTTTTTAATCTCTGGCTTCATTAAAATACGTCATATGACACGCTGTCCGAAGGCGATATCGGGCATACCTGACTGCACACAGGTAATAGTAGGTGCTGTTTTCCCTTAGAAATGGACAGTAGCAAGCAAAGAGCTCAGCTAATAACTTAACTTTCTTAATAGATTTTCTTGCAATAGTATTATCTGGTCGTTTGAGTGGTGATACAGTATGTTTAGTGAAATTTTGCCTAACAGACTTAGCGACCCATCAAAAAGAGCTGAAATTGCTGAACCAGACAAGTTTATTTTTAATTCTTTGGTTGTGTGCCTCCTTGGTTTCGTCGATAATATCTTTGCACTTGTTGCGGGTACGAACGTATGACGTTAAGATTTTCATGCCATTATCGGTTGTGAAATGCTTAGAACCATTTTTTAAATGTTGATTAATGTTGGAAAATATGTTAAAAAGTGGTAAGAACTCTTTAAAATAAAAGGTAAACGTCTTTCTACGTACAGGGTGTTCCAAATTAGACACTTTTAAAGGTAAACCCCTTTATATAAAGGGGATAGTCGAAAACTGATGTCGGTGTCTGAGGCTCAATTTTTATGATAAACTCAGTGGTAAAAATCGCATATCGATATCTAGTATCGTTTCAGATATACAGGGTGTTTTTCAAAAATCTGCATTTTGGAAAAATGTTTGTAATTCTTTTCCTATTGAAAATTTTTGATTTCTGTAAAAACATTCTTAAAGCACTTTTTCACGTGGATTGCAATAGTGTAAGTTACATTTTTTTATAACTAATATTTTAATAGTTATTAACTCAAAAAATATATTTTTTAAATGAGATACCCAGTATATTTTTCCTTATCCGAATAGAGCTTTAATTACCAATCTAAAAATATAGCACACTTTATATTTTGCTTAAATCTACTTCAAAATATAAAGGTTTTAAATTTTTACGCGAGTTTTAAATGCACATTTTATGACGGAGCGGCAATATCAATTGTTTACCGATAGCAGTTAAATCGTAAAAAAAAAAATCCCAGAAGTATTTCTAAGAGTCATAACTACAATGAAATTGACTAAATGCTACAATACTTTAAACTATGTAGAAAATAAAACAAAACCACAATAAAACAATTAATTCCTTCTTACCGAGTTGATTAGTTCAAGAGGCGTGAGAGCTGCAAAACTTTGTTTCACTGCGACTTGTAACTCTTGCCTGGTGTTTGTCGGCAATTTAAAAATTAGGTCTTTTAATCTTCCCCAGAAATAGAAGTCCATGGGTGTTAACTCCGGTGACCTTGCTGGCCAACGGTTCGGACCTTGGTTGGCTATCCAGTTATTGTCGAAATTGGCAGATAAAAAATTACTGATAACTGCAGCGTTATGAGGGGGTGCCTCGTCGTGTTGAAAAAATATATTTCTAAGGTCCATTAAGAGCAGTTCATCAACAAGAGGTTCTATTTGCTGCCTTAAAATTTCTTCCTTCGTAATTAAATGGACCTATACCCTGCCTCTAAAAATTCCTCTCCACACATTAAATTTAAATTTGCCTTGATTTCTTTGCTCCACAACTAAATGAGGATTTTCTTGTGCCCACGTATAAGAATTGTAACGGTTAAAAATATCTGCATTGCTTACATAAGCTTCGTCTGTCCAAATGCAATTTAATGAAAAATTCGGAACATGGTTACAATCTCTGTCTCTAAGGTAATGAACTTTTCTTGTCCTATATGGCCTGAATTTATGCTTCTTCAAAGTACGACTTACGATAGTTCTTGGTAGTCCAGTGGATTCTTTTAACTGTCGGGTTGAAGTGTTGGGATTATTTTCGATAGTTTCTAAAACTACTATTTCTTCTAACTCCTTATCCCTGTTTGATGCATAATTTTTGGGTCGTTTCCTTTCAAATTGGCCACTATTAACTAGGTTATGTCGCAATCGAGCGAATATATCCTTGAAGGGTTGACGCCCCTCTGGATACCGTTCGTGGTACAAATTACTTGCTGCTTCCGAATTTTCTCCGGTTTGTATGAAACAAACTATCATATTCCATTTTTCGTAATTTTCAAACTTCATTGCAGTAGTAGAACAAACGTGGTTCTGGGACACCTCGATGGCCACTTTTTTACCCGACCTTGACCACAAGCCGAAGAAGTGAATTCAGGAGTTTCAGTCGTTTGGCTGAAATCTTCTGGAAGTTGTGTCAAAGAAGGTCGTTCTTGGTCCGCATAAGTGAATTAGTTACGTTTTATTTGACCTTTGACCTTTCTACCTTTCTACCTGAAAATCCGAAGAAGTGATCGTCAATGACGTCACAAGTCCAGTGGTTGTTGATCAGTGCCCTTTTGGTACATTTGACCTTGAGGATAGTAGAGGTAGAATCTGTGTAATTAGGTGTAAGATAGGTGTAAATAGGTGTTAGATGTGTTAAGAGCCGAAGAAGTCTTCAATGACGTCACAGTCCAGTGGATGTTGATCAGTGCCTTTTTGTCACTTTTGACCTTGAGGATTCTTGATATTGGTATATGTGTGTGTTAAATGTTGTGTATTAAATGAAATAAGTTAAAAAAAGTGATGTCTGTAGTAGGATTAGAACCTGCATATGTTGTGTGGAGAACTGCAAAACTGGGGACTTAACCTACTTAGCCAAATAGGATTCGTAAGAGAGAATGCAATAATTGGGATGACATAAAAAAGGATTGGTGAATAATATGTGAAAAGTCTGCAAGAAGAGTTGAAATTCGTACAAGAAGTGGTCGTCAATGACGTAATATGTCCAGTGGATGTTGAATCAGTGCCATTTTGGCAAATAAGTTGTCGAAAAGGTGTAAAACTAGAGGTAAATAGGTGTAAAATAGGTGTAAATAGATGTGAATAGGTGTAAGTGTGTGTATCCGAAGAAGTCTGCAAGAAGTAGTCGTCAATGAGGTAATATGTCCAGTGGTCGTTGAACAGTGCCTTTTTGTCAGGTTTAGATGTTGAAAATGTCTTCAGAATCGGTGTAAATAAGTGTAAAATAGGTGTAAATAGGTGTGAATAGATGTCTTAAGAGCCTGCAAGAAGTGGTCGTCAATGACGTAATATGTCCAGTAGATGTGGAAACAGGGTATCTTAACTTCATTAAAACTTTAATAAACTTCTGTTAGAGGAGAAGTTGCATTAGTTTAGCTGTTATTGGCCTCGTTGTACGAAAGTAGGCGTAACCTGATAAGAAAGGTGTTATTTTGATAGGTTGAATGTGTATGTAGTGTAAAAGGAAGATAAGAAAATTGTTGTTGGTTGGTTGACTAGGTAAAATGGCTTCCATAAGGCATGTATTTGATTGGTTTGTAGTGTATAGGTGTGATAAGAAACTTGTAATTGGTTGGTTGACTAGGTAAAATCGCTTCCATAAGGCATGTATTTGATTGGTTTGTAGTGTATAGGTGTGATAAGAAACTTGTAATTGGTTGGTTGATTAGATAGAATGGGTGTTGATAGCACTTGTTTGATATTTTGAATAGTAAAAGCTATGGTGTAAAAGTGTATGAAAAAGTAATATACTAGTTGGAAATTGTGTGCCAAAAGGCTTTATTAGGTAGTATATTTGATGTAAAATTTGGTAAATGTTCCCCTATAATGTTGTTTCGGGTCTAAAAGTCGGTAAAAAAGCAGTAAAATGTAAACAAGTGGAGCCGTAAGTCTGTAAAAAATGTGTGAGATAAGTAAACAAAATGTATGAATAATGTGTGATTCATGGTACTTTTTGTAAGTAAAATTGAGTAAACAAGTGACTCGTTAGGTCATCAAAGTAGATAAGAAAGGTCAAAAATAGTTGATAAGAGATAAGTGAATGTATATGAGAATGTAAGAAATAGCAAAAACTTCTATTAATCGGAAAATCCCATGCAAATAATTGAAAGAGCAAGAAATTTATTTGGTTGTGGGAAAGTTAAATGTAAACGCAAAAGTTGTTGTTTGTCCTCAAGTTATGATATGAAATGAGCTTAATCTAGTTGGGGCTCGTTGAAATTTTGTGTGAACTCGTTGGAGATTTTGTTACATGAAAGCAAAAGTAAAACACATATTTGTCAAGAATAGTAAAATAATGAGCTTAAATGAGTTTGTGGGAACGTTGTAAAAGTTGTTGTTTGTTTTTCACAAAGAGTTAGTTTTGTTGAGCGCTTAGTTTGGTTGCGTTGGATTGTAATAAAAGTAAAATAGAGCCTAGCCTAGCCTGTACTCGTTGTTATTATTATGAGAGGAGAATAAAACAAGTATGAGCACACAGATTTAATAAATATATTAATACCAATGAACAAAAACAAAAGAGCCTCGTCTAATTTGATTAAAAATCTTTACAACTATTCTTATATACCTTAAAAAGGAGAAAATTTGAAAAAACTACTTACTAAAATACTTAAAAGTACAAAATCTATATAAAACAATAAGACTAACTAAAATGTTGTAAATAATATGTTGCCTGGTACGAAATGATATAAAAAACCATTTGTATTAAATGAGAGTTCAGTAAAAACAGATAAGAAGTAGATTTGAATACATTGATTCCAATAAATTTACTCTACTAAAAAGCAAACAGGAAAAATTGTAATCTATGAATTGTTATCGACTTACTAAAATACTTAAAAGTACAAAAATCTATAGAACAATAAAACTAACTAAAATGATGTAAATAATATGTTGTCTGGTACGAACTGATACCAACAAAAACCATTTGTTAAAATGAGAGAGAGTTCAACAAATTTGATAAGAAAGATCAAATATTTGTCGATAAGAGGATGTAAAATGTATTGGATAAAATATAAATTGCAATGTTATGCTTTACTAATAACTATATATTTGATTATTAAATAAATGAGAGAGAGTTCAACAAAAACAGATAAGAAAGGTTAAAATTAGTTGATAAGAAGTAGATTCGAATACATTGAGAATGCAAAATAATTGAAAGACCAATAAATTTACGATATTTCGTTGTAGTTAAATGTAAACACGTAAAGGTTGTTTTGTTTGTTTTAAAGTTACTATCACTACTTAGTAATTCTGATATTTGTATAAATCAAAATTTGTTTCCAAAAGAACAAAGATTTGACTAATAATAAACTAAGAAATAGGTTGTGTTGTTTTGTTTGTTTTAAAGTTACTATCACTACTTAGTAATTCTGATATTTGTATAAATCAAAATTTGTTTCCAAAAGAACAAAGATTTGACTAATAATAGTCTAAGAAATAGGTTGTAAATATAATATCAATATTATTTGTCTACTAAAAAGCTAAAAGGAAAATTTGTAACTGATTTTGTTGCTACCGTTGTTAGTAGAAGACATTTAGTTAAAAAGGGAGAGAGAGAGTTCTTTATTTCCAACAATTTCGATAATTATATAGTAGTTTTACATTGGATAATGCACAATGCCATGGATTAATATCCTTATGAAAATAACATTCTGGAATCATTTTAAATTGACTTGGTTTAGGTTCTTGTTCAATGGGAATGTTGTGTATATAGTCTTCATTTAAGAATTTCTTTAAAATATTCACTTTTGCATTTCCTTTGACGTAAATTCGATATGGAGTTTGATAAATTTTCAATACATCTTGTAAAACGTGTTCGATATCGTTTATTTCAACAAATCCATTTTCCCAATATAAACCATGATATGTTTCTGACCAATCAATCAGTTTTTGATCTTTAGCATTAGATATCATAGTTCTTGAGAATGGTGGTTTAAATAAATAATTTGCACAACGATGACCATCATAAATTGCCAACTCTTTGATTACATATCCAAAAGAGCAATTATATCCTTGAATGTCAATAAACACCTCTGATTCAATCATATTGAATGACTACTGATATTTTTTGTTCAAGTTAAACGTTTGAACTGACGACTATATTAAATAAATCGTTCTTTTTATGTTTTAAACTTTATAGATTTGTCTTACTTAATTAGTTTTGATTTATTGCAAAAACAAAAACAAGTTAATCAGTATAACGAGATAAATATTGAAAAAAACATGTTTTTAATAACAAAAATTTTGCAATAAATCAAAATGCGATTATAAGCTACGAGATAAATCTCGATAAAAAAAAAACATGTTTTTAATAACAAATAGACTGGAAATTTTGCATGATGCAAGTTTATTAGATAAAATTTTCCAAATTAAAACTGTTTTTGAGTATATATTTCTAAATAAATCAAATGCGTATTTAATGCTGTATTTAATATACGAGGCATGTTTTTTAAGTAAGTACCGTTTTGGAATTAAAAAAAGACGTGAAAAGATATCGCTATAATTTTATTTTTACATGAAAGCCTGTACCTTAATCTACTTTTCTACATAATTTCCGTGAATATTGAGGCACTTGTCATAACGTGGCACCAGTTTTTGAATACCCTCCTCATAAAATTCTGCCGCCTGAGAAAAAAGTTCTCGGTCACAATGCGATACAAAACACTACGAGAATATTGAGGAAAGCAGTCGCACAATGATGAAATTGTAAAGCGTCTGTTTTCTCTCACCTTTTCGTCCACTTTCTGCACCAAATCTTCATTAACGACCGAAGGACGCCCACTCCGTTCTTCATCATGCACATTTGTGCGGCCATCTTTAAATGCTCTCACCCATTTCCTTACCATTCCATCACTCATAATGTTTTGTCCGTAAACTTCACAGATCTCACGATGAATATCGATCGGTTTTACGCCTTTAGCACTAAGAAATCGTATAACAGCCCGTACTTCACAATCGGCGGGACTCACGATTGTCGGAGGCATCTTAAACACTCAGTAAACAACGTATACAATGAAGAATCAGACTGTAATGGCGTCAGTGCGTAGACATGAGATGTAGGTTACCAGCGCGCATGCGCGGAACGCCGACTATAAACATACACAAGTCTTATGCAGAGTGAATTACAATTTTTGTTTGTTGTGTAAAGATTCTATTTAGTTTGAACGAAATGATCTTTTTCGCAGTCGACTTAATAGATGAGGATATCTCATTAGACATGTTGTATGTGTTACTAAAAGAGTTCTTCAAGTGAGTATACTATTCACCTTTCTAAAATTTTACTTGTTTCTTGTCTAACATATTATTATTATTGATTTTCAGAGATATTTTGTTTGAAATAAGAAGAGGACAGAACACGATTCATGTGTGTTTGGAGGAGGAACCGACACGAGAAGAATGGGAGGAATTTTACAAGTTACCTGTGGAATTTGTTTTTTATGATAAAATTCTTAGGTAGTCTCTTAAATAATACAAATATCTTATAAACATTGCTTTATTTTATAATCAAATTATTCCTATGTTAAACTTTATATACTAATAGATAAATCTTAAAAACTAATAATATAAATATATATTTCTAAAAAATTAAATGCGTATCGGATGATTAATAGCCTGTATTTAATATATAAACATACACAAGTCTTATGTCGAGTCAATTACAATTAGAGAAGAAGGGCAAGTTGATATTGATTCTCAAGAATTGTTCAAGAGAAAATTATACCATTTTCTATAAAAAGCAGAAGAGAAAAGTCTGATCAAAGTAGCAGTTTTTTGAGAAAAAGAACCTTTTGTTTGTTGTGTAAAGATTCGTTTCTAGTTAGTTTGAAAGCAAGAATATGATCTTTTTAATATTTGAATCTGAAGATTTGAATGCCTTATCGACAAATATATTATTACTCCAAGAGTTATTCAAGTGAGTATGAATAGTAAAATTTATAGATCATCTTACTAGCAATATATTTATTTTCAGAGATATTTTGTTGGAAATAAAAAGGCAAAGGAGATGTATTCATGTGTGTTTGGAGAAGGAACCGACACAAAAAGTATGGGATGAATTTGCGAGGCTTGCTCTGAAAAAAGTTTTTTGTCTGAATATGATGTAGTCTTTAATAAAATCCAAAAAACCTTATAAACATTGTTTTATTTTATAACCAAATTATTCCTAGGTTAAACTTTATATACTAATAGATTAAAAACTAATAATAGATAAATCTAATACAGTTTGTACTACAATAGGTAAAAAAGACTCTTAGAGGTATAACAACAAACATATAGGTAAATAATTTATTCAGAATCGGAAGAATCTGAATAGACTAAATTTTTAAAACATTGGTTAAATTGTGCAATGTCAATATCTGTTTGCGGTTGTGCACAATATTGTCGTCCACCCAACGCAGTAGCGGGAATCTTATATTTTCCCGAAGAACCAAAATTGTTGGATTTTCTGATAAAACTCCTCTTTAGACTTGCAGTATTTCTTTCGATCGTATGCATTTACCAAAGGACATATAAGTAATTGAGCAATTTTTCTATACTTTTCCAATAAGATATTTTCATCCGATATAAAATAAATAATTAGAGGTCCGTTATAGGTTGCATCTACGATATCTGTTCGTATAGTTCCTATAGCATTCGTAGAGGATCTTGAAATAATTTGTCCATAGAATCCTATAGGAATATTTACTTTTTCAATCAGTTCAATCTTTGTGACTTTCCCTGCGGGACAAAATGTATCGTGTTTAATACAAAGATCGAAACCTGCATCTGATTTGTATGCTTTCCAACAAGAATTATTTCCCGGAATAATTATTTTCGAGTTGTCATCATCGTCGTCATTAATTATTTGAATTGCTCTTTCTATACGTACATACAAGTCGGAAAAGTAAGCTTTATCATACATTTGTGAATAATGGGGTAAAAAGACATATTGGTTGAAAAAGTTGTATTTGGACAATAAGGTGAAAAATTTAAATTGAGTCTTTACATACTTTATGGTTGAACTTAAATCTATCTCTTGTAGTTGCATAATTTTCCAAATAATGTCCTTAAGATTGTACTTATTAGGGATAACAATTACCTATGGAAATTGTTCAAATATTTCTGTGGGAATTTCCTTTATACAGGCAATGATATTCTGTTCATCAAAATTTTCAATCGAGTCAAATATTAAAGAAAAATACAATTGAGATAGTGGTGAACGTTCAAATAGAAATTTTTCATTTTGTTGCATTTTATTCACAATTGTTAATGTGTGCAGGTTTTGTCTAAAAGTCTTTAATGATTTATTTTCATGTTTAACATCATTATAGAGGTGTACATTTGAATATCTCTTGAGAAATTTGAGTAGTCCCATATGTGTAAGACCATCCAAAAATATATTTTTAACTAGTGGAAATTTTTCCTTAGTAGTAGTAGTAGTAGTAGTAGTAGTAGTAGTACTAGTAGTAGGAATTGTTGTATCCATATCAATTATTAGATTAGATGATGATGTTGTAGGTATGGTAGATTCAACGTTTAAAGAGGACATACTGCAAACAACAATTCAAATTAGATATGATATGGTTTGTATAAAACCTGTTAAACTCACCTGATTAAGTAATTACACACACAAAACAAACAAAATATATATGTTGTGAGAGAGGAAAGCGCAAACAACTGTCGTGCTTGTATTTATTAAATCTTTTTATAACAACAAAATTCCATAAAAAATTTATGAGGGAGTTCAAAACAGATAAGAAGGTTAAAATTTACCAGATAAGGAATAAATTCAAATACATTGAATGTACAATATAATTAACATAACTCGTGTTTTATGCAATGATAAATGTATTAGCAGTATGTAGTTAAAAATAACAAAAAACAACTTGTACTGAAAATGGTTTTATTAAGTATAAAAGAGAAGACTATAATGATTTAACAACAACAATTTTCAAGTTGATCAATGTAGGGTTTCATTTCGTGTAAAAAGGCGGGACTGATTCCTCGTTGAAATTTTTGAATAAATGTCCAATTAACTTGTTCTCTATGTCGACGGATAAAATCTTCAGTCAAGTTTTGATGGATACTAATTGCATTCCAATTCAACATTCCGGCAAATTCCTCCATAAATCGTTCGTTTAATTGCTGATATTGGGAAACGAGTTGCCAATTGACTTTATTGATACAAGTTCGTATTAGATCTTCGTCTAAATGTTGTTTTCGTGATATGATATTCCAATTGACAAAATCTTGAAAATAAATGATAAATTTCGCTGGTAAATCGGGAAAATTGGATATTTCATTCCACCAAGCTCTTAGACAAGCCATTATTTTATAATATATATGTATGTATGTGTCAATAGCAAGCATACAAATAATATGATTGTATTGTTGATGTATGTTTTTATATATGATTAACAGGATATTTATCTGTTTCCTTGTCTTGCAGCAGCATTTCTCTCTCTCTCTCGATTCCTCGTTCTTCTTTGCCAAAGTAAAGAAATTCAGCAGGTACGTGTTTTACTCCATCTCTCGTTTTGCTACGATCTTTGACTACACACGACAAACATTTTTGATTTCGTATTTCACTTTCACCTTTACATTGAGGACATTTTACTCGTACAATAACTGGCATTTTGAATGACTGATATGATGTGTATAAATGTTTTCTACAAGTATCCTTATCTCTCCCTACTACTCCGTCTTCGTCGTACTTGAGAGAATCATGGAAATTAGGCTATTTTTCCTATATACATAATTAATTAAACAATATGTACAATATTTGCGTATTCTAACTCGATCTCGATAGTAACTATTTATAGTTTTGTTAACTTTACATCCACATTTTAAACAGTTAAAGGTTACATTTTCCATATTTCAAACAACAATAGTCTTTTCGGGAGGAAAACGATCTCTATAAAACAGACGCTAAATAAATTTTTGGTTCATTTTAAATCATTCGCTCATAATGTTAACCAAAACAACATTCTATCTATTGTTTGTTCTCGTTGTTGTTGTTCAAAGTACAAACAACTACGATGATGATGTTAATAATTCTTGTAATCAAAATTATGAATATTTATTAGAGGATTATCATTCACTTTATAATACCAGTTTAAACTTGTATCAGGAATGTATCAAATCATTGGACAATTATATGGATTTATACGATAATGAACAAGCTGTTAATGATATTTGTATGGGAAAAATTCTAGAATATGAATACCTAGCTGTGAATTTAACAATGTCGTTAAATTATACGAAACATATTGCTCTGCTCAAGGAAAATATCAAATTGGAATCGGATTTGTATTTATTGAGAACCAATCTAACGGAAACATTGCAAATTTGTCAAGAAAAAAGCAAAGTAGCATATATCGTAATTGCCGAATTAAAGGAGGAAATTGAAAATTTTAAAAGTAATTTGACCGATCTGACTCGTGAAATCAGTTAGATAACGATTTGTCCAAATGTCAAAAGGATTTAAAACAACAGAGGAAAGATGAAACGAAAATTTTCGTAAATCTAAAAGACTGTTTAGAACGAGAAGAAGTACTTTTGGAATCGAAAGACAAATATATTATTCGATTGTCTACATGTAGAAAAAATAATAGAAAATTGCGAGAAGGAGGAGGAGAAAGTTAAAAAGACCACACATAAATCATATTGGTGCATTTGAACTACTCATTGCATAGTAATACAATTTATCTTTATTTGTAATAGAAACAACATAATATTACACTCTTGAACTAGTCTGCATGGAATTTTTTACTTATTTATGTAGTAGTTGTTGGAGATTCCAGAGTTTCATATGCAAATCATCAAAGAACTCGAACTCGAATACGGATTTATTGTAATCAATGTGCTCGTATACCTTCTGGAGGAATAATTTAACAAATCAGTATCTTGGAAATAGTCATAGAAATAAACAACAACTGCTGCTACCATGAACTTTACTTATTTATGTAGTGGTTGTTGGAGAGAATCGAAAAGTATACCTTTTCAACCACATATAGCTCAAGTAAATTTAATCATTAGACGTAACAATTCTGTTACACAACTTCGACCTCGACTCAGATTACGAGATTATTGGTATAAATGCGAACGCACGACTATTTGGTATCTTATCGAAGAATAAACTCAGCTAAAAATTTCTTAGTATGTAATTAGTTAATACTTGTGTATTTAACATTGTATTCAGTTATAAAATAGACGATATGTTTAAGTAATAACATGTTTTTTATTAAGTTTACTAAATAGTACAAATAAATAAAACACATCTATCACATTTTATGATGATTCATTTCGGTCTCTTACAGATCTATATTGATTATTTGGCATTAAGTTAGTAAATTGATTCTTGGTTTCATTTTCCAATTTGTTCTTTTGTCTTTCCAAAGTATATAGCCTAGACTACATACAGTTTGCCATGAAGCTTTTTTGTAATATCGAGTACAATTGGAACAATAAGTATTCTGATTATAAGATTTATGACCCAAATATGTTATTTTACTTTGACATGAAGGACATTTCCAACTTGTTGATGACGATGACGGTGATGAGGAATCCATTCTTTATCGATTTCTATCTCGTTTTCTACTAAACACACATTATTCACTGTTTTTGATATAAACGAATCAATTCAAGATTATTTTACTCCTACTACCTAATTCATTTTCAGTATCTACATAAAAATCTCCTAAGAGATCTAACCAATATCAGATGAATAACTAAATACTTGTTTTCATATGTATTCTATATCTAACTATATAAAAGAAAATATCAAATAAAACAAAGTAAATGTTTTTTGTTTTTTCAATATATTTGTTTATAAGGTATATAGATTATTTAATATATAATCTTTTACTTTAGGATTTTTTTGCTATTGCTTCTTTAAATGTTGTTTCCTCTTCTTCATTCGAGGCTTCAACTTTCAAATATTTAGCAGGTATCATCCATGTAATTTCCTTTATTTTAGTCGGTGGAAGCTCTTCATTCACATATACATAAACTTGATCATTTTGTATACAAATGTGTTGAACACCACGTCTGAAATAAATACATACACACATGTTGTAATAAAACAATACAAACAGAATTTTTTAGTATGTCCTTTTCATTTTTAAAATATATATCTTTCTTATGAGAGATGTATATATTGGGTAATGTTAAGAAAATTCGTTGTTGTAAAATTCACTCCAACACCAGAATATATAATAAAAAACAAAAATACTCACTTGAATAAATTTTTCAATAATATATATATAACATATTAGTAGAAAGAACTTTTACATTTTCAGTTTCAAATATGTATAAAACCATTTTTGTTTTTTACAACGACACACAGAGATATAATTTGACTCTGAGTAAGAATTTTAATGCTTATATAGTAAATACAGGAAAAAAATAAATCACGTCATTTGATATTTGGAAAATTTATGTGACTAGTTTGAGCAATAAATTATCAATAATATGTTGTTTACTTAAAACCTTATCAGACAACATTTTTACAGACAAAACGACTCCACTCGTTTACATATTTGCTTATCTTTTGGAATTTTTAATAGACTAATTGACTCTCATGACGACTGTGCATGATGTGATTAAATCCCCTATATAATAGGTGTATAGAATGGTATTAAAATCAATACAAAATTCATTCGTCTAATATTTACTTGATAAAATAATAATTAATAATGTCGCTTTTTAATGAAGAAGAAGAAGATTATGCAAACAACGTTATTAAACGAAATATAGAGTTACTAAGACTATTGGAATTAAGGGAAATGGAAATTGTTGAAGAGGAAGAAGAAAATTTACCTTTAAACATATTAAAAGAAAAATTACAACAAACTGTTCAAGTTGAAAATGATGATGATGAAAATGATGATGAAATCCCTCTGAGTATCTTAAAACAAAGATGGTTAAAGGAGACAAAGGATGAGGAGGAAGAGGAAGAGATGATTGAACAATCAGAGAGTGAAATTGATGTGGATGATGATAATGAATATTTAAGTTGGGAGGATGTAAGGATATCAGATATTATAGTTTAGATTTTAGATATTTTTTAACATAAATGTTTTTTAAGATGAAAATAAATATTTTCTCTCGTATAAAACTTTTATTTAATATTTTAACATTAAAATCTCTAGAGACCTTATTCTATTCACTACAAATACTATTAAAGAACAAGAGTAAGATTGAAATCAATTCAGGTAAACAAATTCATTTTTCTCTATAGTGAGTCAATTCTGACTTGTTTTGTGGAGAGACAAAGTCATATTTTATAATATGTATGTGTGCTTTGTAAACGTTGTATTAGTTGTCAAGTAACTGTGACACGATGAAGTTGGCTGTTCTCGATATTCAGGGATTTAACTTTTTATTTGTTGCCGATGATGATAATCATGATGATGTGTATGTGGAAGAATTCCATGCTAAAGAAATTACGATATCAAATGTTTTACAGACGAGTCATTATGTATTGAAACCGAAAATACCCTTTGCTAAATTATCTCGACTCAATAAAAGAGCTGTTTGTAAGGCTGAAAAGGAACATGGATTACGATATTCTTCCGGCTATGTAAATTACAATCAAGTTGGAGAAATTTTAGATAGAGTACTGGACAATATTGATGTATTGTATGTAAAAGGAAAACATGTTTTTCGATTCGTTCAAGACAACATTGCTGCTTCTACTACTAATTTCTATACTAATCCCAATTTCAAGATGATTGATATAGATACTTTAAATGTATGGAACATGCCAACATTTAAACCGACAAAACCTTCCTGTTTAGATCATAATCTAACCTACAATGCTAAAGTTCAATGTAGTACTACAAATTGTATGACACTATTGACATGGCTATCAATATTCATCCCATAATAAACTTTGGAATTTTTCGTAAAAAACAATGTTAACTGAATAATTGGTAGAAAAATTATTGAAAGAGCGAGCTTAATAAATATTTTCAATTCAAACCTGTGTGTTATTTTATTAAAGTAGTAAGAATATAAGGATTTTATTATTATACTAGAAAAACATAACATTAAATATTTAAGGATATAAGAACTTTATTAAGACAAATATACATATATCTATTACTTAAAAAAATAAACATTATATAAAAGGTAATAAGAATTAACAAGGAGTTTCTAATGGTTGCCTCTTTGTTCTCGTTGTTGTTGGTATTCTCGTTCACCAATCGGTCTTGGAATTATTGATTGTACATGTTTATCTATAAGATCATGTGTACCAGTCTTCCAGATATCCTGACATTTCGAATGCATTCCTTGTTGTCCCCCTGAAAACAGATGGTTATCACGAACACCACATGCTATACATCCTCCATTTTGATATAAACCGACTCCACTTAACAATTTACCAGGTGTTAATTCGACAGCATTACGATTAATCCAAAGTCCATTTCTTTTTGTTACTACATATACTTGTTCTCGTTGACGATCTTCACTCATTGTTTATTTGATTTTATGTTTATCAAATACTGACTACTACTACTAACACCAGACACAACATATCAATTTAAATATACCTATCCCTTCTCAGTTGATCATAGAAGCATCTCAATATAACACATTTATTAAATTGTCAAAGATTTCATCTTATTTGCAAAATGAAATTATTCAGTCAAGATGATTTAGTATATAAAACTTGTAGAAAAATTGATGATTTTGTCAAAAAATTATCATGTTGTTGTGAAACAAGGATTCGACTAATATCTTATCGAGAATATTTAACACCTTTTATCGATCGCAAACAAGTTACGAATAATTTAGAAACACATTACGTGTACGTATCATGTGTATGGTCACATCCTGGAGTTCGAGAAGGACCCGATACATGTGAATGTTTCCACATTCGTATGGTACTAAGATGTGTCAATGAAGAATTGTCAGCGTTGTCGACATCAAACAAATGCATACAATGTAGTATTTATTGCAATCATAATAAGAATAATAAGTTAATTGAACAATTATCTAAACTAGTTGTAAATCTATCGAGCTGTTTTAAAAAATAAATTTTTAATACAATGTTAAATAAATGATAAATTGCTATCTAAATATATATTTATAGAACTAATATAAAATTGACTTCTCTGATACTTTTACTGTTTTTCCAATCACCAGATTTTGTTATTATTTTTATATATTGCAGTTTGTTTTTAAGTAATAGCGCTAATTAAGTCAGACCAAATTTTCCAATCACCAGATATTGTTATTTTATATTTTGCATTTTGTTTTAAGTAATAGATAGCGCTAATTAAGTCAGACCAAATTTTCCAATCACCAGATATTTGTTATTATAAACATGTTTTCGACATTTATCTCTTATCATTTTATAAAGTAAATTAATCCATTTGTTTTTGTTATTTTTGAGATTTTTAGCGACTAGTCGACTCCATACATCATTATTTAGTTAAGTGGTAATTTTCCAAATTAAATTGCATTTATACTGATAAACTTGTGTAATTAGTATATATTTCTAAAAAATGTATATCGGATGATTTGTATTTAATATATAAAACACACACAAGTCTTATGTCGAGTCATTTACAATTTTAGTGTCATTAAAATCCCTTTGGAAATTTTAAAAATATTTTCAGTTAAGATCTAATTAATTGTCAAATCATACACGATGACAAGTTCTCAAAGTACATTATATAGTGTAGTAATAAAATGTTCACGAAGTGGGGCAACGTTAAAATTTTTTTGTTGGAGTGCTGAAATGGTACAAATGAAGAGCTGGTCCCTGATGTTAACTCAGTTAAGTAAAACAAAGTGTAAAAATTGTTTACAACCTTTAGTTATGCAAACTTATTATAAAAACAAGCCTTGTGCATTGGTCAGACCATTGCACGAAAATCTGATCATGGGCAAGGAACAATATGAATGGCTCAGGGACACGCTACATCATATGGGCCGCAAATGTCTTCGATATACCAATCGAATTAATGTAATAGCAGGAATGAGCGGTCCGTATTCAGCTAAACCGAAGATGGCAGCCTCCACTATACGTAAACGTTCCCACCAGGATGATTAATGTATTATAATAATTTTAATAGTAGTGTAGTAAGATTTTAGTTAATTTTATATAGAGATTTTATATTTTTTAAGTATTTAAGTAAGCCAATAATTTTAAACCAATTTGCTTTTTTAGTAGACAAATATCTTAGTTTATTATTAGTCAAATCTTTGTTCTTTTGGAAACAAATTTTGATTTATACAAATATCAGAATTACTAAGTAGTGATAGTAACTTTAAAACAAACAAAACAACCTTTACGGGTTTACATTTAACTACAACGAAATATCGTAAATTTATTGGTCTTTCAATTATTTTGCATTCTCAATGTATTCGAATCCACTTCTTATCAACTAATTTTAACCTTTCTTATCTGTTTTTGTTGAACTCTCTCGCATTTATTTAATAATCAAATATATAGTTATTAGTAAAGCATAACATTGCAATTTATATTTTATCCAATACATTTTACATCCTCTTATCGACAAATATTTGATCTTTCTTATCAAATTTGTTGAACTCTCTCTCATTTTAACAACTGGTTTTTGTTGGTATCAGTTCGTACCAGACAACATATTATTTACATCATTTTAGTTAGTTTTATTGTTTTATAGATTTTTGTACTTTTAAGTATTTTAGTAAGTCGATAACAATTCATAGTTTTCAATTTTTCCTGTTTGCTTTTTAGTAGAGTAAATTTATTGGAATCAATGTATTCAAATCTACTTCTTATCTGTTTTTACTGAACTCTCATTTAATACAAATGGTTTTTTATATTATTTCGTACCAGGCAACATTTTATTTACATCATTTTAGTTAGTCTTATTGTTTTATAGATTTTTGTACTTTTAAGTATTTTAGTAAGTAGTTTTTCAAATTTTCTCCTTTTTAAGGTATATAAGAATAGTTGTAAAGACTTTTAATCAAATTAGACGAGGCTCTTTTGTTTTTGTTCATTGGTATTAATATATTTATTAAATCTGTGTGCTCATACTTGTTTTATTCTCCTCTCATAATAATAACAACGAGTACAGGCTAGGCTAGGCTAGGCTCTATTTTACTTTTATTACAATCCAAGGCAACCAAACTAACCGCTCAACAAAAACTAACTCTTTGTGAAAAACAAACAACAACTTTTACAACGTTCCCACACAAACGAATTCAAAATACATTCCGACAAACTCCAAATAAACTCATTTAAGCTCATTATTTTACTATTCTTGACAAATATGTGTTTTACTTTTGCTTTCATGTAACAAAATCTCCAACGAGTTCACACAAAATTTCAACGAGCCCCAACTAGATTAAGCTCATTTCATATCATAACTTGAGGACAAACAACAACTTTTGCGTTTACATTTAACTTTCCCACAACCAAATAAATTTCTTGCTCTTTCAATTATTTGCATGGAATTTTCCGATTAATAGAAGTTTTTGCTATTTCTTACATTCTCATATACATTCACTTATCTCTTATCAACTATTTTTGACCTTTCTTATCTACTTTGATGACCTAACGAGTCACTTGTTTACTCAATTTTACTTACAAAAAGTACCATGAATCACACATTATTCATACATTTTGTTTACATTTTGCCTTATCTCACACATTTTTACAGACTTACGGCTCCACTTGTTTACATTTTACTGCTTTTTTACCGACTTTTAGACGCCAAACAACATTATAGGGGAACATTTAACAAATTTTACATCAAATATACTACCTAATAAAGCCTTTTGGCACACAATTTCCAACTAATATATTACTTTTTCATACACTTTTACACCATAGCTTTTACTATTCAAAATATCAAACAAGTGCTATCAACACCCATTCTATCTAATCAACCAACCAATTACAAGTTTCTTATCACACCTATACACTACAAACCAATCAAATACATGCCTTATGGAAGCCATTTTACCTAATCAACCAACCAATTACAAGTTTCTTATCACACCTATACACCACAAACCAATCAAATACATGCCTTATGGAAGCCATTTTACCTAGTCAACCAACCAACAATTTTCTTATCTTCCTTTTACACTACATACACATTTAACCTATCAAAATAACACCTTTCTTATCAGGTTACGCAACTTCTCCTCTAACAGAAGTTTATTAAAGTTTTAATGAAGTTAAGATACCCTGTTTCCACATCTACTGGACATATTACGTCATTGACGACCACTTCCTGCAGGCTCTTAAGACATCTATTCACATCTATTTACACCTATTTTACACCTATTTACACCGATTCTGAAGACATTTTCAACATCTAAACCTGACAAAAAGGCACTGTTCAACAACCACTGGACATATTACCTCATTGACGACTACTTCTTGCAGACTTCTTCGGATACACACACTTACACCTATTCACATCTATTTACACCTATTTTACACCTATTTACCTCTAGTTTTAGACCTTTTCGACAACTTATTTGCCAAAATGGCACTGATTCAACATCCACTGGACATATTACGTCATTGACGACCACTTCTTGTACGAATTTCAACTCTTCTTGCAGACTTTTCACATATTATTCACCAATCCTTTTTTATGTCATCCCAATTATTGCATTCTCTCTTACGAATCCTATTTGGCTAAGTAGGTTAAGTCTCCAGTTTTGCAATTCTCCACACAACATATGCAGGTTCTAATCCTACTACAGACATCACTTTTTTTAACTTATTTCATTTAATACACAACATTTAACACACACATATACCAATATCAACAATCCTCAAGGTCAAAAGTGACAAAAAGGCACTGATCAACATCCAC
Source organism: Pachyrhynchus sulphureomaculatus (assembly GCA_019049505.1). Classification (NCBI taxonomy): domain Eukaryota; kingdom Metazoa; phylum Arthropoda; class Insecta; order Coleoptera; family Curculionidae; genus Pachyrhynchus; species Pachyrhynchus sulphureomaculatus. The sequence goes on from CM032447.1 coordinate 142,511,711, forward strand.
TGGACTGTGACATCATTGAAGACTTCTTCGGCTCTTAACACATCTAACACCTATCTTACACCTAATTACACAGATTCTACCTCTACTATCCTCAAGGTCAAATGTGCCAAAAGGGCACTGATCAACAACCACTGGACTTGTGACGTCATTGATGATCACTTCTTCGGATTTTCAGGTAGAAAGGTAGAAAGGTCAAAGGTCAAATAAAACGTAACTAATTCACTTATGCGGACCAAGAACGACCTTCTTTGACACAACTTCCAGAAGATTTCAGCCAAACGACTGAAACTCCTGAATTCACTTCTTCGGCTTGTGGTCAAGGTCGGATAAAAAAGTGGCCATCGAGGTGTCCCAGAACCACGTTTGTTCTAATACTTATTACTATTTATTTAACAATTCAATAACTGATCCTGAAGTAAAATTTGACAACTACGAGTAGACAATTGGATTGGCCGCTCCGTCCAAAATCTACTTCAAAAAATGTGCATTTAACACTCGCGTAAAAACTGAAAACCTTTATATTTTGAAGTAGATTTAAGCAAAATATAAAGTGTGCTATATTTCCAGACTGGTAATTAAAGCTCTATTCGGATAAGGAAAAATATACAGGGTATCCCATTAATATTTTTGCGTTAATAACTATTAAAATATTAGTTGTAAAAAAATGTACACTGTTGAAATCCACGTGAAGAAGTGCTTTGAGAATGTTTTTACAGAAATCAAAAATTTTCAATACGAAAAGAATTACAAACATTTTTCCAAAATCCGGATTTTTGAAAAACACCCTATATATCTGAAACGGTACTAGATATCGATATGCGATTTTCACCATTGAGTTTATCATAAAAATTGAACCTCAGACACCGACATCAGTTTTCGTCTATCTCCTTTGGTTAAAGGGATTTACCTTTAAAAGTGTCTAATTTGGAACACCCTGTACATAGAAAGACGTTTACCTTTTATTTTAAAGAGTTCTTACCACTTTTTAACATATTTTCCAACATTAATCAACATTTAAAAAATGGTTCTGTAATGGCATTTTATTGTTTCTTAGATAGTTTTCCATAAAAAATCAAGAACCTGAACTAAATTTTCCAGTTTCTTTAATATTATTAATTTTTTCAGACGTGACTCTGTCACATACGTTTATTGTCAAAAGCAAGAAAATCGAATTCACTGGAGAGTATAGGAAACAAAAACAATTCTTAGTCAGATGTTTTACTATGTGTTAGTTTATTTTTCTATATAGGTAGCATGTTTTTCATCATTATTTATAACATTATCCAGGCTATTACTGGGTTGCCAGTTGAGTCAACTCGAACCAGCCTCAGTTAAGGTATATTTTCGATTTTTCGCTTTATAGGTGATTGTGCGCGCAGTAAGGCAGTCGTTTGCTATTTAGTGTCCGCCTAAATAAGGACTCTGTCTCTTTGTTACTCAGTCGTGATGAACATTGCAGTGTAGTTATAAGTTAGTACGGTCTTCGTTGAACTCACCATTTTGAAGAGCATTCGATATCGTATTGGCAGTTAAATTTCTAGGTTGAGATTTGAAGAAGGTTTCCAACTGTCGTGGGCAAAAAAATTTCTGAGATATATTGTACGTGCTACCGGCTTTTTTTTTCTAAGGGTAAAGGAACTCTTATTCCATTAGATATGTGGTTTTTTTCTTAAACATCTTAATTGCCCCAACATTTAGTTGATAACTTTTATTTTACAAAAGTGGGATTGGTTCTCGTTTTTAGTATTTTATGATGAATTTTTACTGTTTGGGTACGGTAGAGAAACCATTAAGATTTGTCGTACACACGCCGTTTTATAACGACTACGTGTAGCTTTTTTTATCGTTCACCTCCCCGCCTGAGTAAGGATTTTACCATTTTTCATATCCTGAGGATATCGGCGGGGATGTTGTAATATCCGTCAAGTTTTCCAAGTGCCGAAACATAAATTTACGTGGCCAGACTATATATACTTAAATAAACAAGTATACCGACCTGCCGGAATTGAACCCGGGACCTTCTGCACCGCAAGCAAGTACAACGCTACGGGGGCCGCCACCGCATGAGAGTTGTTTTATTAAAAAAAAAAACGTTTACGGTAGTGTTGTAAGAAAAGGTGTTTGTTTTAGTGTTCAAGTTTCACCATTTAAGTTCTAGTTCGAGTATAGATTTTTTTTTCTTTCTTTCGCAAGATTTGGTTCTACTTCAAGTATCAGGTTATACTTCAGGTTCTACTGCAGACGTAAGCAGGCGAGTTACACTCAAAGTGATTAATTCCAGTAACAGCCCCGCGAACATACGTAAGACCACCAATTATGTTTTTAATATTGATTTAAATTTTTTTCCTTGACACTTAAAAAATCTGCTTTATTTTTTCATGAATCACACTCCATTTGTTTTATAACTGATCAATATTTGAACTGATTTATTATTTAACAGACTTAGTAAATTGATTAGTAGTCTAAGGTGAGACGTATGCAATTTTAGTAATATTTTACGATTTTTGTGTAGCTTTTCTGCGAGATTTTAGAACCTTAGCTTCACAAACTGTTTCTTGTTAATTATTCCGTCATTAAATTATCCACTAATACAGGCAAGTTCCTCGGAAACTGGGCTAGTGTACACATGCAATTGCAACTTTAGACGTTAATTGAGAGTGTGAGTTCAATTTATTATTTTTAAACCTCTGCTATAATCTGATATAACTATTTGTAACTTATTGAATACCCTAAGCACTTTTTCCTTTTTGTTTCTTTAACTTGACCTAATTCGGAAATAATTCATAATTTTTTTCATCTATAATTCATTCTAATAAAACTGATATTTAGAATATTTTTTTATCTGCTATATATATATATATATATATATATATATATATATATATATATATATATATATATATATATATATATATAGGAAACAGAAGGTAGGAATTTGTGTTTTTCGTGATCTAGAAACAAAACACAAAGAAATTAAAGATTTAAAAGGGTGTTTTTTTTGACGAATAGAATCACACCTTTACACCTTTATCAAGGGAAGTAAAAATATTGATAGTTATTTACCCTGCCCTTTTCTCGCAAGTATGTTTAAAACAACCCTGCATACTACTCCGTCGTTCAACTCTTTAGTTATGTTGCTATCTATAATATATTCATCATCATATCAAAAAGTTTTCGTTATACTATTGAAAGTGAAAAAAATTTATCAACCTCTACCCCTTTCATCCCTTTTCTTAAAAACTACCGGTTACATTCCTATTTTAAGTGTTATATATACGAGGCTGGTTTGAAAAGTCCGTGCAAAGTCCGAGAGATGGCACCACCGGCGCGTATCGAGGTCATATTTAGTTAGTAGCATCTCTTGAATGAACGCACACCAAGTTTCAGCCATATTGGTCTATTTCTTTGTGTTTGGCATTCGTGTGAATCAAGGAAGTCGAGTGATTTTCAAGAAATGGACGAAAAAAGAATTTCGTGTGGTGATTAAACATTACTTTATGAAAGGCAAAACGCCTCAGGAGACTAAAGAGAAGCTTGATAAACATTATGGTGACTCTGCACCTTCGATTAGAACAGTTTTTAAGTGGTTTCAAAATTTTCCGACTGGCCATATGGGCACAAGTGACGCTGAACGTTCTGGACGGCCTGTGGAGGTTACGACTCCAGAAATCATTGATCAAATCCATGATATGGTGATGGATGACAGAAGAGTTAAGGTGCGTGAGATTGCTAGTGCTGTGGGCATCTCGACTGAATGGGTACATAATATTTTGCATAAACATTTGGACATGAGAAAGCTATCCGCAAGATGGGTGCCGCGATTGCTCACGCTTGACCAAAAACAGAATCGTGTGAAGTGTTGCAAGGATTGTTTGCAGCTGTTCCAGAAGAATCCGGATGACTTTAAGCGTCGTTTCGTCACTGTGGATGAAACATGGATACATTACTATACTCCTGAGACCAAACAACAATCTAAACAATGGGTTACCAAGGGGAATCTGCACCAAAAAAAGGCGAAGACCGTTCCTTCGGCCGGAAAGGTTATGGCGACTGTCTTTTGGGATTCGCAAGGGATAATCCTCATCGACTATCTGGAAAAGGGTAAAACTATTACAGGTGAATATTATTCATCGTTATTGGACAGTTTGAAAACCGAGCTGCAAGAAAAACGCCCGCGATTGGCCCACAAGAAAGTCCTTTTCCATCACGACAACGCACCAGCACACACCTCAGCAGTTGTGGTCGCAAAATTAATGGAAATAGGATTCCAACTCGTTTCACATCCCCCCTATTCTCCAGACTTGGCTCCCTCGGACTACTATTTGTTCCCCAATTTGAAGAAATGGCTGGCGGGACAAAGATTTTATTCAAACGAGGAGGTGATTGCAGACACTAATGGATATTTTGCAGACTTGGACAAATCCTATTATTCGGAAGGGATCAACAAACTAGAACATCGTTGGACGAAGTGTATAAGCCTAAAGGGAGACTCTGTCGAAAAATAAAAAAGATTTACCCCAAACACATAAGTAGTTTTTATTTTTGCACGGACTTTTCAAACCAGCCTCGTATTCCAAGTTTGAAATCGATATTACATCTCGTTCCAAACTTATCGCGCAAACAGAGACCCTGAAACGTAAGGAAATGCAAAAATATTAGTCTGTTTTTTTACGAGAAAAACACTTCTCTTAGCAACGGAAGTAAAAAACGTTATTCATGTATAAAAATTCAGCGAATGTTAAACGAAAAATCATATCTAAAACGTTATCAGCAGAATAGTTGTTTAAATGACCAAAACCACATCTCTTTTTACAAAAAATCTTAAAAGGTTCTGAAGTATACGTTGTTTTAAATAGCTTAGTTTATTATGTAAATGACGAGTGAATGTTTCAAAAGGAAATTAACGATCTGTGGAAGTACACTTTGTATTTAGCAGGGGTCCTTTACAAAAGACCCTTGATAATTTCTTGCTTGAAGAAATTTAAAACTGTAGGGTGTCAGGGTAATTAAAAAACGACTTGGATATGCATAAAGACATACGACTCAATTGTACTCAATAAATTAATTTTGAATATTAAGGAATATTTATTTATAAATTTTAATTATTGATTTAAAGGTTCATTTTTCTAGATAATTTAGTGATACTGCTAAATGTAAACGGGGAAGAGTAATTTAATAAAATTTCTTTTTGAAGTGCCATATCCGATACGGACGTAGTCGACCATCTCGCCTTTGCTTGTGGTACGTGCCTTCTTAAGTGTTTCACAGATAAAGGGGACCTACAGTTTAATGCCAGTTTCGAACAGCTAAAGTAAAAAGGCTTTACTAGAGTTGATACTACGGGTGGTTTGCCATTGCATTCCCGAGAGAGGCAATCGTCACGTTCTAAAAGGTTTCTTTATTATTTTTCTCGAGCCGAGATACGAACCCGGGTGGCCGGCATAGAAAGCAGACACCTAGTTTTAATTATTTTGGATTAGTATTGAGAGTTATGGTCAAGATCACATGACTTTTTTTAATAGTGCCGGATCGCTTATCATTCAGCAAAAAATAAATTCTGCGGAAGAATTAGAATTCATTGTGTGCTAAATTACCAAATAATCAACATGCGATCTATCCTACGGACGATTTCGGGTTCGCTTTGATCAAATCACGCACTTTGTGAATATTAATAAGCAATGCAAAGGAATTCTAATTGATACTAGAACGATTGCAGTTCAATGTTCGAAATTTCCGAAAAAAGTATTGATTTGCACTGTATTCTGCCTGCTGCCCTTTAATTTAGTAATCTATGTAAGTGAAACAATAGTCGTTGTATGATACTTATTAAATTTTTTTCAAGAATCCTTTTGTTTTGCTATAAGAAACCGATTTTCTGCATGCTACATACCGAACCTAAGATACTAACATTTTGTATATAGTGGAATACCATGCGTGAATTATCCAATAAGAAGACCTGCTGGTCAAAGAATAAGCAGATTAGTATATACACAGAATGCTCAAGTGGTTTGCTACCAGCGAGTTTCCTGGAGCTAAAATGTAAAGTATTTTAAATGCTACCTACTACCCGTCAATTATTACAGCCAAAGTTGTTCCTTCTCGTCAAAATATGAATTACATTAATACAATTATGACGCCACGAAAGAAAATGAGCACTTCATTTAATATCTGTAACTCAGCTGTTTAAATGAATGAATCTTCTCAGTACATTGAAACATCTGAAGCTAATATTATAATACTTTAAAACAATTGCAAATCATTCGTTCCAGATGTTCGATCATCATATCTATTCTGGTTCTGTTAGCTGCCACTCTGAAGAGTTGGATCGATGCCATTCCAAACCATTTTCTTAAGTTTGCCAGCTTTTACTAGCAACTTTTTCCTGGATGATGTTGTGTAATAACTAATATCTTTCGTTTCTCGTGATATGGCCGAAATACTCTAATTTTCTTTTCTTGAGTCCATGGCCGATCCGCGGAAAATGTCTTAAGTAGATCTGTCCAGGGAATTCTTGGTATTTCCTTGTAGGTTGACATCTAAAACGCTTTAATTTTTTTCTCTGTAGCCTCTGACGGTATGCACGCTTCTGAGCCGTACTGGAGAGTTGGAGGATTATCCTTATTTGCAGGCGTAAACTAAGATTTCTGGAGCAGAGAAGTGGCTTCATTTTGATAAATGTTGTCCTAGCCTTCTCTATTCGATATTTGAAGCATGTATATACATCGCAATTCACGTCTCTATACCGCTGAATCATTCCTTGTATTGCAAATAATGCGTCTCAAGTCACTAAGCCTTTTTTGGAAACCAAATTGGATTGGCTCATATTCCTCTGGCAACTCCTGTACAACCGCGCATAGATCATTTTAAGAAAAATCTTTAGAATGTGACTCATAAGGCTGATAATTTTGAAGTCTCCTCATGCCTTAGCAGTAAGTAACATGATCTATATTTTTTTAGTTCGCATCTTTTATCCATTAGGATGAGAGTTTCTTTTATCATCTAAGCCTTTTTATGTTTCGCTTCGTTGCTGTTAAGAACTGGTTGCTGACATATTTTATGGCTTCCTTATAATTGTTCCATCTACATCTCGGATATGGGAATCGACTGTTTTTCATAAGATAATGCTGTTTTTACCTTTGTTCTTATTCCTTTTTCTCGGTGTCCTTGCAAATTAAGTCTTTTCTTCAAGTTTGTTGGCAGACCTGCCAAAGTTTAAGTTGCCAACAAGAGGAATGTAGTTCGATAGGACATCAGCTTCTATATATATCCTGACAGAGATAATAATATTCTTAAATCGTTGGTTGGTCAAAGTCTAGTCGATCTGATTTCTATTTTCTCAGGTCTATCAGATCGTGCTTTCCAAGTTTATGGGCATCTAGGAGGCAATTTGAAGAAAGTTTTAGATAAGATAAATTGTCCTTCTCTACAAGATTGTACTAATCTATCAGCCCTTTGATTCCTTTGATCAAGCCCAAAATATCCCATGGTGTCTTTCTTATGACTTTAACCGACTTTTGACCTGACGTCCCCGATGACAAGAGTGATTTCATGTTTTTAGTGTAGTGCAATGTCTCTTTGATTTGAGCATAAGAATTTTCAATTTCCTCCTCACAATGCGTATACATCTGTATGAGGTTGATATTAACCAAATGCTCTCTTAATTTCAGCACTATAACTCGGTCTGAATGGTGTATGCAGGCTACGAAAGTTTTTAAGTCTTTATGCAGTATAAAGCTAAAGCCGTTATAATTTTATCTATCGTCATTTCCTGTAAAGTAAACGATGCAATCACCTGACCCTATATATATATATATATATGTATATATATATATATATATATATATATATATATATATATATATATATATATATATATATATATATATATATATATATATATAGCCCGTAGAAGCCCACTCTTCTACTCCTAGACATAGGTCTCTTCCAGAGATTTTCATGCCGATCTTTGTTGGACGATCTGAATCCAATTCTTCCCCGCATGTCGTTGGATGTCGTCTCTCTATCGCATCTGCGGTCGTCCAACACTTCTCTTTGTCTCTCTTGATCTCCACTGCATTAGAGCTTTGGTCCATTCAGAAACACTTCTGGCCACGTGTCCCGCCCAATTCAGTCTGGCTACATGCTCTATAACCTCGTAGACTCCCTTTCTTCTTCTTATCTCATTGTTCCGGTTTCTGTCTCTCAGGCTTATCCCGAGTATCGCCCGCTCCATTGCCCTCTGACAAACCCAGAGTAGATTGAAGAATGTAGCTGAGTTTTTCGAACGCCATCCAGGTGAGGCCAATTCGCCGCGTAATCTCCGCTGTCTGAGTATCTTTCCCAAGATTGATATTATGTCTCAGATATTTATATTCGTTGATTACTTCCAAAGTGTGATTCTCGATGGTGACGTTTATATTATCTGGGCTCATTATTTTAGTCTTTTTAAGGTTTATTTTGAGGCCTACAGATTGGCAGGCATCCTTGAGTTCTTGGAGCATTATCGTTAGTTCTTCTGCATAGCAACCGAAGAGTACAAAATAGTCCGCAATGCGGAGGTGCTTGAGACGCATTCCGTCTATGTTGACGCCCTTCTGCTTCCAGGATAGACACTTGAGCACGTCCTTTAAAGCCATCTCGGTAATCCAGTCTTCCTCAATCCTCATATGCAGGGTGACGCTCTCGTAAGTGTAGCGGAACAGGTTGGTGTATCTGGAGTCAATGCGGGCTTTGTTCATCGCTCTCAGTATTGCCCGGGTCTAGAGTTAAAGCTTTCTGGTAATCCATGAAGGCTATGTGAAGTGGGACGTTGTATTCCGTACATTTCCTATCAATGTGCGCACCGCTTGAATATGATCAGTTGTGCACTCTTTCCTGAAACCCGTTTGTTCGATTGGGTGGTAAAAGTCGAATATCCGGTTCTCTCTCTCTCTCTCTCTCTCTATATATATATATATATATATATATATATATATATATATATATATATATATACATATATATATATAATATTTTAAGTCTGAATGAAACCTAGTTCTTAAGCGATGTCGCCTCAAACGCGTTATATTATAGGGATTTTTCCTGATCCCCCACAATTATTTATAGTATAACATACAAGAAGGGAAGAATGTAAGAGAAGTTGTTTCGTATACATATAGGGTTATTTTAAAGGGGTGAAAAGAGTAGAAATAAAGCTAAAAAATATTTAACATTTTTTAGCTTTAATAATAATTCTATGCGAATTTTCCTCGGTTTTTGGGTGGTTAATGGACAAATATTGAACATATCTGTTATCATAAAACATACATATCAGGGTTTTGGTGTATTGATAGGTTCTTTTACCTCTATACATATTGAAAACCAGTAAGTTTTTCACACTGGTACCATATACTTTATGGTTTATTCGTTTATAAACAGCTAGCTCGCGTGGAGTACAGAATTATTCTTAAGGGTTTTTTGCAAGAGAGTGCGCTGGCGGCAAACTTGTTTCCGACTTGATTCACTATTATCGTCACTACTTATTTCTTGGGTCACCTAACTTAACAAAATCTATACTAAAACCTGGCCAGAGAACATTTGTATAATTAAAAAAAAAAACACGTAAATCGGATAAGTGGTTCTCGAGTGATAAGCACACTAACGGAAAAACAGACAGAGAGACGTTTCCTTTTATATATATATATATATATATATATATATATATATATATATATATATATATATATATATATAGTTTAAGTTGTTTTTTATACCTGTACTGTTCTGGTACTTTGGTCCATAAATGACTAAATCTTTCTTATACCTGTATCTCTTTGATACTTTTATTTATCAAAAAGAATATTTTTCTTAATTTTGTATCTTTTTGATAATTTCATTTATAAACATGTCAATTTCTCTTACATCTGTACGAATTTGTACCTTTTGTTTATCCACAGATAATTTTTTTCATACCAACACTTTTTTGATTATTTGGTTTGTTTAATAGATCAACTTACCAATTTGGTACTTTTGTTTATCCACAGATAATTCTTTTTCATATCAATACTTTTTTGACTATTTGGTTTATTTAATAGATCAACTTATCTTACTCCTATTCTATATTTGATATTTTGTTTTCCAACAGGTAAGTTTCTCTTTGGGTGCTTTCTTTTCCTAAACTTTATAGACATATAATTTACTAAATAAGTTATTTTAGGTACACTTTAGCACTTTTATTTGCTTAAAACACTGGTTTAAAAACAAAATTAAATGTACTTAGGACGATAACATACATTTATATATATATATATATATATATATATATATATATATATATATATATATATATATATATATATATATATATATATATATATATTTATATATATATATATATATATATATATATATATATATATATATAGGGTGAGTCAAGTTCATTATCTCATTTGTTTCCGGAACGACGAACAAATATTAAATACAATAGTTAAGATGCACAGTTTTAAAATTATTTTTTGAGTATACAGGGTGCTTCAAAAAAGTGTGGCCGATATAACATATGTTTTTTTTAAATGGAACATCCTATTTTCTAATTTATTGTTAAATTTTTTTTTATTAATAATGTTATATACCTAAACCTAGTAATTTTTCTAATATTTCAATTTTTTTTAAAGAATAAAAATTCAAAATAAATCGAAAACTATTAGAAATAGGTATACTTCATAAAAGTTGGAGGGTTTTGTACAATCTATGAGAAAAAATAATGATATACAGAGTGTGCTATTTAAAAAATTTGAGATTTTCCAATTTAAAACAGTCGAAATGTATAAATTTATTTTGAACACCCTGTAGCATCTAACTCAAATTTCCTTTGATATATCTTTTATCATCTCTATAGAACGCTCGTACCAATTATGAGTATTCCATCTTCAGAAACAATGGCGCTACTGGCAATTTTTTGAAAAACTGAAAACTAGTAATTTTTTAAAAAAAAATTTGAACTTTATTGAAAAAAAATACTTTCAAATTTTTAAAGTGCTTAGTAGCCCATCTGCATATAATAAATAATAATAATATAATAAATAAATTTAAAAAATCCACTATTTTAGTATGTCAAATTTTCCTATAAGGATTTCAAAATGAATTTCCATGGAAAAGTTTAGCGTCAATTATTGAATTTTAGATTTTTTCGTTTGTGCAAAAAATTAGAAAAATCATTTTAATGATTCTAAAAAAATTCAAATAAACCCTTTATATGAATAACAAATTATTTTTTTCCTATAAACCTGGGTCCTGAAGTACGCTGCTTTCGAAAAAAAAAAAATGAAAAAATGCACTTTAGAATCCAGGATGAAAGAACAAAAAAGTTTTGTTTTGTTATGAGAAATACATATAATTTTCTTTGGATTTTTTCAAGCGAATTTTCGAATTTTGAATTTTTGCACCAACGAAACATATTGTAACTCGAAATAGGAACTTCCAAAAAAAATCCACGGGGAATCTTTTTTTTTATTTTTCGAAAACAAAGATAATAGTATAATGAGATTATAAAGAAAATGCCATTCCACCTGTTTTTTTTTCATTTTTACTGATTCTTTTGGGAAGCAGTTTCCTTTCGGGGTTCTCTGCGTATGCGCAATATTTTATTTTCAAAATCGCCCAACGGCTTTCAAAACTAGAGTCTTTGAGCTTTAATTTAAGCCCTCGCAAGCGGCTCTACGTGGCTCCAAATTTTGCCTTGATGGCGGTGTCTGGTTAAAAAGAATGACCCATATATATATT
>CM032447.1:142525970-142550970 GCA_019049505.1 Pachyrhynchus sulphureomaculatus
ATAAATATTTACTGCCTAAATATTTGTGTAATTATAAAACAATAAAATAAAATTGTCTTGGTACAACAGTGACGCACGACAGTAATGTATTGAAAGGTATATTAAAAAAAGCTCCACCATATTGTCAAGTCGCATAGTTTTCATAGTTTTTATTTTACGCCAGATAAATTATCAAACGTAATGCACTCGTGATAATTTTTATTCAATTCACACTTTATAGAGAATATTCCAGAATTTTTTAAACTTTCTTGATCAGTACCTTTCGAGATAGAGGGGGGGGGCAGAGATTTTTGGCAATTTTTTGAAAATAATACAAAGAAATGTGTGCTCAAATATTACATCATATATATTTTTGAACAAGCTTTTATTTGACCTGCCAAAAGTGTTGTGCCGGCGAGTAAACCGACACCCACCAAGGCGGGAAAATCAAGGCGACGCATGAGTTATTCCGCACTCGTGCCGCTCCTGGAGCGCTTTAGGGACTTCCCTGCAGCACGTGTGCTAGACCAATAAAAAAAAAAAAAAAAAAAAAAAAAAAAAAATTTGACACCACACTCGACGACCTGGTAATTTTTTTTTTCAATTCCTATTTCATCCCCCAGAACTAACCCCTTAAGTCAAAATTTAACTTTCAAAACTGTACGGCTCTGATTGGGCCATCAATTCTTATATTTGTGCCAAATTTCAACTTTTTATGTAATAGTTTTATATAAAATAATAGACAGACGGACACCGAAGGGTTCCGTACGGAACACTAAAAAATAATGTTGTCATTTTTGTTAACTTCTAGGGGACTTTCTAGGGGTTTTTGAAGTTGTTCTTATATGTGTAAAATGTTATCAAGAGTCCTACCAAACTTTATGTAGAGAGAAGATACGTCTTGTTTTTTTCTAATGTTGGCAATCTCACTTGATTTTATCATACTTCTGTTAGTTACTTACAGCTTTGATATAATGAAAATAAAATTCTATATTTTTAATTAACAGAAAAAATTAAAGCTTTTAATTTATTTAAATATATTAACTATAGTTTTATATCCTTAGATTTACCATATGCTCACTTTATGAAAATACTATGACTGATTTGGCTAAAGAATATATTTCACAAAACTATCATAAATTATATAAAACCACACTTAAAAATAAATATATTAATTTTATTAGATTTATTTTTGATGCTACATTTTTTGCCTACAATAATGAAGTATACAAATTATGTGCTCCATATGCTCACCAGTACTAGAATTATCAGTATTAATTTATTTTTAGTAGAAAAAAATAGTTTTTGAATATACATGAGATACTAAAATTTACTTTAAAACACTCAGTGTTTCATAGAATTAATTTTTTAGGTATTACTCTCACCTTCCAAAATTGCGTTATTACTACCAACTGATATAAAGAGCCCACTTGGTCTGTTAGATATCTTCAATTTTATTCTTTTTGCTTCTAAAATTTTAACAAAAATCAAAGTTAACAGGGAGTTTCCTTGAGATAATGAAAATAGACTAAAATAAAATTTCAATTTTATCACAAGGAATCGCTTAAGTTAACTAAACTTAATTGTAAGGAACAAAAATAACAAATATTTTAAAAATCTTAAAACAAATTCCTCGAAATTTACAGAAACGAGCCTCATTTTCTGAAAGTACCATATTCTGTACATTTTAGACAAGTTAAAAATGTACGTCAGTTTCACATCTGCTTGAAGATTAATTAATACTTCTAAGCACGTATTCTCTGAATTCAAAGGTAAAACTGGTAAGAATGATTTAAATAACGTTGTTTATAGAATTAACTGTCACTCTCACAACCCTTTAAAAATATTCATAGGACAAAGGTGACAGGACCTTAAAAGCGTATTTACCAACATAAATCTAATACACAAAATCCTAACCATAATCATTCACTTTGTCGCCTCCAACTCCACCTCAACACTCTAGTTTCCTGGTTCGCACATTGGAGAATCCAGATCAACCCAGCGAAAACCCAAGCCAACATATTTTCAAAGGCTTGAAGTACACCGCCGGCAAGCCTGAACCTCCAAGGCACCAAACTCCGATGGTAAAACAACATGAAGTACCTGAGCCTCCCCTACGGCAAGTGGCTAATATGGAAGGACCAGGTCGCCGCCTCCGCCATAAAGCAAACCAACTCCTCGGCAAGCTGTATTCCCTCCTTAATAAGTCCAGCAAATTGTCAACCCGTAACAAGTTGACAATTTACAAAATGATTATCCGAGCCAGATTGACCTACTCCAGCCCAGCATGGTGCCAAATGTCAGGTACGCACAGATTCATCCTCCAGAAAGTCTAAAACAAGGCCCTCCGCATCATCGCCAAAGCCCCATGGCTCATCCCCAATACCCAGCTTCATAGAGACCTCCAGATACCAACACCTCAAATTCCTAGACAAGACCACACTCCACCCCAAGCCTACAGTCCGGACGGCATACAGCCCTCCTGCACACGATGCCTGACGTCGCCGTCCAAGGCCCTCGGACCCCCTACTGCCCGATTAGCTTAAGTTAGCCTTAATTAATATTAAGTTTAACCTTAAGTCTATTTTATGAAATATCTTAAGTTCAAATATCTTAAGTTTTCTGTTCTGTTCACAAATAGGCTTAAATAATATCTTAACAAATTTTTGCTTAGCACTACGATATTAATTATATATTTTTGCTTAATACAATTTTTTAGTTCAGAAAAAAAAAAGTAAAACATAAACATTCAATTGTGTCACCTTTGTTTCTTTTTTATGAATACTTCTAAATATTGCCGCCCATTGCAAGTTAAAAAAATTTAATACTGTATTGTCATTCGATTGCCATTCCAACTTATCATCTTATAACCATTTTTACCAGATGACATCATTAGAAGTTCGTGTCCTTAAGGTAATCATAAATTTTTACTATTCTCTCTTTAGCTGCAATATAAAGAAAAGTGCATTTTAACAAAGTGTAGTAATTTTTAATATTTCTGATATTCTTCAGTTTTCACGATTATAATAAGTAGTTTTAAACTTTTTAGAAATCAAAATATGATGAAACAACAACAACAGGTTTTGATGAACTATTTTTAGATATTATGTCTTTAATTACTTACTTATCTTCTACCCACATGTAATTCACTGTATCCTTGTTTAAATTTTAAACACCTTCAAAAATCTCCATACATTCGCCCTAATGTTGAGAAAAACAAAAATCTAATTGGCGAACTATTTCTTGACAGTTAATAAATATAACAAATTTTGAACATGAAACTTTGATCGTTCTTTTTTTTTTGGGGAACCATTTGATAATTCTCACATAATTTAGAACCTTGTGTACAACACAGAGAGATCTAATAAGAAATTTTCTTGCGAATATTAATTATGATAAGAAAAAAAATTAATATCATTGTTAAGTTGGACTGATACTTCCAAAATATTTTTAGATAAAACTGAAAATTTTTCTTTATTTCAATATTTAGCCTACTATAAATCAATAATATAATAAAATCTTAGGAAATTAAATGAAAGCTGAATATTAGTTAATTCGTTGTTTAAAAAGTTACTTTGTGTGTCCTGGATTATTAATAATTTGCATAGGTAATTTAATATTTTTAATATCTTAAGGTTTTTTGACATAACTCCGACGGTTATTGCTAACATATATATTACTAAAATTATATACAGAATGTTAAGAAATTCGTTTGATATATTTAAACCAGTAAACCTTCGTGCACTTTGCTACAACTAACGAGAAAATGGACTCTCATATTTTTTTGACACGTACCCCTAGTGGTTGTACCTAACATACATATCAAAAACAATTGATAATAATCTGGATTGTTGCAATATTGTCACGTTTAAGTTATTATTGCTTATTTCATTTTGTTACAAATTAAAGAAATTTTACTTTTTTTAGTTTAAAAAGCAGAAGACTATTTCTGAAGTTCAGTGTTTCAAACTCACGAACATACTATACTAACAAAAATATTCACCAACAATTTTCTATCTGAACGTGAAAAGTTTTGCACTCGTAATAATCACAACATTTCCTTTACAAATCGTGTTTAACTTTTATTGAAGCTTATTTTCGACGCAGCGTAAAACGATACAAAATATAATTTTTATTCAGTTCGATGCAGAATGGCCGCTTCAATAATAAAACGTTCTTCTCTGCTTCCCCATGCTTTTTGGCGATTGTCTCTTTCCTTCCTTCCCAATAATTGTTAATCCTACGCGACCTACTACTTTAAAGCCGTTATTAGTTAGTGTTTCTCATCTATAGCGCATGTAAAGACAAGCAAAGACTGTTTCAAAGATTTGTTTGGGTAGTACAACGCCCATTTTTTAAATATTTTGATGAAAACATTTAATGAGTTTTTAATACGGTTAGAATAGGGCGGATAATTTCATACATTCAAGTGTTGTGAAAAGCAACGTTTTTTAAATTAAGAAGTGCAGTGTTTAATGTTGGTTACTGGCACGTTGCTTGCTGTAACAGCATAAAACTTAATAGTTTACCCAGACAAAATTTTCTATTGGTAATAGATTTGGCTCCAAATTTACCTTTTTTATGATACGTATATACGATTCCTATAAGAAAAAAATATTTTGTCATAATGGTCTTACTTAGCAACAGTTTTGGTTGTTTTTACTTGAAGATTGGATTACTGCATCTTTTAATAAATTACCATGTTAATAAATAAAGATGAACATTTGACAACAATGTTCATAGACGCCTCACAAAGGCTGGTAACTGGAGCTTTTACAAAATTTTACACACGTTCGAAATGAGAAAAAAAAACTAGAGAATGTTATTTGATCAACGGAATCATCTGTTTAAATATAATCAACGATTTTTATAAAACCCTATGTAAATGTACATTTTGATTTTCTATTAATTATCAATTTATTTATTTAAACAATTTAAAAGTTAGAGGAGGAAAAACATTTTGCAAGAAGTAAGAAAATGCTTTAACAGAAATATCCATAAAACAATAATTCGGCCTTCTTACTAAAAATTACATGTGCCGCATAAAAAATTTGATTATCTTAAAATATATGTTAACCTACAGGTCGCTGGGTGGATTGAGTAGCTTAGTATCCTGTTGCCGGTCCCACGCCTGGGTAAAGGAGGAAGATTCCCAGACCAAGCTAGCAACCTACCTGGGATAAAAAACCAAGAATGCTCTCAGAATGAGAGCCCTGCCTCGGAATAAGACGGATTTAACGATGACGACACATGCAAAGACAAGGCTAAGAAATTCGAACGGACGGGATGTAATGAGACTCGCAAACTGGAACATAAAATTTATAAATGATAGAGATAAGGAAGTGGAAAAGGAAATCACCACAAAATAGACGTATGCGCGTTACAAGAAACAAAAAAGAAGGAGAAAAGACAAATGATATTAGAAGAATATATCCTGCTTTACAGTGGTGTGGTGAAAGACCAGCGGGCAAAGGAATGAGTAGCCTTGATGATTAAGGAGAAATACATAAACTACGTAATGGAGTGTCAGTACATATCAGAAAGAATAATAATGGTTAAGAAAGAATTAACAACAAAAAGACAAATGTAGTGGGAATTTATGCACCTGAAAATTGTACACCAGAAAAATACAGGGAACAAATCCAATGAAGAACTCTAGAAAATGATATTTAAGATACCAATCAACGAAACAATAATAATAATAATGGGTGGCTGTAATTCAAGAGCGGAAAATGAGGTAATACCAGGAGTTAAACAGAAATTTAATGAAAACATAAAAAATGACAACAGGGAGCTTATGATAAATTCTTGCGCTACAAACGAGTTGAGAATAAATAATATATACTTTCACCATAAAGAGCAATATACATATACATTCGAGAACACTCGTGGTAACAGGTCAATGACAGATTATATCCTAACAAACAGAGAAATACATCCACGCCATATAATAGACGTAAGAAGCTAGAAATCGTCAAACGTAGGAAGTGATCATAATTTAGTTATGTGTAAACTAAGGTGGAACATAAGAAGCACAAAGGAACATCAAAATAAGAAACTGGGAACAAGATAAGAACAGACAATCTACAAGAAGAATTAACGAGAGACCTGTACCAGAGAAGACTGAAAGAAAAAATCAAAATAAATCAAATAAATGACATCTATAACATAGATGACAGCTGGTTAAAACTAAAAACAAATGTGAAATTGTCGATAAAAATAACAAATGAAGAACGAAAACATCATGGTTCAGTACAGAAATCAAAGAGAAATGCCGTGAAAAGAAAGAGAGCTATCTAAAGTACAGGTCAATCAGGATAGATGAAGCCTACCAAAGCTATAAAAGAATGCTAGCAGAAACCCACGAATTAGTAACAAAAAAACAGAATACTAAGAGAGATACACAAAAAAATTAGTATTCTTCTATGGTCAACAAAAACAAATTTGGGGATTCATAAGACAGCAGAGAACTGAGATGAAAGAACTAATAGAGTATACACACGTGAAGAAAGGAACGTGGGTAACATATCTTACACGATTATATAAAAGAGAACAGGGTATCACACTGCCACAAACACCACAGATAACGATAAACGAAGAAACATATATAACGGAAGAACAAGTAATAGAAGCACTGGAAAAATTAAAAAACCGTAAATCTCCCGGCCAAGACCAAGTAGCTAATGAACAACTAAAATATGGGAGATACTCTCTAGTTAAGCAACTCCAGATACTTATATAGAGGACTGTGTGGTCGAATAGAATCCCAGATGAATGGAAAACAGCGAGAGTTATACTAATGCACAAGAAGAGAGAAAAAGATCCAAATAACCATAGAGGCATAAATCTATTAAACTGTACACTGAAATTCACAACAAAGATTGTTACAACAAAAATAAACCCGAGAGTTCAACGGGGAGCAGAAGAGCAAACATTCGGAAGTGGGCGCTCATGCACCGATGCCGTATTCATTGTGAGACAGGTAAAAGAAAAATCCATAGAATACAACATTCCAGCATACTTGTGCCTGATAGACTTAAAAGAAGCTTTCGACAATGTGCAAAAAGAAGACGTTATTCATCTATTGTATAACAGGAACATCCGATTAGACCTAATTAAAACTATTGAGAATATATATAAAGAAAATAAAGTAGTCGCAAGATTAGCAGAAGAAATGATAGAACCAATCAACTATGAATCTGAAATCAGGCAGGGAGACTCTTTAAGTCCTCTTCTGTTTAATATTGTCATGGCAGAAATTATAAAGAATGGTAAGAAGGGATATAGAATGGGTAACAGAGAACTTAAAATTATATGTTATGCAGATGACGGGATCATAATGGCTGAGACCGAGAACAATCTGCAGAGGCTACTCTACGAATTCTACATAGCAGCAAAACAATATATTATGTCAATCTCAAATGAAAAAACCAAGACAATAGTAATAACAAAAAAATCAAGAAAGAAGTAAAAGGTCAAGTCAACAAGGCTAACAGGATAGCCGGATGCTTCAGTGATACCATATTTAGAAATAAATTCCTCTCCGTGGAGACTAAAACAAAAATATACAAGAGCGTAATACGACCAGTAATGACTTACACATCTGAAACAAGACCCCATACAAGTATAACACAGAGGATGCTGGAATCAACTGAAATGAGAATACTTAGAAGATGTACAAACAAGACACTGAGGGATAGAGAAAGAAGTGAAGACATAAGACGCACATGTAATATAGAAAATATCAACCAGTGGATAAGAGGAAGAAAAGTAGGAAGGCATGAATACAGGAAGAATAGCAAACAACAGGATACTACGGATAGTAAGAGACAAGTCACCGAAAAGAAGAAGACTAATGAGAAGTCCAACAAAGAGATGGAGCGACGATCTCTAGAGCACGGAACAAAGAAAACAGGCAATATTGCCTAGCTATAAGTCGGAAGAAGAAGAAGAAAATATATGTTAGTCTTAAATTATTTTCTTATGGCAGAAAAGGTAAGAATTCCTGTGTAAACGATCGACTTTCTTTTTTTTTTGTTTTCTAAAATGTGACAAATAATAAGCATATAACACATAAATGAACATAAATAAATACTAATTTGTGGAGAATTTTTTTAAATAAAACAATTATTTACTGTATTTTGTTCTGCGTATCGTTAATAATTCAAGCAGGTGTAATATTTTGAACTTAAAAATTGTTTAGAAACCTTATCATATGGAACAAACCCTGTTTTGCTAAGCATCTTAATTACACTTTGTATTTAAGCAACGGTGTTTTGAAAGACACAAAACTAAAATATTAATTTTTCCAGTGACTTTTCGGGATTAACCAAACAATTTTAAATAAGCAGCGTCAATTCAGAATTCAGAATTGAATTCCTGAGATTTTATTTTGTAAGTGCATACCAACTCTCAATTTTTTTTTCTTTTATTATTTAAACAATTTACAAATTATCATTCACTGTCGAAAGAAAGATTGTATTGGTGAAAAATTTACCCTCCAAGACCTTTTCGGTTCAGAGTCACTGTTCCCTACATATAATTCCGTCAATTCGTCTGTCTATTGATAAACTCTCGTCAGAAATGCCATATAATTTTTAAATAGGGCCTTTATATTATACTTGAAATAGAAATGGAACCTATGGTTCTGCAGCAACTTCACTTCAGAGAAAGAGGGTGAAATGTTCGGAAGTCAATAAATTTTGTTTAGTTTCAGTAATATTATGAGTAATTCTTCTGATTTTTTATTTTCCTTGCTAAAGGAAAGTATTACATTCGTGAAAGAATCTCACTCCGAGATTTTGCTTTTTTCATGTTTTAGGGCGATATCGCTTAAGACAAAAGGATGAATGGGGTGGGGATCGTTAAATTTTGTGTGATCGTAATAGTAATATGGAAATATTTCCTGGCATTTGACTGAGATAGTGAACATATATATATATATATATATATATATATATATATATATATATATATATATATATATATATATATATATATATATATATATATATGTTATATATATATATATATATTCATATGTATATATATATATATATATATATATATATATATATATATATATATATATATATATATATATATATATATATATATGGTTCGCCATTTCTGAAGTTCGTTACAAACAGGAAACAAAATCTAATATCGTTTTTCACTACTTTTTTATTTAGATTAGGCGCTAATGCTTAGAAAAATGAATAATAATAATTATTAAGTTAAAAGAAAACGTTCAAAGGAAAACAAAACAAGTCACACTAAAGTTATTATTTTGTGTGTTGGTACATATTCGATTATAAACGAAAACATTAAAATTCTTAGTTTATACAACAAAATCAGTAATTTTCGTTTGTACAATTTTATTTGAAAAAGAAATGGTGTTTATAAAATTGTCAAGGTCACAACAACTCATACTCAATATATGTTCAGAAACTTCACGAGATTCCAAAAAATTGCGAGTTTCAGTCAGTTTCTTAGTCATTTCTGAAATGGATGGAACATAAATATTATCTCCTTCTCCAAGCTCGTCTTCATAGTCATTATCGCTTAAAATCTTTCCAGAAGTCACTGATGTCACAATTTGATCATCAGTTAATATTTCTCTCGTCATTAATTCATTATCAGCACATACATATTTTTCAAAATTAAGGTGATTAAACATCCTCTTAATCTCCATTTCCACTGTACAACGCAGCGGAAACAAGTAGAATAGGGGATCCCAGCGAGTTTCGGTGAATTCCCTAGATCAAGTCGCGCGACATCGAGCACAGGGTATGGCTAGTTCGTTATAAACAGAGACAAAAAATCCAAATTTGGTTCGCTTTATTCGAAAGTTCGTTATAATCGATAAAAATTTGCTTTGTTCTTATGGAAGTTTTTTCATGCATTATAAAATAGTTCGTTATAAGCAGACTTCACTATATATATATATATATATATATATATATATATATATATATATATATATATATATATATATATATATATAATAACCCGCCATATAATTGGGGATGAGAAAAACATTCCTGTCTCACATCGAGTTCCACAAGTCTCACAGTTTGTCCCTGGGACTTGTTTATTGTGAAAGCAAACGATACTTTCACCGGAAACTTCAACCACTTAAAATGAATCGGTTTATTCGTTGTTATCATAGGAATATGAGGAACAGGCATTTTTATTATTATATTTTGCCTGTCAAACCCCTGTGTGCGTTCAGCGCTTGACTCTCCAATTCGACGTTTTCTAGCCGCCCTTGCCTCAGACGTATTCCTAGGAAGGTGCGATTTTCTTTTAGGCATAATGTTGTGTTTAGATACTACTTAATTACACCACACAAGCACAGTTTTTCTAAATTTAAAAAAAAATTAAACGATTGCATCATACACCTCAAACTGAAATTAACTACATAATAATTGTGAAAGGAAATGTAATAATTACACACAATTTTTAGCAGATATTTCAAAACACGCTTATTACAGAACTAAATGAAGTAGTTATCTAAGTGACAGTAAAACAGAATGTAAACCTAAATTACGGAAGATTACTAAAATAATATTTGTTGCCTAAATGAATCTCACACTATTAGGTACTTATTGAAAGAAAATAGACTAACAATGATATGCAAATGTATATAAATGTTTTTAATGCTATTTAGTACTTATCGACACCAACAAAGTACCTAAAAAAAGAATTTAAATTTACGAATAACAAAAACTATAACAAACTATTTCATCTTCAGAAACATAACATCAAGGAATAAGAAACGAAACAATAATTATCAACCAAATCAGCAAATTATAGCTAGTTCGTAAACTTTCCAAACGAAGAGTCAACTCAAAAGAGAAAAAATCAAATTACAGATCGTAAGACACGGATCGACAAAACTGAACGTACACACAAGCCTTCATGAGCGCATCGGCTGGTCTCTCTAAAATCACCTCCCACATTAGAACCTATGTTTTAATTTTGTGGGTTAACCTTAGCAGATATATGTACATATGCTATCACAGACATTTTTGTACGTCCATTTATGTTCTACAATATTTCTATACATATTTTTATTGTAAAGGCAACGTTTGTCAGAATGTCGCGCGCTTGACCGTTTTTACCTTGGCTTGCTACACTAAAATTGCCACCGGTCAGCTCCCTTTTCTCAAAACCTTATAAAATATAACCTATGTTCATTAAAAAAGTCCAAGCTACATATCAGTTTTTTAAAATCCGATCAGTAGTTTCAGAAATTACTTTCAACCAACAAGCATATAAAGTTTACTTCTTTATTATAGATTATCATATATATATATATATATATATATATATATATATATATATATATATATATATATATATATATATATATATATTAGTTAAAGTTTTTTCCGGGAAATCGGTCCATAAGAGGAAACTCATTTGTTGTCAAATTCTATATTTCGTTGGTAATTTCCAACTTCATCAGGCATGTAAAAACTGAAAGTAGAAAAAAAAACTGTATGTACTAAACAAGAATAAACAAAAGGAGACTCACCAACACAGAGTATTTACAAAATCACAGGTCATGTCAACATGGATGATAGCAATCTTGAAGTGATGTATGTTAAGTTATAATCTGATCCGAACCTAACTGATAGGATAGTAAAGATTTTCAATAAGTTTTCAAATTTGAAGATAGTTAAGACTAATTATTTATGTAATGGCAAGTTGTTTAACAGGACCAAACAACGAACTCCTCTGACGTTCAACATTAATGTTGTTTATAGATTACCATGTCTGGGTTGTGAAGGTGTTTATATAGGACAGATCCCTCAATGGTTGAAAAATAGGCTGACACAGCATAAGAGTGATTGCGTGATCGGGAAAAACTCGTGTGTTGTGGCGTGTCACCATTTAAGAACGGGACATGTTTTTGACTATGCGAATACTAAGATACTTGAGTTTGAGAACGTATATAATAAACGGTTATTCCTTGAGATGTGCCATATTATTAGGGATGTTACAATTAATTATAAAACGGATATTAATAACATAAGCAATATCTATTGGAACATTTTAAGTTTGTAGATTTACAGTGTAATCTGTTAGGCTATTAAGAATTATGCATAGGTTGCTACTCACACAGTCAAACCACTGTTCAAGCAAATTACTTTCGTATTTATCAGTGAATTTATAGTGAACGGGAAAGAAGGTTTTGTATTGTTCCTTGTCATGTTGTTTGTGTTTTTGGTTGTTAGTACTGTGTGACACATGTTGACGTCTTGGTTGTTAGTACTGTGTGACACATGTTGACGTCACCTTTGATTTTGTAATACTCTGTGTTGGTGAGTCTCCTTTTGTTTATTCTTGTTTAGTACATACAGTTTTTTTTCTACTTCCAGTTTTCACATTCCTGATGAAGTTGGAAATTACCAACAAAATATAGAATTTGACAACAAATGTCCTTTAATGGATCGATTTCCCGAAAAAAAAGAAAAAAACTTAACTACCTTTTACAATAACTACGGTCGCTATCAACGAGAATTGAAATAAATTGTATTAATGATGGGTTTTTATCAAGACATAAAAAATGCATATGGTGTACATACCATACTTTTAATGAAGCGGTGGACAAGAATAAATGTGAGGTTAGCTAAATTTTCCAATAGACGAATCTTTTTTTGGCTCAGATGTAGAACATCTAGAATATTGCCTGTTCACATATCTAACAGGACGGTTAAGATGCATGGCCTACTACTGATAGTTGACAGTACGAATTATAATCAAATATATAAATTTATATCCAACCTTAATTTTAAGATCTTATCTATGGAAATTGAAATAACTTGTGAAACTATCTCAAGGACTAATTGCCGGTTAAAATTAATACAAAACAGATTGAGAGGCCTTATCCCTGCTAATGTTTTTAATAGCTATTGTCAGAGAGAGGGGAGGAATTATAATGAAGTGTTTTATATGGTTAAACGCAATAACATTGTTAAATTTAAAAAACTTTTAAATAAATCAACTAATTCTGAGATGTTTCTGAATAACCAGGGCTGGTTTAGAAATCTTTCCAACACTGTTTTTTCAAAAAAAATAGCGGATTTTCTTTCCCTTGGTCCTAAATTTAGTACAACTAATATTTTAACTAATTACCTACATAGCACGAGACGTATAAAGATGCCTCAACTTAATTATACTTTTAAAAAAACCAAAAAAAAACTTTTAAGAAACCACCCAGAAGTATACATATTACAAGCGGATAAGGGAGGATATACAGTGGCGATGGACAGAACGGAATATATTGAAAAAACTCAAATTCTGGTAAGTGATGAAACTACTTATGTCCAACTACACAGTGACCCTACTACCACTGTACAAGGTAATTACAACAGTCTGATTAAAACTATACTACACTGCGTACAATTGATTGAACAAGAAGCCAGGAATCTTACTATATATAATTCAACTTGCCCAAAGTTGTACTGTTTGCCTAAGGTGCATAAACCAGGTAACCCACTTAGACCTATTGTTAGTTCTGTCAATGCCACTACATAGAAAAATTTCTATCCAATATTTTGAGCTGCGCATTTAAAAATGACACAGTTTTTAATATCAAGGACACCTTTTCTTTTGTAAATTCAATACAAGGCTTACAGCTACCAACTAACTATGTTCTTGTATCGCTAGATGTTGTGTCCTTGTTTACTAATATACCTTTGGAGTTGGTGATTGATGTTATTAGTAGGGATTGGGATCAGATAGCTGAATATACCACTACATTAACAAATAATTTTATAAATCTAATTACATTCATTTTCCAACATACGTTAAATGCTATTTGGTTACTGTCATTCCAAGACAGAGTTTCATCCAGGTCTTCGTTAAGTTCAAGGACCTTCTGCTGTCTGCGGATATTAGTATGAGTAGCCAGTGTTCGAGCATGCAAAATTAATGAAGCGTACTGCCATCTGCAAAGCTGTAGATTGGAGTCCTGGTCCTTTCCAGCAAATCATTGATGTAGATGAGAAACAGAGTAGAGGACTCTATGGAGCCTTCTGACACACCGACGTTGATAGTGAAGAAAAGGAATCAGTCGATTGCCACTCGTAAAGAACGCTCACTGACGAAACACAAAAGCCATAAACAGAATTTTTCAGATATACTATAAAAGCGTAGCTTAGCCAACAATAAATCGTGTCAAACACGGTCGAATGCCTTGGAGATATCAAGTGCAACCGCTCAAGATTCTCCAAAGTGTTCGATTGCGTTGTTCCAAAGATGTCTTATATAAGTTGGAAGATCTCCTGCTGCTCTTTGCTGTATCGGCTGAACTGTAGCGAAATGAAACAAATTATTTTGTTATTTGTCACTTATTTTTTATTTACCTGCTACTGTAGTTTCGTAGCTTTTCTACATTGTCAAGCGTAATACTACCATTTAGTATTTTTAGTATTACGCTTCACAATGTAGAAAACCTACGACACTGCAGTAGCAGATAAATAAAAAAGGAGCAAGTAATAAAATAGTTTGTTTCATTTCATTTAGAAATTTAAAATGTACTGTCACAAAGTAACGGACACCTCAATTATACAATTAAACTGTAGCGTTCTACCAGTAGGAAGGAAATATTCTCTTTCTGTAGGATAGATTGAAAAGTCTACAGGACACTTGTACTAGTTTCCATGTGCATTTTTTTAGTATTATGGCAGATTCTGCGCCAGAAGCCTTTTTAGTGAGTAGCTTCATTAATACACGTTTTATGATATGCTGTCTGAAGACAAGACAAACGTGCATCGTTGACCTCACTATTGGAATAGTTGGTGGTGTTTTTCCTTGGAAATCGACAGTAGAATGTGGAGCAACAAGTGTGAATGGAGGTATAGTGGAGTTAGTGAAATTTTGGCTAATGGCCTTAGTGACTGACCAAAAGGATCTGGAATTGTCGTCACAGGCAAGAAGTTTGTGTTTAATTTTTGGATTGTATCACTCCTGGGTTTCGTCGATAATTTCTTTGCATCTGTTTCAGGTACGAACAAACATGTTTCGATTTATGACGTTAGAATTTTCACGCCATTTTCGCATTTTCGGTCGAACCAAAAGCTTGTGGTTGGAAGAGCATTTCTTCGAAAAAGGAATTTAAGCTTTCAAGTCAGCCGAAATGACATCGAAAACCTCCTTACCGCAATCAGAGGTGTCGTCGGATCTAAAATCAATGTCTAACTAAGATGGAG
Source organism: Pachyrhynchus sulphureomaculatus (assembly GCA_019049505.1). NCBI lineage: Eukaryota > Metazoa > Arthropoda > Insecta > Coleoptera > Curculionidae > Pachyrhynchus > Pachyrhynchus sulphureomaculatus. The sequence continues at coordinate 142,541,174 of CM032447.1, forward strand.
CTCGAAAATATTTCATGAGTTCTTCCCATTTAGCAGATTTCTAGTGCAAATTTTGGGCGGCTTTTTTTTATGTACCTAGCACATGTACTGCAGGGAAATCCCTAAAGCACTACAGGAGCGATACTGGTGTGGAAAAAGCGATTCACGTTGGTCTTGAATCGCTATAAATTGTACTCGGCAGGAAACACAGTCCTGGGTAAATCGTTCCAAAAATATGAGGTTCTCCATATAAAAGAGTGCTTGAAAATTGTTGTACGAGGAGTAACAAGCTGAACCTCATGCGGATGTCAAATATTAACGCGACGTGTATTTCTAACATGCACATGAGGAATTAAGCGGGCTGCATCCATCGAACACTTTCTATGAAAATACTTCTAGAACAGACTCAAGTCACCAACCGTACATCGATGTTCCAGCGAATCAAGGTTGTTAGTTGGTTCTGACTCTCCAGTCAGGCGAACAGCTCTCTTCGGAATGGAATCCAACAAATGCAGTGTATATTTGAGAGTAGAGCCCCAAATATGGGAACACTATTCCATCGTTGGTCGAATTTGAGCTTTGTACAGAATTAAGAGTTGTTGTGCAGCGTAAAGCTTTTTAGTTCGAAATAATTTCTTCTCTTTGCTATGCTTGCAACATGTTCATGCCAAGATATATTTACTAACAAATTAATGTCCAGCAAATTGAGTGACGATGCTAGAGGAATGGAGTGTCCCGACATAATTATGTCGGGTTCAGCAAAGTTAACTTTTTTAGAAAAAACTGCCGCCTTGGTTTTTGTAGCGTTAAATTCTACTTTTTTTTTTATTGGTCTGGCACACGTGCTGCAGGGAAGTCCCTAAAGCGCTCCAGGAGCGGCACGAGTGCGGAAAAAGCGATTCACGTTGTTCTTGAATCGCTGTAAATTGTACTCGGTGGGAAACACAGCGCTGGGCAAATTATTCCAAAGGGATGACGTTCTCCATATAAAAGATTGCTTGAAAAGCGTCGTACGCGGAGTAACAAGCTGAACCTCATACGGATGCGAAGCACCAGCGCGACGTGTATTTCTAACATGCACCGCTTTGGGAGGAATTAAGCGGGCTACATCCTTCGAACACTTTCCATGAAAATACTTGTAGAACAGACTCAAGTCGCCAACCGTTCTTCGATGTTCCAGCGAATCAAGGCCGCCGGTCAATTCCGGGTCCCCAATCAGACGGACCGCTCTTCTCTGAAGAGAATCCAACAAATGCAGTGTATGTTTGGGAGCGGAGCCCCAAACGTGGGAGCAGTATTCCATAGTTGGTCGAATTTGGGCTTTGTAAAGAATTAACAGTTGCTGTGGGGTGTAAAGCTTTCTGGTTCTAAATAATATTCCCAACTTTTGAGAAGCTCTTCTTGCTATGCCTGCAACATGTTCATGCCTAGACATATTTGCTCCCAAACTAATGCCCAACAAATTGAGCGACGATGCTAGGGGAATGGAGTGCCCCGACATAACTATGTCGGGTTCAGCAACGTTAACTTTTTTAGAAAAAACTGCCGCTTGGGTTTTTGTAGCGTTAAATTCCACTTGGTTACTGTCACCCCAAGATAGAATTTCTTCCAGGTCTTTGTTAAGTTGAACGACCTCCTGCTGTCTGCGGATATTCGCCTGAGCGGCCGATGTCCGAGCGTTCAAGGTGAATGAAGAGACAAGCGTACTGTCATCTGCAAAGCTACAGATTGGATTCCCGGTCTTTTCCAGCAGATCGTTAATGTAAATGAGAAAGAGAGTAGGAGACAGTATGGAGCCCTGGGGCACACCGGCGTTGATAGTGAGGGTGTTAGAAAGAAACCCGTCGACCGCCACTCGTAAAGAACGCTCTCTGAGGAAACATGAGAGCCACAAACAGAACCTTTCAGACATACCATAAGAGCGCAACTTAGCCAACAGTCCATCGTGCCAAACACGGTCGGATATGTCAAGAGCAACCGCTCGAGATTCTCCAAAGCGTTCAATTGCGTTGTTCCAAACATGTGTTACATAAGTCAGAAGATCTCCTGTTGATCTATGTTTACGAAAACCATATTGGTGATCGCTAATAATATTGAATCGTTCAAGATATTTTAGAAGATGCTCATTGATAACCTTTTCCATGACTTTCGATATTATTGAAAGCAGTGCAACTGGTCGGTAGTTATTTGGCAAGGTCTTCTTACCTTTTTTAGGTATCGGCTGAACCGTGGCACATTTCCAGCAGGACGGAAATATTCCCTTTCTGTAGGATAGGTTAAAAAGTCTACAGAAAACTGGTGTTAGTTCCCTTGCAGAGTTTTTGAGAACTATGGCAGGTATTCCGTCAGCGCCAGAAGCCTTCTTGGTGTCTAGCTTCTTCATTAAAATACGCTTTATGATGCGCTGTCTGAAGACAACATCGGGCATCCTTGACTGCAATATGGGAATAGTAGGTGGTGTTTTTCCTTGGAAATCGACAGTAGAATGTGAAGCAAAGAGTTCAGCCAACAAGTTCGCTCTCTCAACAGGTGTGGTTGCAATGGAATTATCTGGCCGTGTGAGTGGTGGTATGGTGGATTTGGTAAAATTTTGACTAACTGCCTTAGCGACTGCCCAAAAGGACCTGGAATTGTTGGGACAAGCGAGAAGTTTGTTTCTAATTCGTTGATTGTGTGCCTCCTTGGTTTCGTCGATAATTCCCTTGCATCTGTTCCGGGCATGAACAAAGATGTTTCGATTTAAGGTGTTAGGATTTTCACGCCATTGTCGCTAGGTAATATGTTTAGAAGCAACAGCTTCTTTGCATTTTCGGTCGAACCAGCCAAAATAACATCGGAGACCTCCCTGGCGCAGTCAGATGGGTTATCGGATCGAAAACAAACGTCCATCCAAGGGAAAGTTCGAAAGTATTCCATGAGATCTTCCCATTTAGCAGATTTGTAGTGCCAAATCTTGCGCGGCCTAGGCGCCTCTCTGTCACTGATTGGCAGGATACTCGATGTCGAAAGCAGTTTATGGTCAGAAGAACCTAACGGCGGATTTACGGTGACCGTGTAAATCTCCGGATTGGTGGTTAAAAACAGATCAAGAAGACTGGCGAACTCCCCGTCTCGATCAGACGGTCGATCAGATCAGTTAAATTCTACTTGGTTACTGTCACCCCGAGATAGAATTTCTTTCAGGCCTTTGCTAAGTTGAACGACCTCCTGTTGTCTGCGGATATTTGTATGAGTAGCCGATGTTTGAACATTCAAACATCGGCAATCATGAGGTAAACATAATGTCATCTGCGAAGCTGTAGATTGGATTCCTAGTCTTTTCCAGTAGATGGTTAATGTAAATGAGAAAATAGAGCTCTGGGATACATCGGCGTTGATAGTGAAGGTGTTAGAAAGAAACCCGTCGATTGCCACTCGTAAAGAACGCTCTTTGAGGAAACTTGAGAGCTATAAACAGAACTTTTCAGACATACCAGAAGAGTGTAGCTTAACCAAAAATCCATTATGCTAAACACGGTCGAACGCCTTGGATATATCAAGAGCAACCGCTCGAGATTCTCTTCAGTATTCAAATGCGTTGTTCCAAACATGTGTTACATAAGTTAAAATATCTCCTGTTAATCTATGTTTACGTAAGCTATAATGCTGGTTGCTAATAATATTGAATCCTTAGAGATATTTTACAAGATGCTTATTGATAACCTTTTCCACGAATTTCAACAGTTGTTTGGCAAGGTCTTCTTGCCTTTTTTGGGTATCAGCTGAACTGAGACGCACTTCTAGCTGGAGGTAAATATTACCTTTCTGTAGAATTGGTTGAAAAGTCTATAGAAAAATGGTATTAGTTCCCTCACGCAGTGTATGAGTACTGTGGCAGGTATTCCGTTAGCGCCAGAAGTTTTTTGGTGTCTAGCTTCATTAAAATATGATACGATGTCTGACGACAATATCGGGCAGCCTTGACTGCACTATAGGTGATGTTTTTCCTTGAAAATCAACAGTAGAAAGTAAAGCAAAGAGTTCAGCCAATAAGTTCGCTTTCTCAACAGGTGTTGTTGCAATAGAATCATCTGGCCGTGTGAGTGGTGGTATAGTGGATTTGATGAAATTTTGACTAACTGCCATAGAGACTGACCAATAGGACCTGAAATTGTTGGGACAAGCAACAAGTTTGTTTCTAATTCATTGACTGTGTGCCTCGTTGGTTTCGTCGAAAATTTCTTTGCATCTGTTCCGGGCACGAGCAAAGATGTTACGATTTATGACGTTACGACTTTCACGCCATTGTCGGTAAGCAAGATGTTTAGGTCAAACCAAAGCTTGCCGTTCGAAAAAGGATTGCAAGTATCCATACCGGCCAGAATAACATCGGAAACCTCTTTAGCGCAGTCAGGTGGGTCGTCGGATCAAAAACAAATGTCTAACCAATGGAAAGTTTGACAATATTCCATGAGTTCCTCCCAAATTTGTAGTGCTAAATCTTGCGCGGTTTTGGCGCCTCTCTGTCACTGATTGGTAGGATACTCGATGTCGAAAGTAGTCTATGGTCGGAAGAACCTAACTGCAGATTTACGGTGACAGTGTAAACCTCTATATTGGTGTTTAAAAACAGATCAAGTAGACTGGCGAACTCTCCGTCTCGTTCAATAAGCTGAGTTAAGCCATAGCTGATTTAGAATGATTCAGCTTCACGACTTTGTTCATCGGTAGTATTTGAATACTTAAGTCAGTTAATGTTGTGAACATTAAAGTCGCCCAGGATAGCAGTTTGAATAGTTAATCTGTAAATGATCGATGGTATTTGCAAGAGAAGCGAAAAGTATTCTAAAGTTAGTATCACTTGGTGGTCGATAGAGGCAGCAGATAAACCTTGTGGCTTGTTGGTATTTTTAACCACGTATCATCTAAGATTCGGGGCTCCAGAGTCTTCTCTGGACAAGAGATGTCGCTTGTGACAAAAAGACGGATTCCAAAATTACACCTAAACCGAGAATAGAAGTCATACCCAGGATAGGGAAAGTTGACTGTGATGGTCAATGAACTGACCTTGGTTTCACAGAGAGCGTGTACATGAGGTTTATTGAATTGCAGGTGCAGATGCACTAAATTTATGTTCGATTTTAAACCACCTCTTATGTTGCAAAGATCTATTTTAAAGTTGCGATCTCAGCATGTCGACGCCCTTGAATCAGCCCCCATCCGGATATCCGAACAGGGGGCTATTTTACCTCCGGAATTTTTTGTATCCGTGTGCCTCATCATGCTATTTGGTCCTACAGGTTAGGTGACTCTCTGTCACTAATCGGTAGGATACTCGATGTCAAAAACAGTTTATAGTCGGCAGAACCTAAAGGCGAATTTACACTGATAGTGCAAATTTTGGAATTAGTAGTTAAAGACAGGTCAAGAAGACTGACGAACTCTCCGTCTCGATCAGGGATCCATGTTGGTTCATTAATAAGTCGAGTAAAGCTTTAATTAATTGAAAATGATTCATCTTCACGATCTTGTTCATCGGTCGTATTTGAATACACACATACAGTTGATGTTGGGGACAATAAAGTCGCCTAGGATGACAACCGCGGCATTTGTATAATTACTCGGTAAATGATCGATGGTCTCTGCAAGAGAAGTGAAAATTGTTCTAAAGTTGGTATCACTTGGTAGTCGATAAGGGCAACAGATAAACCTTGTGGTTTGTTGAATCGTTATTTTTAACCACATAACATCAAAGTTTCGGGGCTCCGGAGCCTCCTCTCGTTGACAAGAAATGTCGTTTCTGACAAAAAGTTACGCCGGGAATAGAATTCTTACCCAGGATAGAGAAAGTTAACAGTGCTGTTCGATGAGCCGATCTTGATTTCACAAAGGGAGAGCACATTAAGTTAATTTGATTGCAGGTGTTGGTGCTCTGAATTTATGTTCGAGTTTAAACCTCGTATGTTGCGAAAATCTATTTTAAAATTGTGATCTCTGCATATTGACGCGCCTGAACCAGCTCCCACCCAGAAATCCGAACGGGGGCTATTTTATTTCAAGAATTTTTTGATCCTAGAAACCTCGTCGTGCTATTTGTTCCCACAGTCCGAGGACATCAGCATAGCCACGAAACGTTAAGCAACTTCATGCAGCCTAAGCCGATGCGATGGTATCACATCGGGCGATGTCTGGTGGGATCTGAGCATCTACCGTCTAAGTTGTTCTTTTAGTCGCCTTCTACTACAGGCAAAACCTACCGCGGATGATATTCTGTCCTGCACTCTCACGGGAGTAGACCATCAATAGGTCTATATGTGCGGCTGCTTTCCCCATTTAAGTGAACCTCAAGAAATCTGTTGGAGAAGTTATTTAATAGATTGGTAAGTGTTTTATCTCTCACCTAACACCTTTCTCTCTACTTCTTGTTAAGTTAACAATCCTATTCGCTATGGAACTTGGTTTGAGCTTTTTTAAAGGAGCTGCCATGATTTGGTTGGCAATAAGGAGAGACCGTGCTTTCTTGACAGAATGTTGGAAGTTCAAACTTTCCGGCAACTTGTGCCATTTCTTACACCTGGAAGAGTCCAGACACTGCAGCAATTCATCTACCATATCTGGGTCCGGGCTGATCTCGAACTCGTCATAGTGGCTTTATTTGGGGATATATGTTTCCTTGTTGCCTCTAGGGATATTTTCTTTTGTTACCGTATGGAGAAGACCCACAAGCCGACGGTAATTTAGAACCTGAGGTACGATCTACCAGGATGGTATGTTTATTTGCTCGTAAATATACTATTTCCACAATACAATAAAGGTAACCAGATTGGACTGTGTAAAAAATATTGTATGCTATAAGCCTGTAAATTATGTTTAGAGGCTTTCAGACTTACCTTTGGCTTGTTGTGTAACTTCCTGATCATCCTCAAAGTATCAATTTTCGGACTTCCAACGTCAATAATTGTTTTCTTTATATTTGAGGCAACATTAATTACTATTACGCTTCCAGTATATCGAAATGAAATAGATAGAATAATAGAATTTTGCAATTTCTGAAAAAAAAAGGATATCACCCTCCCAAAGTCTAGTTTAATAAAGTACATGTACGTTTCTAAATGCCATAGGCCAAAGAACAAAAATTTTATTTACTTTTCATTGTCTAGACTATTTTTGAATCATTTTACAGATGATTGTAAAAAAGGGTATATTGTGTTATTTAAAAATTAGAGGTATTTAAATCTAGTGTCTAGGAAATAAATTAATAGTTCATGGACAAAGAACTTTTTAAAAACTTGCTAAAAATACCTGCGCTTTCTAAACTTGTTTTGCTAATAAAATGTTTAAATAAATTGTAAAAAGTACAAATTTTATAGTAAAACTTGTTTCACTATACAACCACCTTGCACAGCTTTTAAACCCTATTTGCTAAGGCCCAGTGTATCAGTGTACTAACTTAAAGCTAATTCAAACTTAAGTACCAGAAACCACCAATTAGTAGTGATTATTTTGTTACTACCAACGAATCTAGGGTTAAATTTTAAGTTGATATTATTAAATATACAGATATATGTTAAAGCACTTTGCTTTAATATATTTTTTCTGAAATGTAAGAAATAACTAAATTTTTTGGTAATCAATTTTGAAAAATAAATTACATGAAATAGGTCTTTTTTGATGAAATAAAATATGAAATATATGATAACTTAATAAGTAATTTTTTAATTATGTAATTATATGTTACCTAAAATAATTTTTTCTTACTTTTATAGTTCAGTTTTTAGCTTTTGATAGCAGCATTGAATAAATTGTCAAAATAGTAAGTTTTCAATTAAAGAAAAAAAACAAGGAGAGGAAGTTGAAATGTCTTTTGACATTATTACGTCTCCTATTCGGTTGTAAATGATATTTTATTGAGTTAATATATTATTTTCACTCGGCTTTAATGCTCACTAAATAAAGATATTTCACTTAATACAGCCTTCAAATTTTTTTTATTAAAAACTACTCTAAAATATAAGTAAGTAATAAATGTTACTTAGTTCTTCCTGAACCAATTAAATTCAGTAAATTAAATTTTGTTTAAAACTAATTTAAATTTCCGTTGTATAAAATGTACCTTGTAGCTTTAAATTATCAATTATTCATTCCGATTAAATAGTTAAATTTTCATGTATTGAAAATTTAATTACATACTATAAAGTGTTGAGAGAAATATCAAAAGCATTTATTATTTTTGTATTTATTACTTATACATATATATCGTATATGATTGTGCGGCTTTAACTCGAAACAGAAATAAACTGTTTCAAGGTTTATCTCGTCGCGATAAATAACCAGAAGATGGGCTTGAAAAGAAGCTAAGAAACCTTCTTTAAAGGGACGACGCACATATAACCAAAAAAGAGAGGCACAACGCCTACAACCAACCAACCGTTCACGAATTCAGTGACATATTAGCATTAGCATATATATTTTGGTGTAGCATATCTGTAGTTTTCTGGGACCCTACTCTAATAATAATTAAGCCTAGATTATTTTCCCACCAGGTTCCTTAGTAGCTGTGGTAATATTCACATACTCACCTTTTGCCATCTCGTAACACTGTCGAGTAATAATTTATACTGTCATCATTTTATTTTCCCAGCACTTAATCATTTATGTTTTTGTTCTGATCGTCATCAGTTTTACTTAGCCGTCCTGGTTTATTACTCTGTATCCACTGTACATACATAAACGTACTGTATGGTGTCACCGAGATTTGTAATTAAAATTTTAACCTTTATTTTGAATTGTAATCTTTTGAGTTTAAGATTTGTGTATCCATATTATTTAAATATTTATTTACAATTTATTTGAATTTCACATCTCATGCGGTTGTTCACATATCTTTTATAAATTTAATACTTCTTATATTTCCAACTTTTTATTTTCTCCTAATGATTTTTTCTTTTTTGTTTGTTCGTTTTTGTTATCTATATAGAAGCAATAATATCATACACTTAATTCATATATCATATCAAATTTAAATTACAGAATATTTTAATATCCCATTTTTTCCCAACTTAATCTGTGTGGCACGAAATTGTCCTTAATTCACAGGAGTTTAGATAGAGATTTACTTTGAAGTGGTATCAGTTCCAAGCCTAGAAGGTTTCTACCGAGAACGGAGTCTCTATTGTCTGGCTGCGTATTTGACCGGTGGTTGCTTTAACGAGTTTTTTTTTGGAGAACAACCTACCCTTACGTCGATAGGTTTCGTCAAGCACACACGTTTACTGAGACTTCCTAAGGTCGCTATAGATACAATTGTTCATAATTAACCGGGGATGTTTAAGGAGACAGTATCTGGGAAAGATAACAAAGCAAAGTAATAAAGAACAAAAAATCGGTAAAATGATTTACCAAGTACTTCTCTGGTACACATGTTATTCTAAAATCAATACTAAATTTTTCTCAAGCAAAGATAAAGTCAATTTCCATAATGCAAATTAAACCATATAACTTGACACCTACCCCTTTCACCATTTTCCTTCAAACGATATCGATAAAAAAATGTAGGTTTTATCCATATTTCAAGTACTACATTATTTTGTTTGAGAACTATTATGCCAACAGACAGTTAGAAGTTTTTCTATAATTAACTTAATAATAATTTTTTATGTTAATCTGTTACCATATCTCAATCCCTTCAACAATACTGAAATAAAAGTATATTAGAATATATGCACAACAGCCCTTCTAAACCTCTATCGCATTCCTTTAACCTTTCACTATAAATGATTTTTAAAATATTCCAACTCTTTGGTTGGAAACATTCTCATAATAACATTGAAACTAATTTT
>CM032447.1:142555970-142568470 GCA_019049505.1 Pachyrhynchus sulphureomaculatus
TAAAAAATATATCACCGAACGTGGAGTGACATTATGTAAATATGCAACTTCTACATAGTTAGTCTCCATACCTATAAATAATAATTTTTACGTTAAAAAAAAAAAATGGAAAAAATTGAAATAGAATATCATCAAAAATGTTACACGTCTCTTTCCTGTGTGCGAGTGTACATATCTCTTTCCTGTCGGATTTAAGTCCAAATCTAAATATAAAGGAATGCAAATGTATGGTATACACCATGCTTTTTGTTGTGGCGGTCTTAATTTACTAAACAAATATCGTGGTTATCGTTACCCAGAACAACAACTTCAAGAATACGAGTATACAGTCTAGGCACCACAACAGTGGGTCAAAAATGACACAGAAAGTGCAGATTGTTACAATTTTGATTTTACCTTATGTTTTTTTTTTTAAATTTCTCATTCGATATGGTATATATATATATATATATATATATATATATATATATATATATACATATATATATATATATATATATATATATATATATATATATATATATATATACATAATATATATATATATATATATATATATATATATATATATATATATATATATATATATATATATATATGTATATATATATATATATATATATATATATATATATATATATATATATATATATTTATATATTTATATATATATATATATATATATATATATATATATATATATATATATATATATATATCTATATATATATATATATATATATATATATATATATATATATATATATATATATATATTGTGTGAATAAAGGTTCATTAATATTTTTTAGGGCCTTGGAAAATCTGTAAAATGTCATAATTGATTTTATTTTAAAGGTCACAAAATGTCAAAATGGAAATTGAAGAACTGAACTTTATAGGTTTAAAATATATTTAAATAGTTATTATCAGGCCAAAGTCAGAATTGTGAAATATTGTAAATACGGTTTAATTACTTATATGTATAGTAAAAATAGCATAATTTTAACGATTATATTTACTGGTGAATAAAACAATATATCTTACTTAAAAATATATTTTTTATTCTATTCTTAAAAATTAAAAATATATAAGTTATAAATTTAGTACTTGACTTACGTTATTTCTCTAGTTTAACCTCCTTTATACTTGTAATTTTGCGAGAAAGAAAAATATTGTGGAAAATTAAAATTTCTAATTATTTTTTCCCTCCTTAGGCGTTTTATTTATATACATACTCTCTATATTAAAACCTGAAGTACTCTCTCTACAAGCACCTACCCACCAATTTATTCCATAAGCTTCCTTCAATAATACCTTTTTAAAAAATTTTAATACCAATTCCACAATGTATAACTTTGCATCGGAAAGACTGCTAATTCATTATTAGTTTTTTATGAAATTTAGTACCTAAATATCTAATATATCTGTCTACTTGACTATATCCACAAAATTTTTTAATAGATTTAGGAAAATAGTTATGTGTAATTGGAGTTTTAATCATTCCCAAAATAATGGTTAAAAATTTAAAAAAAAAAAATGAAAAGAAAAATGAAAATGATAAAACATATCATTTTTTACGTATACAAATGTTAATATTAAAAAAGAGGAAAGAATTCTCGAATTGAGATTGTTTTCAATCATAATTCTATCCTTCTCTCGGTGGTGTTTCTTAATAATATTACTTTTCAAGGCACTTAAAATAATTTTTTATGGCAAAAAAATAACAATTTGTAAATTAGATTTATTAAAATAGTTAGTAAATTCTCTCTAGCTTAAGTAATCTAAATTATAACATCCCAGTATCAGATAAACCTTTAATATATTTAGGAATTAAATTTGTTACAGAAACAATAACCATTTATTTTTTTATTTGTGCATATATTAATATTTGTCCTCAATACCAATTCAAGCATTCCTCTCCTGTTGGTAATTGTGATGGTGATGTTAGTGATTCTTCTTCTTCTCTTTGTGGGTACCATTCTTTCTTTTGTTTTTTTATTGATATACCAATTTCTTAGTAGTATTACACTTTCCAAGGCACAATGTCAATTATTATTAACAAAATGATTTTTACAATGATAATTAGTAGATTTTTTTAAACTTTAAGTAATATTGATAATAATATCCTAAATAGGACAAATCTATAACCTCATTAAAAATTAAATTGGTTAGTTGGTAACCTTTAACAAACACTTTTCACAATTTATTACGTCTCTAAGAAGACTTGTTATATTTTAAATAGGAATATTATTAAAACTAATATAATCCACATATATTATTGGTGTTCCATTCCATATGTTTCTTAATCTTAGCATTAAACCAATCCCCTTTGTGAACGAAATTGATAAATATAAAAATGGTCTCCTGTATTAATATTAATTGCAGCTATTTCTTTACATATGAACTCACTATTCTCAAATTGACAACCCTGCAAATCCACTATAAGCATTTTTTATTGTTTAATAAATCTAATTAAAAAATTGTTAATTTTTCCACTGTAAAAATAATTACTCAAAAATATGGAGACTAACTATATAGAAATAAATTGTTGTTTTTGTTATTTTATACAGAAATTGCTTATTTACGGTGGTATTTTTTTTTAAATACACTATGCATATCCACATACGTACATATCATAATTCGCAGTATTTCATGAATAATTTAAATATCCGTCTCATATTGTTTACAATAAAAATTGACATTATGTTGCAAAGGTTCACACATATCTATAAAGGATTCTTGGAATAATTATACATGTCATAATTCGCAGTATTTTATAAACCTTTTTTTTTGTTTTTTGGTTTATTCTAAACCCCCTTCAATATTTAACTGCCAATTGCATAGGGGTATATATTTTGTTCAGTAAAACATAGCAGTTCAGTCATCATTTTCTTCGTTTTATTTAAAAGGTAAAAGTTGCAAGTTAAAAATATTACTCTAGTAGTGTATACAGGTAAGACAGATTATTAGTCAACTTATAGTATAATAACAATCTAAAGTCAAAAATTCTAACCGAATACATCTCCATAGTTTTTTGTGTCAAATTAATATTATTATGAACGTGTAATTAAAATTTTTTAAATGCAAATTGATCAACTGAAATTTTTTCCTTATAAAGAATGTACAACTAACAAATCCTACCACTTATTTATATCAAATATAAATGTTCAAAATATTAAGGGTAGTCTTTATGAACAACAATTGCAGAAAGTATTTAGTTGCTTATTTGATGAAAAAAGTTTTAAAATGTAAAAATATAAAAGTATTTACAAAATATTTAGGTTTCGATAGTAGTGATAATAGTTGGATAGATAAGAAAAATATGGTTTAATATTTTATTTTCTAAATAACAAAAAAAACAATAAAATATTTAAAAAAAATACTCTTTTTATTAATATTTCATAATATCTTATTACAGTATATTTTTGAGATTTATCAGCATCGTCGTCATGTATTTTCACATGTGATGATGAAGATGGTGAAGGTTTGACAATTCTATTTTTAATTCGTTTTATTTTTTTAAAACTTGGTTCTTGATCATTTCTATTGAATCTTTCCTCCTCCTTTTGCTCTTCCTCATCCTTTTTCTCTTCAACGTAAAAATTATATTTGTGGGATTTTTTCATTCCTTCTAAAAATAATTAAAGTTCCTGTTCATTATCTGCTTTTAGTCGTAAATATTAGACAGGCAGATTTTTCACTTTATTCTCTACCGTTACATTTTTAGGCGAATAAATTAAAATTATCTGAACTCTTCCGTCCACAATTCATCTTTTAATCCAAATCTAAAAAAGTTAATTACAAAATAAAAACTGGCAAATTATAAAGAACAAAAAAATTACCAATTTAAAAAATAATTTTTTACTAATCTAACACATGAAATCTATCAGTTGGATATATTTTTTTAGGAACACCTTTAACATTTTATTGGATAAATTTTGAAACTAAAAAATTTAAAATATAACAAATAATAATTACTAAACTAAAATTTTCTTACTTACTTAATTAGATTTTTTAGGGACACCTTCAACATTCTATCTGATAATTTTCTTGAATCAAATGACTCAAAATTAAAAGTTAAAGAAATATTCAGATTCTTTTTTTTAAATAGTGTTCAGAAAACACTATGTAGAAATAAAATTGTGGTTACTATTTTATACATAAATTGTATATTTATATACTATCACGTCACTTTATGCATATCTTCTTTTTGAAGTGACATATCAGATACAGACGTAGGCGACCCTCTCGCCTTTGTGTGTGGTTGGTGCCTGTTCTTGAGTATTCCATAGACAAAGGTGACCTACAGTTTAATGTTGGTTCTAAACGGCTAAAGTGAGATGGCTTTCGTAGGCAGCATACGACTGGTGTTCTGTCATCGCCTTCTCGATAGAGGCGACCGTCACGTTGTAAAGGCTTTTTATTATTATTTTCCCGAACCGAGATACGAGCCTGGGTCGCCGACGTAGAAAGCAGACTCCTTACTCACTACGCTATAGCCGCTCATAAATCACAGTAATTTATTAAAAATTTAAATATCTGCATCATATTTCTACAATAAAAATTTTCAAAAACTAGCATTCGGTAAACATTTTTTTTGTCTTTCATAAGTTAAGTAACTCTAATCCCTATTTAATACATAGCAGAAGAAGACCAAAAAGTAACTAATCTGAATTAAAATCAGAAAGCAAAGAAAAAATGGACTGGGATTTTATCGTAAAAAAAAACTGTACATTTTACCAAATTGCATGAATATATATATATATATATATATATATATATATATATATATATATATATATATATATATATATATATATATATATTTCATTAAAACATTATAGTTTATTCATTATTTAAAAGAGTAAAAATTATTACGCTGGTGGTGTACTCGGTAAGACCCTTATTATTATATTAGAAGTTAATTATCTTCTAATATATTAACAACCCAAGTTTAATACTAACTGAATACATAACGAGAGTATTTTTTTATCTTTTGTAAATTGAATATCTCTAACCTCTCTTTAATATAGTCATTTTTTTAAAGTTAAAGAATTCTTGAACCAATCATACATAAAACAATAAAAACCTTACATTTATAATTAATAAAAAAATAATTTTTATTAATATGTATAATATACATATACTGTGTTCCATAAATCCTACATCCTGCTAATCAGCATATAAAACAAGATCCTATTGCAAAATGGTATTGTTTACAATGAAAATTAGCATTCTATTGCGGAAAAAATTTCACATCTTTCTGATTGCTGTGACATTTTATTTATCGATATTAAGTAACTGAGATGATATACTAATGGTACATAATCCGACTTGCGAATATTCAAGCTGGTTTTTTCGATTTAGTTTCTCCAGCAAATTTTTACTTTCCCTAATTTGATACCAACCTGCCTCAGTAAAGTCTCCCTTGATGCCCCGATTCTCAATAGGTGTGTTAAGGTCACGGAGCAAGCTGATTTATAACTACTTTAATTCTTGCATGACTAACACCTCGACAAACAACTTCAGCACAGATCTGTATTTCCGAACAAAGGTATGTCTGTATTCAAGAACATACGTTATTGTTTAGGTTAACTGTAAAGAAATTCTAATGAATTTGTAATTAAGAAATTATCTATAAATGGACTTAAAATTGATTGACTTACGAATACAAAGGTTGACGGTTCGTATCTACTAGGATTTAGATAGGAATACTTAATACTAACTAATTACCGGTTAGTCCAAGACACTTTGCCCTGTACGATTGAGTTTTCTTGTAATAGGGCGATTATTATAGACTCGTTAATTACCCTACGACGAAGGGCTGCAGAATTGGCTGTACTGTGCTACAGGTATAATTGCAGCAGTTTTAAGTTTTTCGCTACAATCATGACTCCTGCCGTCTCCTAAAGCTAATACTCTGAAACATCCCATTCATAATTCCACACATGTTGAATTTCACGAGGGTGCGAGCGAATCACCATTGTCTCTAGTAGTGTGGTTAATTATATGACACTCCTCTGTTTTTAAACCTCCATTTTGTTTTTATCAGTTGGAGGATTTCTTTCGGCGACCTGGTTCTCAGGATTTCCAGGAGAACCATTATCACTTTTGTCCTGTTAAAAAGTTCTTTTGTTTCCCTCATGTTTTAGTGTCATCTCCTCTGCTTGACAGAATTATTGCTCCTCTTTAAAAGTAGTAGTTATTCAACCTTCCGGTCCGAGTTTGATTGCCCTCTCGACGATCTCAAATTCTTCGTCTATTAGGCGCATTTTTGGGAAATCCTGCGGAACAATAATTAGTTTTTTAGCAGTTAAAGTTTCTTCGAAGTCGAGGGCGCCGCCATACTTCCCCTTTGTCTAAATGGTTGTATTTGCTGAAATGAAATTACATACATCAAACCTGTAAGTTATTATATTTAGAAAAAAAATTAAATATTACAGGCTTTTTACAGATAACTTGGGAACAAACACAATCTCTCCTAATACTCAAGGTTATAATATATTTAAAATTTTTGTCGTTGTATGTTGTAGGATATTACTTTTTATAACAAGAAATTAAACTTACCAGTGCTTAAATTCTAACTTCAAACAGAACTTTAATAAACCAGATTCAGTTATATGGTCAATCTGCCTCGTCCAACATTTCCGTCATATGCACTAACGCTTTTTAGCTTTGATGTACACCTCTCTGCACAAATAGAGAGCATTTGTTAATTTCTTTTTGCCAATAAGTTTCTCGTTGGCGTCGGTAATTTAAAAGCTTCAGAATTTATGGTTTAGTCGGAGCAGTAGTTTTTGCATTGTAAGCTAGTTGGCGGGTCATTTAGGGTATCTTAATTTCAATCTCAAAGGTCCATATCGACCGTCCCTTTATGAACATAGGCCTCCTTTATTGTACTCAATCTGTATCTAAATACAGATTTAGGGTACAGTAATCTTAAAAAAAAGAAAAATTCATGAAGGCCTTTATCATTCTGTCCTTGCGCCATGGAAATTATTGTATTTTTGAAAAAAATATCCCTCCAAGCTTTTTGCCTTTTTTCACATTCCAAGGCATTATGTTATTATGTCACTACTCAGTATATATTACCACTACACCAAACACTTTATTTTTACACTCGACGCGCGTTTCGCTAACCATGTTAGCTTCATCAGGAGCGATAATTGACTAAAGCTAAACTACAAATCTACGCTATTTATATTTAGCCTAACTCTTGAATTACTTAGGCGGAACTAATGGCATAAAGTACTAAACTTTGTATGGAACAAAATTATTTCCAATATAACAGTAAATTTTATGTTCTGAAAGAAGGAACAGCTATGGGTAAATGCTTATCATCTTTCATAGCTAATTTATTCATGAGTAAGTTTGAAACCGAAGCCAGTCAAGAACTTGAATATTTCCCAAGGGTCTGGTATAGGTATGTGGATGATATTTTCGCGATTTCTGATACAAAGAAAGCAATAGAACGTAGTAAAACGTTCGTGTAAACAACATGTGTTGTCTCGGTACTCTACAGTGATTAGTCCGATTTAGTCATTCATTAACAAATTTAAATAAAAAATATATGTTAAACACAAAAGTGAACAGTGATAAGATGATAGGATAATTTCAAAATTAATAAGTAGTCGACTTTGATGCTATTAACCTTAAACTTTACCAGCAATTATACCGAATTATAGTTAAGAGTGGACAAAAAATATATATGGAATATTTAATATAAATGTGTACTAAGGTTTTTTAGAAACCACTATAGGCTGTTTCACATACTGAACTCAGTGATTCTTGCGTAAACATAATGGCGAATGAAAATATTTGTGGCAAATGTGAACGTGTTATTTCATCGAGAGCAGGGAATAACTGCATTTCCTGCAACCTGTGCTTGACATGGTACCACAGAGGGTGTACTAAGCTCACTACAACAGAATTTACTGATCTAAAAACTCCAAAAGGCATAATTGGCCTTGCGATGCATGTACCAAGGGTAAGCACAATGACAACTCTTGGAATGACCTTGGTGCGAAAATCCAGAAAACACTGGTAAAAAAAAATATGGATATGAGCGATATTGTCATAATAATCCTCCAGTTCATTAACGCAATTAGTGATCAGAATAAGAAGATACAGGGTGTCTTAGAAGACGTTAGAGAGATGAATAACGTTAAGAATGATGAGATTATGGAGTTACGTGATGAAATGCAGTCTCTACGTGAAGATATGGATAAATTGAAGGGTTCTACGTGCTCCCGAAATATCGTTGGTAACGAGACAACAACTGAGGACGTTTATTCTGAAATGCAGGATCGCGCAAATAGGAAGAAAAATATTATGCTGTATGATGTACCTGAAAGTTTCGCCCACGAACCAACTCGATAGAGTAAATGTGAATTGTAACAATTACAGGGCTTTTCGTTTGGGTCGTTCGAGCAATAAACCCAGACCTTTAAAGGTGACACTTCATGATTCAGATATGGCATTAGCATGTCTCAAGAATAAAAGAGTGTTGAAAGAGAACAACATCAACATAGGAGCTGATCTTACGCAGCGACAGAGAGGAGAGATAAGGCTGCCTACAGGTAACTTAAAAATAGGAAACAAAATGGTGAGTTGAATCTTTATATTATATATGCGAATGGTTCACCAAAAATAACGGTTTCTAAAAGCCCCGAGGCCTCAAAAAACGAAAAAAGACTTTGAATGTTTATTATCAGAATGTCGGTGGCATGTGTACAAAGCTTGATGATTTGAGACATGCCACAGCACTCTGTACCTATGATATTATAATACTAGTCGAAACGTGGCTGACAGCAGAATATGGTGATGCCGAATTGGGCTTGGGGCAATATTGCGTGTACTCAATTCTACTGCAATTAACGTTAGCGAACATATTGTGGAACATGTTTTTGTTTCTGTGACATGCGGTAGTCAAAAGATTGTAATTGGTGCGGTGTACTTCCCCCCACAGTCCTCGATGCAGGTATATAATGAGCATGGCAATGCTGTGATTGAATTTATAGAACGATTTAATAATAGCGAGGTTCTTATTTGTGGTAATTATAACTTGCCTGATGCTGTCTGGTTGGATGGAGACGATGGTTTAAGTGTGCAGTGTCCCGCGTCCTCTTCGGCGAATATTATGTGTGCGTGCTATGGATATCTCAATATGAGACAACTAAACTCTATTCCCAATATACATGGAAGATTTCTTGATCTTGTGTTTTATAACAATCCAGAGGTCAATGTTTCTGTTGCCCTTGAGTGTATTTTAAATGTTTCTCAGCACCATATTGCATATGAAATATCGATTCCCGTACATGTTGGCAACAATAGTTTGAAATGTGGCATACTATACTACGATTTTTAGAATTGTAATTTTCAATTAACCAATGAATTTTTAGCCTATGTTTCATGGGAGTCAGTTTTCAATGAAACTGATATAAATGTTTGTGTCGAGAATTTTTACAATATTTTATATGATGTCATTGTCATCTTCGTACCGGTTAAACGCTTTAAAACAACAAATTTTCCAACGTGGTTCTCTGCAGACTTACAAACACTGGTTATGCAAAAGAAAATTGCGCACAAAAAGTATAAACAAAACGGTTTATTCACCTCATATCAAGAGTTTTCTTTATTGCGTGATAGATGTAAACGTCTTCAATCAGCTTGCTATAAAGAATATTTGTCTAGAGTTGACAATGACTTAAGGGTCAACCCTCAATTTTTTTGGAGACACGTTAACAATTCCAAAAGGTGTCCTTCTTATCCACATAGCATGTTTTTGATGGATTCACTTGCTAATGATGGCAATGGCATCGTGGATTTGTTCGGGCTTCATTTTTCGTCTAGTTGTGTGAGAGAGAACTGTGACTTTTCAGCCTCTAACATTGATAACGTACTGGACGTGAACGTTGTGAGGGTCTCATTGACCGAAGTATTTGAAGGCATTAATCAGCTTAAGATGAGTTATTCTCATGGCCCAGATGGGATTCCATCAGCATTCCTGAGACAATGTGTGTTTTCCCTGAGCAGACCACTACACTATATATTCTGTTTGTCGTTGGACTCATGCGTTTTTCCGTAATATTGGAAGACTAGCTTTTTGACACCTATTTATAAAAATCGGGAAATAGTCAGTCGGGAAGCTCTTTGATAAGCTTGTCGCGGATCAACTTTCATGGATTTGTAGGAACGTTGTGAGATACGAGCAGCACGGCTTTTCTCGGGGAAGATCCACAGTGACAAACTTACTAAGTTACGAGCAGTATCTGTTGGGCGCGTTTGAGAGAGGTATGCAGGTTGATGCTGTATACACTGATTTCTCGAATGCGTTTGACAGAGTTAATCATGAGCTTTTGGTGGGAAAGCTTCGAGCCCTGGGATTCGGGACAAGCGTGACTAGGTGGATCAAGAGTTCTTTGACTGAACGTAGCCAGTGTATACGTATATTAAATCATATTTCAAGAAACATATCGGTATGTTGAGGTGTCCCGCAGGGTTCACACTGTGGGCCTCTCCTTTTTAATTTGTTCATTAATGATATTGATGAGATGTTCAACCATCTTGAATATCTTTTATTGACGGATGATCTCAAATTGTACAGAGGAATAGAAAGTGTAAACGATGTTACGCGTCTGCAGGAAGATTGAATCGACTCTATCACTGGTCAGAATGAAATGGCTTAAGTCTAAATGTTAAAAAGTGTTTCTGCATTTCCTTTGGTAGGAAGCGGAATATTGAGCGTCATTGGTATAGTTTGAACGGCGCCCTGCTTGAGTCAGTGTCGGAGATTCGTGACTTGAGTGTGCTTTTGGACAGTCAACTTAATTTTCGTGGCCATATTAATAATATTCTGAGACTGGGTCTCAGAAATCTTGGTTTTATTACCAGATATAGTAATCAATTGTCGGCTAGCACGTTTAGAGTGTTGTATTTTTCAATGGTCCGCTCTGGTTTGGAATATGCTTTGGTAGTGTGGTCACCATCTTACCAGTGTCATATTGCTGAGATTCAGTCAGTGCAGCGTAAATTTCTGCGAACTTTAACTATTAAAGCTGGAATAAAGTTTTATAAGGATGCAAGTTTTCATATTGACTATGGGGTGATTATGAACGCTTTTGGTGTGGCTACTTTGGAGAAGCATAGCGATCTTGCAGATGTTTTATTCCTATATAAACTCCTGAATGGCTTTATTTCCTGTCCACCACTTTTGGAGAGCGTCCAACTTAGTACTATTCATAGGACTCGTGGCAGCGGCATTTCACAGTGCTAATTATGGCTATTACAGTCCTCTCACGAGAATGTGCCGCTTATTTAATACATACAGCCTTGATCCCTTCAGTTGTAGTGTTAGCGAATTTAAAACGCTTGTAAGCGTGATCGGGATCTGAGGCGTTAAACTGTTGTAATGCTTGTTTTTTTTTCTCCTTTTTCACGTTATCAATTGTATATGTGCATTGTGTTTTAACATTATTTTGTTTTTTATATTACTATTGTAATTTTGTTTTTATATTACTATTGTAATTTTGTTTTTATATTACTATTGTAAATGGCTTGTCAGTTAAAATAAATAAATAAAAAAATAAATAAATAATAATAATTATTGATGAATTTGTTTCCAAATTAAATAGCCGGTATGATTCCATTAAATTCACTTACGAAGTTGAGAACAAAGGACAACTGCCTTTTCTAGGTATTTTAATTATTTAAAAATAATAATAGATTAGAATTTGATATCTATAAGAAAGACACAGTAACAGATAGATATATTCCTAATGATTCATTTCATTGCAAATAACACAAATTAGCCTCATTACATTTTTTAGTTCATCATTTGGTCACTTTTCCTCTGAATAGAGTAAACTTTAATAACGAAAGGAATCGTATTAGAAATATAACTAGAGTTAATGGTTATGACGATAACTTAGTAAACAAGCTAATAAATAGACATAAGTCCAGGTTAAATATTCAGAATTCCACCTTTTTTACACGCGAAGAAAATAACACCAAGTATATCTCCATACCATATAATCCGAAATATAGCAAGGGACTCAATAAGGTTTTTAATAAGGTATGTCTCACCTTAGTCTATAAGTCATCAGACATCTGAGGAATAGCTTAGAAAATACCAAAGATTAGATTCCTAATTGTGAGAAAAGTGGAATTTATGAAATTAGTTGTAATGATTGGGATAACAAGTATGTTGGTCAAACTAAAAGATCAATTAAAACACGATTTAAAGAACATTTAGCACACTTAAAATACAGTAACATTGCCGAACATGCCCTTGAAGCTGATCATATTGTAATATTAGATAATCTAAGATTAATTAAAAATGTATCTGAGGAGATTGTTGAACGCATACGAAAGTATGAAAACTATAAAATGTAAAAGTAGTTTAAATAAAGACAGAGGGCCTATTCTTTAAAGACCCCTCTATTGGTTACTTGACCGGAACTGATGGCTTTGCGTATGCCATTAGTTCCGCCTAAGTAATT
>CM032447.1:142573470-142658470 GCA_019049505.1 Pachyrhynchus sulphureomaculatus
CCATACCACCACTCACACGGCTAGATAATTCTATTGCAACGACACCTGTTGAGAAAGCGAACTTGTTGGCTGAACTCTTTGCTTCACACTCTACTGTCGATTTCCAAGGAAAAACACCACCTAATATTCCCATAGTGCAGTTCAGGATGCCCGATATTGTCTTCAGGCAGCGTACCATAAAACGTATTTTGATGAAGCTAGACACCAAAAAGGCTTCTGGCGCTGACGGAATACCTGCCATAGTTCTCAAAAACTGTGCGAGGGAACTAACACCCGTTTTCTGTAGACTTTTCAACCTATCTTACAGAAAGGGAATATTTCCTTCCTGCTGGAAATGTGCCACAGTTCAGCCAATACCTAAAAAAGGCAAGAAGACCTTGCCAAATAACTACCGACCAATCGCACTGCTTTCAATAATATCGAAAGTCATAGGAAAGGCTATCAATCAGCATCTTCTAAAATATTCTAAAATGTCTTGAAGGATTCAACATTATAAGCGATCACCAATATGGCTTTCGTAAAAATAGATCAACAGGAGATCTCCTAACTTATGTAACATATGTTTGGAATAACGCAACTGAACACTTTGGAGAATCTCGAGCGGTTGCTTTTGACATATCCAAGGCGTTCGACCGTGTTTGGCATGATGGGCTGTTTGCTAAGCTACGTTCTTATGGTATGTCTGAAAAGTTCTGTTTGTGGCTCTTATGTTTCCTAAGAGAGCGGTCTTTGCGAGTGGCAGTCGACGGATTTCTTTCTAACACCTTCACTATCAACGCCGGTGTACCCCGAGGCTCCATACTGTCTCCTACTCTCTTTCTCATTTATATTAACGATCTACTGGAAAAGACCGAGAATCCAATCTACAGCTTTGCAGATGACAGTACACTTATCTCTTCATTCACTTTGAACGCTCGGACATCGGCTACTCAGACGAATATCCGCAGACAGCAGGAAGTCATTCAACTTAACAGAGACCTGGAAGAAATTCTATCTTGGGGTGACAGTAACCAAGTGGAATTTAACGCTACAAAAACTCAGGCGGCAGTTTTTTCTAAAAAAGTTAACGTTGCTGAACCCGACATAGTTATGTCGGGGCACTCAATTTCTCTAACATCGTCACTCAATTTGTTGGGCGTTAATTTGGGAGCAAATATGTCCTGGCATGAACATGTTGCAGGCATAGCAAGGAGAGCTTCTCAGAAGTTGGGAATATTATTTCGAACCAGAAAGCTTTACACTTCACAACAACTGTTAATTCTTTACAAAGCTCAAATTCGACCAACTATGGAATACTGCTCCCATGCTTGGGGCTCCGCTCCCAAACATACACTGCATTTGTTGGATTCTATTCAGAGAAGAGCTGTTCGTCTGATTGGAGACCCGAAACTGACAGGTGGCCTTGATTCGCTGGAACATCGAAGAACGGTTGGCGACTGGAGCCTATTCTACAGGTATTTTCAGGGAAAGTGTTCGAAGGATGTGGCCCGTTTAATTCCTCCCAGAGCGGTGCATGTTAGAAGTACACGTCACGCTAATACTTCACATCCATTTGAGGTTCAGCTTGTTACTCCTCGTACAACGCTTTTCAAGCAGTCATTTATATGGAGAACATCATCCCTTTGGAATAATTTGCCCAGGACTTTATTTCCCACCGAGTGCAATTTACAGCGATTTAAGACCAACGTGAATCGCTTTCTCCGCACACGTGTCGCTCCTGTAGCGCTTTAGGGACTTCCCTGTAGCACGTGTGCTAGACCCATAAAAAAAAAGTAGGAGCTAAAAGAGTGATTACGTGCATGTCGTATAATACTTCGATTTTAGTGTTCTTGTTTTATTTATTTTTTCCAATTATAACAGAAAATAGTATATAGAAAGCGTTGAGATATCATTACAGAGTAACCTTATAAAATGTTGAGTGGAATATAGAACTTTAAATAGAACAGATGGTTACGTTGGTGAAAATGTACTTATAGAATAGTAGATCATTTCAATGTACGTTCCTTCCTAACGAGATATTTTGTATTCGTGAAAAAATTTCCTCTGAAATCTTGAGGTTTTTAGATCACGTAAAACATAAATTTTTAATTTCCAAATTCATGATAAATAATGTAAATACAATAATATAGCCACACATCAAAAACGATTTATATTTATTTACACATCAAGAGATTTTTTCAGCATACCTAACAATTTTTAATGTTCCGGAAGGAACAATTACGGGATCGCTTCAGTATATGTCTGCCTGTCACACCCGATTTTCTCCGAAACTATTTACCCAATTAGAGCCGTGTAGAGATCTCTTCGGTACTTTACCACCATTTTCGCTTTTCTGATACCTTTTTTTAGCAGGATCGCACTTTCAATCACCAGAGAGCGGTGTAACAAGTAGCCAAACAATGTGAATACTTATCGTCGAGGAAAAATATAATTAAATGAAAAGATGTAAATTGGGTTTAGCGTCGTGGTACATTGCACCTTGGTGAGTTTGAGAATGCGGACCTGCCACAAGAAATCTTCAAAAAACGAAGATAGAGTGAAGTACTAAAAAGATCTCTATACTGGTGTACCGTACACCTGGGTCATTCTTTCATTAATAACTTTTAGTACATGACAAAAAACTAAAATTTTATTTAAGAATCACCAAAGCGTTCTACCAGCTCCAAGAATCAAGAAGCAGAACGGGTATATGATTAATTTTTTATGATGTTAGTGTAATAAAACATTCTAAGTAGCCTATAAAGTTATTTCAATTGGCGTCAAATAAACTGAAATATTTTTTATTAATAAAATCGAAGTGTGTGTCATATGATTCGAGTTTGAATTTCTAGTAGAATTTCCTGCCACCATCTTGCGTTTTGTTTTTAGCGATTGTATTTTTATAAAAGAACCATCTCACAGAAGTTTAGAACTTAAGTTATTTGTTGAACTATTGTTTTTCATTTCTAAATTTGATACATGAATGAAGTACTTATAGGTGCATGTTTATCGTTATTAACTTAGATTAAAGTTAACGTAATGATCATTTATATACTGAAAAATTTAGTTTTGTTAATGTTACAAAATTATTAACTAATTAAATATTTTCCTAGTAAAATTGGGGCGAAACAAAATTTTGTGGTATTTGAATGTGTTCAAATAAATAATTAAACAAAAAAAACAACTGAAAAAAATTTGAGATAATATGACTAATGATTATGATGTGACAAGGCACGTTTTTCATTCGATGAAAAATGGTGAATTCTTAGGAGACGTTATTAATATAATTGTAAATTGGGAGCATACCATACTAGTATACTAGAACATATTAACTTTGCATGCCAAAAGCTCGATTGTGTTAATTCTACAGCTACGTGGAATCGAAAAAGGGTTCCTTTAAATTACTGACAAAATAACTTTTGTGTGTAATTCATTATTTTAAAAGTTACCAATAAATTGTGATCACCTGAACTAACCTGAACTAACCTAACATAAAGTAATTTATTTTAAAAATATATATTACTCCTTGTATGATAATCAATTTCATTTTCTGTAGTTTAAATTAAATATCTTGATCAAAATAGCCAGTTATTGACAAGTATAATAAAACTTTTTAAGGCTTCCTATTGTAGGCTCCTTTCTAACAACCACAATTTTCTGTTGTATTAAATGGCTCAATTAATATTGAGCTGTAATTTAATTAGTTCAAAGGCTCTTAGTTAATTCATCTAGCAATTACATTGCAGGGCGCAAAGCTCGGATGCCGCTATATGATACCCTCAAAATTAATGAATTGTTTGAGTAGCCGGTATTAGCCATATTAGTTAAGGAATTTATCTTTCAACTACAAATTTTTGGAAATGATAATTTGCTGCTGGCTTCATATTTTACAACATTAAGTATATAAACATATCATTATTACATCATTCCATCCATAGTCGGATGTAAGCCTCCGCTTTTGTGTTCTATAGGTCTGCATTCAACTATACGGCGTGTCCATCCCGCTTGTTCAGCCTTGCAATATGCCCCGCCCAATTCCACCCTAATATACATATTCGTTGTATTACATCTGTAAGTTTAAATCTTCATCGTATCTCGATGTTAGGAATACGATCTTGGAGTCTAATATTTAGCATTCTCCTTTCCATTGCTCTTTGGTTTACATGGAGTTTATTTATTATACTTTTATTTAAAGGCCACAGTTCAGTGTCATATGTTAATACCTGCAGTACATATTGATCGAATACTATGGCTTCCGAACGCGGACCAAGCTAAAGAGACTATTTCTATCCAAGCCAGCCTTTAAATTATTTTGGTTATTTCGATTTTTTGTCCTACTGTATCTTGTGAAAAAATGTTGCCCCATCTAGACTGCGTCATTTTGTAACATTTTTAAATACTGGACGCCCCAAGCTTGAGCACAATTTTCTTGCAGCCCCGCTTTAATTTCTGATAATGAATTGAGTGAAACCTGATTTTAAAGGAACTAAAGAAATTAAAGAAACACTAGCTCAGTTTTCTTTGGTAGAGAGATATGGGTAAGAGATATTTGTCTTACGTCTTTTTGGAATTTTTTTCTATTTTTAAAAAGCTTCAGTTGTACGACCTTTTTTTTTTTGGGCACCACTCATTTTAAAATAGAAACGGTTTAACTTCAGCTAAGAAAAATGAGAAAAAACTGAAGTGTTTTATGGATATTACTAAAAAAGAAATTAGTCTAGCACAACTGATCCTGAAAAGAAAAATAAATATTCAGTGAGACACTAGCTTTAATCAACAAAAAAAAGAATTTATTCATGTTTTTAGAATGAAAATAAAAAGTTCTAACCTTTACAGTTATACCAAAAAATTCTAGCCTAAATAGTAGTTGTTACATTTAAACTTTAAGCTTTTACAACCCCCGAAGGCGAGACATCGTGTTTTACACTTCACTTTTTTGTCTGTTATACATTGCTGTTAATGCACTGCTCTTCAATAAGTCTATTGGAGGGAGTTTTGTTGACTTACTCTTTTTCAGTCCTGCTGTGATGGACTTCGCCCGATTTCACACTTTTCCTTAACACTTAGAAAGCTCACTACAGCTTTTATTGTCGAAACTGGTACTTTTATTATTCACATGATGGTTGTTAGCCTCTCGGCTAGACGGTACTGCCTGGTTGCGGCTAGATGGAAAACAACCCGGTCTGCGGCTCGATGGAAATAAGCCCTTGCTGGTAGTTTCTCAGGCCCTTAAATAATCGTGCGATTTTTGCCGGTAATATCCGGACGCTCCAATCAAAACTCCGGGTCAAACATTTCGCCAATCGCGGCCTGGCGGTAGGTTCGATCAGCAACCCGCACCACACAGTATATACTGAATGTCCTGAAACTTTTGTTTAATATACCGGTCGATGTTTTAAAATAAAAATAAATACAATTTGAAGTGAAAAATCAGTAACATTGCATGGTCTTAAAATCCAGGAAAAAATGAATGTTACATTTACCCCCTTCCAAAAAGAAATAGACTACACTAGTCTATTAAACTAAGGCTACTGATGAAAAGGTACAAAGTGGTACACTATCACTTAATACTAAGGTCAGAACTTAAAAACAAAAATTACAAACTTCGGTCCTTACTACTAGACTTAATTCTATTAAGCACTAATATTAAGTACAATGAAAACCAAATGAAAATTTTTGCAAGTACACAAGAATCTTATAACTAGACCTAACTTAATTAGACACTAAGGTTAAGTACATCAAAAAGCAAATAAAAATCCTTGCATGAACATAAGAAATACCTGTTCAAAGTAACAATCGCGGTCTTCTTATATAAAAGAATCAGCTCTGTTATTGTTACCAAAACAAAAAAATAACTGTCTAGACTCTTGTCTAAATTAAAAAAAAGTGAACTGAAATAAAATATGAACACCCCCCCTTAAAATATTTTAAGGATTGTCTGAAAATTTTCTTTATCAGCAAAAGAAATTTAGAAAAATTCTTAAATAAAGAAAAAATAAAAAAATGATTCTAGTGCAAACACTTACACTAAAAAAAAAGAAAAAAGTCTTGTCAGACCATTTAGCACAAGGCCAAAAAAATATCTGGATAAATATCCAGACAAACGCTCGGGAAAAATCGCTATCCATGCTCTAGCTCATCGCTAAGAGGACATTCTAAATCTAGTATCACTACTAGTCGCACTCAGAAAATAATCGCACTCTATATCGCAATGTCGACGTCCTAAGACATCTAGACATGCTAAAGTCGCTAGGGAAAACGCTCTGGTTGATCGCCAGAAAACACGTCAGCTCATCGCCAACAAAACACTCTGGTATCGCCAGAAAAAACTCGGCTCCTCGCCAAGAAAACACTCTGTAAATAGTCCTCGACTACACAAAGTCTGCGTTCTAAAAGAACAAACTCGCCATGAACATAGTGAGCAGCTATAAAAGCTAACTAAATCACTATAAGCGCAGTGAATAGCTACAAAAGCTAAAATTCACTCTTAACACAGTGAATAGCTATAAAAGCTAAAATTCACTCTAAACACCGTGAATAGCTATAAAAGCTAAAATTCACTAAACTGAATGATCCTGCTTCAAAAAGCAATGTTCACTAAGAACAGAATGATTAGTCCGCGCGCAACTAACATTCTAGGAAACATTCCCAACATAACTATATGAGACAGCAAGTCTCGAAATAGGACCTCCCTAAAGTCATAATCCTATATAGGAGTCCATAAGCAAAACGACTCAAAATCTCGCATTTTGAGCACATGCCCTCAGGCAACCAACATACACCGAAATATATACAGAAATATGTACAGTAATATATACAGAAATATATACAGGAGTTCAAATCCCAAACTCTTGGTTATGATAACTCCATACTGAGCTTGGTGAAAGCTCTTAGCAAAGCTAATCCAATCTTCGGCACATCGCACCAAAGTGACAAATCTGCCTAGAAACATGAGCCAGAAAAAAAACGCTCTCCGTCATTCTTCAGGGTGGCTACACAGAGAAATAAAACTTAACCAGCATTGCGCCTCTTCAAGTTGCATGAAGAACCCTCGTGTACTGGTCTCGCCCTAGAACAACAACGAAAAACATTCAATCCATCCCACATAACAGGAGACAAACACTTCACCACGATATACTGAATGGTGGAGACAAAAAAATACAGAATTGGTGACCCTGGAGTCCACCAACAAAAGGAAGTAGATTATAGCATCCACTAAACTAAAACGGTGTCTACCACACCACCATAAGTCAAAAAAAAATTAATCAATAGGGTGTTCCGAAATACACTACTGCCAACAGCCTGTCACCACTAATAGGCTAATTGGAGCTGAGGTCGACTACAGTAGTTAGGCTCTCCTTTGGTTCAAATAGAAATAACCATTGGGTAACTAAACCCCTAAAGGTCCCAAAGGTCAAACGTTCACCCCCCATAGACTACCCTTCCAATCAGTCTGTTCCTCAGGAAGACTAACTCCCTGCCAAACGTCGTAACGGCATCTGTTAGCACCCGGTGCATCACAGCCTGTAAAAACAGATAACTCATGGGATACAACCTAAAAGGTTTACAAGGTTGACTTAACCAAGCTTCTAACGAAATTTTAAAAAACGAAAATGAGCTTAAAAAGGCTACATGAAACAAAAATTGCTCAATTTTCCGGTGGCAACGCAACAAAACTTTTGAAGACGACAAGAGCTTTCCCAGCTTAATCAGAAACAAGAAGAAAACATCGTTGACAGCTAAAATATTCGATCATGGTGTTAATCGTCTCCCTAAACAATAGCCTCTAGAAGAAACTGCTACAGGTATCAGGCATAACCGTTTTCTGTCAGCCCAAACTTCTAGATTACCTCTTGGAAATCTAAAAATTCGGTTAGGAATCTTCCTTCACTGCGCTTAGCCTCTCTTGACAAGGTTCTCATCTCGGTATCAGATTTTGATCATTTCTTTGTGAAACGACTGTCTTACTCTGCTCTCATCTCCTGTAAATGATCAGCCTTTAGTTCTCTTGCAGAACTTCAATTTTCTATCCATCTGATAGTAAACCGAAAAAACTCAACATACGCCTATGAGTCCATGCAAAAAAAAATTTTTAAAAAATTAGTGACTCAAAGGTAACGTTTAAACGGCTCTGGAAAAAAAAATCGAAAATACCCTCAGTTTGTCAATGCAGAAGAAGATCTAAACCAAAATAATCCAAGTCTTAGACTTACTGGATAAACCAAAATCAATTTACTCTTAATTGCACCCAAAAATATACCATTAAGGTAATAAAAATACACCCACTCGGGTAACAAACTCTGAAATTGCTCATAAAAATTTTGACTCTACATCACCCTACACGAGCTACATCTTGCGCTTGTCCTAACTCAAGATCACCTTGGATTGCCTCTAATCAAAATTTCGCTTCCAAGTGTCAAGAACTGGATATTATTTGGGGTCATAAGCAAATCAAATCCCGCGACCACCGACATACCAGTCTTATGATATATCCTGAGTGTGACTCTTTCGCAAGCTCGCAACAGCTGAGTCGATGCTAATCATCAACTACAATCAACCTAGGTTTGGGATATGGCCAATACCCAAAACCTTAGCAAAAACTATAAAAGTAAGCTATCCCCAGCTCAACTTTTATAACAGTCAAAAAAGACGAGGTCGTCACCTCTACAGAGCAACATCAAAAAAAATAAACTAAAGCAATTAAGATAGTGTAAATATAAATTATTCTTCTTCTGACAAACTTTCATTAGGGTTAGGTTCATTGAATGGTTTTAAGTCTTTAATATGCCATCGTCCTACTTTAGTCCCATCTAAATTAACTAAACCATAAACTAAATCCGAAATCTTTTCTCTAATCACGCAATGCACATACTTAGGTACCAACTTAGATGTGAATTTATCTGCTGCACTGGAAAGAATTTTATTTTTTCGCCAAACGTGATCACCTATCTTAAAGGAAAAATCCCTTTTTCTAAGGTTGTAAGACTTACTGTTCCGCTCATAAGCCTTATGTATCCTACTACGTACGTCGGTGAAAATATCTTTTAAACCCTTTAAATTTTCGGCGTACGCACCCCTGTTACCCGGAATTATTTCGCTGTCAGCATTGACATCCAAGTCTAAGTTTTTATAATACGATCCAGATAGAGGTATCTGTCTGCCGTAAACTAAGAAAGACGGTGTAAACCCGGTTACTTCGTGTTTGAATCTTTGAAATTCCTTTATCCCGAATTATCACGTGAATCAACGGATATTATTTTGAACGAAATTATATTGTAGAGGGCACACGGGATTGAAACGTATGTTAAAACTATATGTCTCACTTAAGCCCTTAAGACACTCAGAAGTAAACTGAGTACCGTTATCGCATATCGAAAGCGATGAAACTCCGTGGATTAGAAAAATATCGTTTTCTAAAATTTTCAAAAAGCATTCGGCTTTAGAGCTTTTCAAAGGAAATAACACGGTATACTTTGTTAACCAGCAAGAAATTACGAAAAGTCATTTATTTCCCTTTTTTGAACGTGGAAATGGGCCTACTAGATCAGCTGCTATGACTTGAAAAGGGTAATTAACCGTTTTCTCTTTTCCCATCAGTCCCATAGGTAGTGTATTTGGAGATTTCTGCGCTCCACATACTTCACAAGTCCTCACAAACTTTAAGATATCAAAACGCATTTTGGCCAAATTAAATTAAATGTATGTTGTCTCAGCCTAATCGCCCAACGCGCTAGTTTGCCACTAGGGTTTTTAATTGAATTAAGCCACAATAAACTATAATGATCTGTTATGACCGTGAAAGGAACACCTTCTATGTAAGGTCGAAACTTTTCGATGTTAAAGAGTACTGCTAAACATTCTTTTTCAACAACCGAATAGTTACGTTCAGCCTTTGATAAAGTTCTACTGGCATACGCTATCACTCTTTCCTCACCATTGATTTTCTGTGTTAGGACGCCCCCTAAACCGGTATTAGAAGCATCACTAGAAATATAAAACTGTTGGGAAAAATTTGGTTGGGATAAAATGGGAGCTGAAACCAATAGCTCTTTAATCTTTATAAAAGATTCTTCGGCTGCCTTTGTCCAATCTATCGATTGTCCTTTTTTTCGTCCTTTCAAAAGATCATTAATAGGCGACAACAAGGTAGAAAAATTCTCGATAAAACGTCTGTACCATGAACACATTCCTACGAAACGCTTAACTTTCGTAGTATTAGTAGGTCTCGCATAATTAACCATGCTTGCTACTTTATCCGGATCGGTACGCAAGGAATTTGAGCCTACAATATAGCCTAAAAACTTTAGAGAAGTTTTTGAAAAAATCACATTTGCTCAAATTTATCGTCAGTCCGGCCTCTTTCAATTTATCTTTTACTTCCTTAAGTAAGCGAATATGCGCTTCGAAGTCTTCCGATGTTACTAAAATATCATCAAGATAGGTAAAAATATGTGGCTCATATTTCGGACCAAATATAGCGTCCACTAAACGTTGCTGAGTTTGAGCAGCGTTCTTTAGACCAAACGGCATAGTGACGAACTGAAATAGACCTCGGCCTACTACTGCAAAAGCGGTCTTTTCCTTAGAGGATTTGTCCAAAGGAATTTGCCAGAAAGCCTTTCTAAGATCTATCGAAGATACATATGTACTTAGCATTCCTGAGTGATGTCAAAATTCTGTCGATGTTCGGTAATGAATAGTTATCAAATTTGCTGACCTCGTTGAGCTTTCTACCGTCAAAGCATAGACGATATCACTCCGAGTTTCAACATTTCGTCTAACTCCTTATTCAATACTTTTGACATGTTCGGAGACATGGCGATGGGCCTTGTCTTTACAGGATTGGCATCAGCCGTATCTATAGACATCTTGATTTTATTCGTTCGGCCTAACCTATCTTTACTACTTATTTCATTGAAAGAGCTTATTACTTTTTCTGCTTTTAAGCGTTCCGTCCGCGAGAGATCATCTACGGTACATAGACGCGAGAAAAGGTTTTCTAAAGAGCTTTCTGAATAACAATCTTTATAACTTGTTTGAAAGTTGACTTCTAGGGACTGTGGATACCACGAATTATTTTTAAAATTTACAAAAATTCCGAATTTTTGTGCAAAATCACATCCTAAAACCAAAGTATGTGATAGAGAAGGTACTACTAAAGCAGAAATTACTAAATAATGACCATTGCAGGCTAGCGGCAACTCAACCGTACCTAAAACTTTTAGACGGCTGCCATCTGCAGTGGTAACACTTCTATTTTTGACGTGGCATATTTTTATACTTAAACGACTTAAAATTTTTATACCATTCTGACCTAAAACGGAGGCATTTGCACCAGAGTCAAGTAAAGCCAAGAAATGGGCACCTAATAGATTTATCTTGATATGCGGTCTGTTATCTGAATATTTATGCACGAATAAAGGAGACATGTGACCATTTGGAGAAGCAGGAGTTTTAACTTGAGAAGGAGAATTTTTATTAGACTTAAAAAAAAATCAGAAACTTTTTGTAACTATTTAGTCCAATCTGATCTATTGGAATATCTCTTTACTTAAGATCCTCGTTAGAATCTTTCTTTTATCCGCGACCGGACGTTCTGAGAAAGTACGACGGATTTTCAGTTCATAGTCTAATTCATTTTCCGGTAAGTGATTGACTTTAAAATTGAAGGCTTCCATGATAAATGAATAAAATTTAAAAGAATTGTTTAAAAAGTCGTTAAAATATTTCTCCTGTGCTCCCAATAGTCTAAATAAAAAATACGTGAAGGCACTTAAAATATGTAAACTTCTTTACCAAACATTAAAAAAAATCTTCGACAATTTCAAAAAAATTTCTAAGTATCGCCTTGTATTAACATTCCTTTACCAATTTATCTTAAGAATTTCCTATAAAAAATCTCTAAATACCGTTTCGTATCAGCAAAGTATTTTTAATATTCATGCAAAATATAGGTGAGAAAAAAGAACAGTTTTTTGTTCGGTTTACCGTAAAATAAATCTACTGCAAAAAATTAAAGTAAACCAGCACATCTGCTAATCTGAACTATAAAGCTAGCTGTTAAGAAAAAAGTAGGAATCTCTTATCTTAGAGTCGACAACAAAATTCAAATATCTATATCAGATAAATTGAAATAAAAAAATTCCACAAATTTCCTGCTTTTGTCTTACTGCTATAGTGTAGTTTCGTTTAATAAGTATTATGAAATAAAAATATCTGCAAAGTTAGAGCTTTTATTTTGTTCCGAAAGCTAGTACACTGAACCCTTTTTTAAAAAATAAAATTCCAAAAGCCCCGCGTTGACAGCGCTATTTTGTACCGTGTGAAAAAATGTTGCCCCATCTAGACTGCGTCATTTTGTAACATTTTTAAATACTGGACGCCCCAAGCTTGAGCACAATTTTCTTGCAGCCCCGCTTTAATTTCTGATAATGAATTGAGTGAAACCTGATTTTAAAGGAACTAAAGAAATTAAAGAAACACTAGCTCAGTTTTCTTTGGTAGAGAGATATGGGTAAGAGATATTTGTCTTACGTCTTTTTGGAATTTTTTTCTATTTTTAAAAAGCTTCAGTTGTACGACCTTTTTTTTTTTGGGCACCACTCATTTTAAAATAGAAACGGTTTAACTTCAGCTAAGAAAAATGAGAAAAAACTGAAGTGTTTTATGGATATTACTAAAAAAGAAATTAGTCTAGCACAACTGATCCTGAAAAGAAAAATAAATATTCAGTGAGACACTAGCTTTAATCAACAAAAAAAGAATTTATTCATGTTTTTAGAATGAAAATAAAAAGTTCTAACCTTTACAGTTATACCAAAAAATTCTAGCCTAAATAGTAGTTGTTACATTTAAACTTTAAGCTTTTACAACCCCCGAAGGCGAGACATCGTGTTTTACACTTCACTTTTTTGTCTGTTATACATTGCTGTTAATGCACTGCTCTTCAATAAGTCTATTGGAGGGAGTTTTGTTGACTTACTCTTTTTCAGTCCTGCTGTGATGGACTTCGCCCGATTTCACACTTTTCCTTAACACTTAGAAAGCTCACTACAGCTTTTATTGTCGAAACTGGTACTTTTATTATTCACATGATGGTTGTTAGCCTCTCGGCTAGACGGTACTGCCTGGTTGCGGCTAGATGGAAAACAACCCCGGTCTGCGGCTCGATGGAAATAAGCCCTTGCTGGTAGTTTCTCAGGCCCTTAAATAATCGTGCGATTTTTGCCGGTAATATCCGGACGCTCCAATCAAAACTCCGGGTCAAACATTTCGCCAATCGCGGCCTGGCGGTAGGTTCGATCAGCAACCCGCACCACACAGTATATACTGAATGTCCTGAAACTTTTGTTTAATATACCGGTCGATGTTTTAAAATAAAAATAAATACAATTTGAAGTGAAAAATCAGTAACATTGCATGGTCTTAAAATCCAGGAAAAAATGAATGTTACACTACTTATATGAATGTTTTTACCTTTTCTATTCTTTCAACTTCTGTAAATAGTTCCTGGCTGTTATCTTCACTTTCGTTGTGGAAATATTTAGTTTTGATGAAGTTTATTTTTAGACCTATTTCTCGAGACTTGTTATTTAATTCTATCAGCATACCTTGTAATTCTTCTTTTGTGTTGGAGATCAGAGTGATATCATCTGCGAACCCTTTATTTTCCCACTTTAATGATTTGAATATGTCTTCTAGAGTCAAAGTGAACAGCTTTGGGGATATTTTTTTTATCGTTCACCACCTCGCTTTAGTAGGGACTTTACATTTTTTTTTCATATCTCTAGGATATCGGCGAGAATGTCGTAATACCCGTCAACGTTGTCCAAGTACCGCAACATACATTTCTGTATTTCCCAGTACCTTTTAGACAACACGGTAGTGCTGCCACGGACGTTATTGCATTTCAGCAAACAATTACTACCTATGTACGTGGCCACGCCAAATATACTTAAATAAATTAATAAATAAAGTATACCGACCTGCGAGATTGAATCCTCGACCTTCTGCACCGTAAGCAAAGTACTATGCTACGTAGCTACGGGTCGCCTTGTCTAATTCCTCTTTTAATTTTGATTTTGCTTCTTTTTTTTTCAAGTATTATTTGTGATGTGGCATTTTTATATAAGAATTCAAGAAAAGTTGTGTATCTCCCATCGACTCTGCTGTTACTTAAGAGGTTCAGGAATCCCCATATTTCTATCGAATCAAATGCTTTTTGGTAGTCAACCATTGCTATCTACAAGGTGACTTTATTCATTCACTTTTTCCACTAGTAATCTAATTGCTTGAAGATGGTCCAAAGTGCTGTATCTCCGTCTAAATCCCGCTTGTTCAGGTGATTGACAACTCTCTGGTTTGTTCGTTAATCTATATGTTATGATTCTAGTGAGAAGTTTGTATAGTACCGATAACAGGCTGTTGGGTTTGTAATTCTCCAATTTAAATTTGTTTCCTTTTTTAAATATCAACAATCAAGGCTTTTACTCAAGGTGTTGGTGTTAATATTTTACTTTCTATGAGGCACCTGTTAAATAAAGCTTGAAGAGACTGTATTATCAATGCCCCTCCATACTTTATTATTTCTATAGTTATAGTCCCCTGGTTCTTTGTTGTTGTGCATCCGTTGTTACATCGGGAATTTCTTCAGATTCCACATTTCTAACTATCACTCTATTTTCTTCTTCTTTCCCGGGCGGTGGCGATATTTTCATGTCATATAGTACTTGATAATATTTCTCTCTAGCTTCCTTTATTTATGCGATCTCTTGGTTATCGTTCTTTATAAGTTTTATATGTAATATATATATATATATATATATATATATATATATATATATATATATATATATTTCACTTTTTTGGGCTTTATAGTTCTTTTGTTTTAAGGTTAGAGAAATTACATCATGTTCTAGTTAGAAGTTTATTGAAAACGTTTCGCCTAATTTGTAGGCTTCTTCAGTTCATCTAAAAATTAAAATTTTCAATCAATATACATTTTCCTCCCTTTTTTTACTTTTTTTATGATTTTAAATTTTGATTTTACAGGATTGTTTTGGACGTTCAATAGGATTTTTTAATTATGAATATATAAAATTGTTAAACTTAAAATACAATGTAGAAGGTGAAATAATAAAAATACACATAAAAATATACATAAAAACTTACATGTGGGGGTTGAAACGAAGGCACACTTAGTGCCTAATTTTCATTATCTTTTAATTTTAAATTTTATTTTGTTTTTATCCATTAGTAGTAAAAAGATGATTTTTCCCAAACTCCCATACAATTCAAAATTAACTTGTCTTTTTATTAAACATGTGAAATCGATGAGTTTTTAAGTTACGACCGTTTAATGAACGAAGTACTTATAAATGCATGTCTATCGTTATCATCTTACGTTAACATTAACGTAGTGATCATTTATGTACTAAAAAATTTAATATTTCTAATATGGTAATGTTACAGAAAATATTAACTAACTGAATATTTTCCTTGTTAAATAGTAGCGAAACAAAATTTGGTTGAATGTATTCAAATAAATAAACAACAAAAAAAAAACGGAAAAAAAATTGGGATTAATACGACTAATGATTATGTTAGATGATTAGGCACGTTTTTCATTTGACCAAAAATGGTGAAATTCTTAGGAAATGTTGATAATATAATTGTAAATTGGAAGCATTTCGAAACATAATAAGTTGAGCACACTGCAATAAATATTATTGTTACCAAACAAGTATACCAGAACATATTAACTTTGCATGCAAAAAGCTCGATTGTGTTGATTCTATAGCTATGTGGAATCGAAAAAGGTACCCTTTAAAGAATCCTTGAGTAGATAACTTTGTGTATAATACATCATTTTAAAAGTTACCAATAAATTCTGTCTTTTTTCTAAATTTGAAATTTCTGTAATTGGGTCGTAGCTAGCCTAACATAAAGCCAATTCATTTTAAGAAAATTTATTACTCCGTCTGTAAAAATCTTTCGTCTATAGTTTAAATTAAATATCGTTGATTAAAATAGTCAATTATTGACGAGTATAATAAAATTTTTAAGCTTTCTGATTGTAGTATCCTTTCTAACTACCACAACTTTTTGGTGTGTTAAATAGCTCAATTAATATTGAGCTGTAATTTGATTACGCCTAAGGTTCTTCGTTAATTTATTTAGCAGTTACATTGCAAAAGTACAAAGCTCAGATGCCGCTATATGATACCCTCAAAATTCTTGTTTCTTCTCTTTATTTGACCTATTATTTTTTATTTCTTAATTTGCTACATGCTGTATTACATATGTCACAATAAAAATAATTATATAGGAAATATCAGGCATTGAAAACAAGTAAAAAATTATCATTTTTTTATATACCAATATATTTTGTTTTCATCCGTTAGTAGTAAAAAGATGATTTTCCTAGGCTCGCTTGTACAATTTTAAAACTTACTTGTCTTTTTATTAGAAGTGTGAAATCATCAGTTTTGAAGTAACGACCTTTTAATGACAAAGTACTTATAGATGCATGTCTATCGTTATCATCTTACGTTTAAATTAACTTAGTGATCATTTATGTACAGTGTGATCGTC
Organism: Pachyrhynchus sulphureomaculatus; assembly: GCA_019049505.1. Taxonomy (NCBI): domain Eukaryota; kingdom Metazoa; phylum Arthropoda; class Insecta; order Coleoptera; family Curculionidae; genus Pachyrhynchus; species Pachyrhynchus sulphureomaculatus. Next base: position 142,590,043 of record CM032447.1, read on the forward strand.
CCCGATTTATGGAAAATTGTTGGATATTTATTTTTTAAGTGTAGAATGGTATAGTGTATGTCTATGAATATACTGACGTATTTAACATTTAGTAGTGAAAACAACGCTAGGCGCCGCGACGCCAAACAACTTTTTTTCTTTCTACATACCTTTTGTAACACAGCATTTGAAAGGCCTAATTTTTTTCAACATTTTTTCTTCAAACTGTTTTTTTCTCGATACATCATAACGGCTACCCGAGAATTTGTTCTTGCTTCTTCATAAATAAGAATCATATCTACTTTTTCCGTGTGGGAAACCACTTCAACCAGAAACTATTAACACACTCTTTATTTAGTTTAACTCTATTGAATTGAATAGATATGCAAATAAGAGCTGTCAGATTAAAGTATAACAGTTGCCTACCAGATTAATTGTTTGAAAACCGCCAACGTGGCATACGATCCATGGCAACTGTGATGACCAAAAATAATATTTTAGAAGGTTTTTGCTGCATAACTTTTTTGCAAAACAAATTAGGAAAAAAAAAGTTTAGGGAAAAAATATTGAAAAAAATTAGGGCTTTCCAATGTCGTTTTAGAAATAGTATGCCAATGGAAAAAAAAAGTTGTTTAGCGTCGCGGCGCCCAGCATCGTCTTTACTACCAAATGTTAAATATATCAGTACACTTCTTAACATGCTGCATTAAAAAAAAATATATCCAACAATTTTCCATAAATCGGGGCCGAGCATCTAAAATTGATCACCCTGTACAGTGAGCTGTATCCGAAGAGAACAGTCATAAATAACAAAAACCTTGTTGTTTACGACAAAGAGGAATTTGCCGGAATTTAGATGATTAAAAAAAGGGCGAAATAGACAAAAAAAATTGTACCTCTAGAAGGTGATGTTAACGAGATTAATATTAGGTAGTTCTTTATTAATTCGTAATAAAATTTAAAGGTACTATTTCCACAAAAATTTTAGGATACGAGAATTATAAGTGCAAAATCGAAAACAAAACTTAAGTGAGGTAAGATTCTGCAAAAGAATTATACATCACAACAATTATAAACCCTATTATTCTCAAAAACTATAACATATACTACAAAAGGCTTATAGGCGAATGCGGATATTCCGCAAGTGGATTCTTTCTAAAAGTAGACAAAACAAAAACATATATAAGAAATTTTATGATCAGACGAGGGCAGGTTTGGTAACAACGAATGATTTGTTGTTATCATCCTGTGAGACATTCTCAATTCAATTCAAATTTACGGCAAACATATTTAAACTTTTTAATTTATAACTCACAAAATTTTCTGATATGCTATTAGAAATTATAAGAATTTTCAGATATTTTTAACAGGATGAGGTCTCCCCATACAGTAATCACTAATTTTTAAACCAATTTGAACCAATTATTTAATTGGCATGAATGGACCTATTGTTGGCCACCGCCTTTACCTTATTTAACTTCTCAGAATTTCTCCACATGGGGCATACATCAAAGATCGCGTGTATTAAACTACGCCAAATGACGCAGAGAATCTTACAAAAAAATCTCACCAATAATGATAAGCATCTAGCGAAAAGGGATTAGAACGCAAGGTTATGTTTAAAAAATAATTATGCCTTGTTTTGTAATAGTTATTAAGAAAAATGGTCGTATATTAAAACATTTTAGTCTCTGCTTCAATTGCGTTGTTTTTTAAATAATTTTGTTTCCATAACTTTTTGATACGTACGCCAAAATTAAAAGATTTTCTAAATTTTTTGTTCAAATCAATTTTTATCATTCAGCATGTATAAACAATAAATATTATTTTTGTTTTCACTTGCTTTTTGGAAAACATAGGTAACTATATTCTTTTAAAATAGATTATTTTAAATTTAAAACAGATTTAGTTTATTTTTACTAAAAAGAAGTGAGTCAAGCATTTTAAGTCATTCTCTTTTTTAGAAATTAAGACCGCACTCAGAAAAGCATGTCTATGGTTGATATTTCGCACCGAAACATTCTGATATAGGGCCAAGTGAGATATCGTCGTAGTTTTTCTTTAACTCCTTCAGTTCTTGCTCTGTTATGTAATTTTTAAATTTTCTTCAATATCTCAGAACCTAAAAAAAAAATGTTTACGCAGAGTTTACCATCGACCAGCGACCAGCAACCATTGATAATGTCAAATGAGGTTTTCACAACTTTATCATAAATACAGTTTTCAGATTCATAGATTCTGAGAACCATCAAAAAATAACGTTTCACCTGTTATATATGAAACAGCTAAAATTAATTCAAAAAACGTATTAGTTTACGTTACGTTAAACGTATTAGTTAATCCGGGTACCCGGATACCCGGCTATTGACAGAAGGGTTAAGTTATAGGATGAGAAATTAAATTCCTAGTGATGATGTAGGAAGCAATCGTCTTTTTAAATTTGGAAAGTAGATAATCTAATAGTAGATAAGGATAAAATTGTAATCAATTACCATAGTTTGTTGGCTTATTTGGAAACAGACTCTAGTTGTTCATAAAATATACATGGTATAACACAATATGAAAATAATACTGACTGTGGCTTTTATTGTTATACTGACAGAATTTTAAAGAAAACTCTCTTAGTTTTTGGTAAACAATAATTTGATAATATAAGCAGAAGAGGTATAACACGTAGAAAATATCAATAAGCAAATTTTTCCCTAAATATTCTAGCAAATATCTCGAAAAATAATATTCATCAGTAGAGAAGACCAAAAATAATATGGCATAAAAAATATTACTTTATTTTTTAGCCATTTTTAGGCAAAAAGGATACCTAAATTATCTTCTATAAATTTTGTATCAAATTATCAAGAATCTAATTACCCATGACGAATTTCGTTAACAATGAAGCAAATATTAGCCTTGTAAATAAATGCGTTCGGTTTTTGCCTTGGTGCAACTTTCAGTTACTCTAATTTTGTAGTCTTTAATTTTATCGCATAATCTTCTGACGTATGTTCCCTTTTATATTATTAAATTTGGAGTGCAGAAAGTAATCCAAATAATATCGCATCGGATAATATTCGAGACCATCATTTAGGAATATCAGGCATAATCAGATGATGAAAACTTAACATGTTCCATACAAGTGCTGAAAACTCTTTGAATAATCTGAAATATGGTTCTATTCTGAATATTTGGGTAATGCACTAGTTAACTTGAATGAATTTGATTAGGCGCATAGATACGTAAAGGGTTAGCGAATGATAGGGATGTTGCTTTATCTATAACAACTGACAAATTTTAACAACTTAAATTAGAATTAACTACAAGCAATTTCTAATATTAAAAAAGATTCCGTAAAGTAAATTTAAGTCCGAAAATAAAAAAATACGGAAGTTGATCCGTTCGCCGCAGTTATTTTATTAACTGTTCTGCTTATATTTCATGTTTCATTATAGATTTATTTATATAGTAGAAGGTTAAGCTATAACATAGGTTTTAGACAAAAACTTCATTTTGAAATTGATGTGACAAAATTATCTAAAAAACAAATCATATTATTAAATATATCTATGTTTTTTACACTAATATGTCATAAAGTTCACATGTATATAGGAAATAAAATGGATGTTTATGCTTCCAGATTTATTTGTCTAGAATATTGTATTTAGGAGCTAAACACTTTAGCAATATCTATCGCTAATTCACCACTTATCTAACATAGGCAAAGACCAAGTTGTGAAGTGTTCAACTTTATATTCTCGTAGCATTTTTTTGATTTTGCTTTATTTTCTTAGTAAAACTAATTAATTTGAAAAAATTGGAAATAGGCAATTTTATTTTTTTATATTACGTATTTTTTATTTGTGGAAAAACATACTGTAAAATAAAAACCTATTTCCACTACGTCTAACTGTTCAACTAGTAGTTGCTAAACCGCCTTACATCCTGTTTCAAGCGCGACGTAAGCCGCACAGCTTCGCAATCAGCGAAGCTTGACAAATTAGGTGAAATAAACTACCCGAAGCATCTCTACATCCTTTTGTGTGCGGGTAAAGATATCAGAGACCATACCGACATAGCGATCGTGCAAATGACAGTGACTGGACTATGCAGGTTTCTAAATAATTGCTTTTATTGTATTGATATGATGAATTGTATTTAGAAAACAGTGCAAATTAACAGAGAACTGTAGTAGCACCGTGATTTTCAAAATAAATGAAACTACTTTGGTAGATATAAAAACTTTCGTGATGAAAATGCACAAATTAAATTATATATAACCCAGTTATAAACACACAAAATTTGATAAAGCTGAACATAATGGGCGAAGCGAGTATAAAATCTGTCTACTTCCAAGAATAAACAAATAAGATATATATATATATATATATATATATATATATATATATATATATATATATATATATATAATATATATTGATTGGCCGTTACTGTACGTGCAGGTCTGTGTTGCCAAACCTACGATTTTCTCCAATAATTAGGAATTTTCAAATTTTGGGTACAATTAATGTAACAAATCACAATAATAATAGATAATACACCGCACACGTAGTAAAAATAATGTTTAACCATAATTTCTTATCTATAATATTAAAAGAATTTCCTTGATTACAGGCCAAAGCAAGCTAGTAACTGACTTGATCGTTACTTGATGAAAATCCATTTTATTCAATTTTGATAGTAGAAAAAACAAAATATGTCGAGTACTGTTCGCCAATATAATAATAAACGAAGATTTTTGCAAGTGAAAATCTGAAAAAAAAATTTCCATTATCAGAATTGAAAGCAAGTTCGTTGATTCTTAAAGTTATTGCCCCTTAACAAATGGCTTTGACCTTTGAATGAACTCAGCAGTTTTATTTTGATGTACCTTAAATGGGCAGTTGCTCTTCATATAAAATATCCTAGGTTGTGCGTGACATAATCACTAAATGAACGAAACACCACTTTATATTGCAATTTTTACACGTTCACAGTTATTTATTTGTAATCTTATATAATGAAACTTCGTCTGTTAAGTAATTTTGACATTGAAATTTGATGACAAGTTATTTTTTGTGGATTCTGCTTTTTAGGCATTTTTATTTGATAATGGTTCTCATTTAAACTGCAAGCAATAAATATTTATAAAAATAGTAAAAAAAAAATTAAGAAACGAATAGCCCGAATGACAAATTTGGAAAAGGTTATTTGAAGTTTTTTATTCATATCGCTATTATAGTAGGATCTAGGAAAGGATTGGGTTTCAAAAATACAAGTAGGTGAGAGTTGAGAAAACTAATGATAAAACGTATCTATTCTCTCTCTTCACACAGTTGCATTTTGTGGAAAAGTACCAGTTGTTATACATTAAGTATATTACACTATTTAAAATAAAATTTAAAGCCTATTGCTACGACAACAAGAAAATTTTGACATCTACGGCAGCTAAGCTAGGTGATACCTATCTAAAATTTAACCAATTACATAGAAAACTATGGATCAAAACTTGGTTTACCTCAAAGCGCTACGTAGTGCTTACAGTAGGTAATGTCTTAATAGCAACATAAAATACATAAATGTCATTAACATTACAAAAAAAATGGAAAGGCTCCTAACCACTAGAGAGCTACCTAGGCACGCTTCTCACGTAGTTTTACTACTTACACCTAAACCAAAAGCAACCGGTCGATCCAGTATGGTAATACACGACCAATTTATAATCATCGTGAACGCACCCTGAGGAATAGGTTGTTTACCATGTGAAAGACATGTGATGTTTTTTCCCATCAGCTATTATGTATGTATAATTTGTTTACGTTGAAAATTCCCAAAATTGAACATTTAACATCTGTTAAACAACTGAAAATACACAAAAAACATTAGAGGACCTTCAAGCATTGGTTGAAAATGTGAATAGAGGAAGTGTCGAAAAGGATCTGACGATAAACGCAGAAAAAACTAAATTTGTGGTCGTTTCTAAACATCAAACCAGCAATTGCCAACTATTCCTCGATGGGAAACAAATAGAACGTGTAGAAAAGTATTTGGGCATCTATATCACATCCAACATTGACCAAGACACCGAATTTAAAATCAGAATAGAGCTTACAAGAAAATCTTTTTTAAAATTTGGAATAATGTTCTACAACAGGAATTTATCCCTCGCTCTAAGATTACGTTTCTTGGAGAGCTTCATGTGGTCTCAACTTTTGTAAGGAGTTGAGATATGGACGTTGAAGCAATACACTACTAAGAAGCTAGAAGCATTTGAAATGTGGCTCTGTTGAAGAATATTAAAAATACCATGAACAGCCAGGATCACTAATGAGTAAGTTAAGTTAAGGATAGGCCAAGACAGAAAACTCTTGAAAATCACATAAGTACAAAAAAACATCTTACTTAGGTCATGTACTCAGAACCGACAAATATTCACTATTGCAAACTGTCATGCAGGGAAGAGTTGATGGTAGAAACGGTGTCAGAAGATAGAAGAAGTCTTGGCTGAGAACCATCACATAATGGACTGGCATGAATGTAAGGGAGTTGTTTTATGTTGTGAGGCACAGAGAAACATTTAGAGAAGTGGTCGCCAACCTCCACTAGGAGAAAGCATGGGAAGAAGAAGAAGATAGTGTCTTTACATTTGTTACATATGATAAAATTTTTACATTTTAAGTGATGGTTCAACAAAATTCGATTTTCGACAATGAACCTACAAAACTTGTATAATTAATTTGTTGATGTTATGAAGGAATTATTTTAAAAGCTAAATATTTTTGTATTTTTTCTTTATTAATTTCTTTTCTCAAATAATTAGAAGTTATATTATAAGAAATTTTAGTGCAGTAGATTCTCCTTTGGCTTGTTTTAGATAGATTATAGTTTTGTGATTGTAGTTATTCTTACAATCAGATTCCGGGATAAATGGGTTAAAATTTTTAATAAGTGATCATTTTTGGATTAAAATTTTCACAAGATGAAAATATTGAATATTTTTATATATTTTTTTTTATTTAATTTATTGCGAAAAGTCTAGCTAAATCTGACAACACTGTAGATTGAGTTCGATTCTTGCCTCTATTAGTGAGATTCACTATTTAAGGTTAATTTTCTGCAATCAGTTTTGGTACAAGGAGCCACCAGTTGCAATATATATATATATATATATATATATATATATATATATATATATATATATATATATATATATATATATATATATATCTATATCTATATATATATATATATATATATATATATATATATATATATATATATATATATATATATTGCAACTGGTGGCTCCTTGTACCAAAACTGATTGCAGAAAATTAACCTTAAATAGTGAATCTCACTAATAGAGGCAAGAATCGAACTCAATCTACAGTGTTGTCAGATTTAGCTAGACTTTTCGCAATAAATTAAATAAAAAAAAAATATATAAAAATATTCAATATTTTCATCTTGTGAAAATTTTAATCCAAAAATGATCACTTATTAAAAATTTTAACCCATTTATCCCGGAATCTGATTGTAAGAATAACTACAATCACAAAACTATAATCTATCTAAAACAAGCCAAAGGAGAATCTACTGCACTAAAATTTCTTATAATATAACTTCTAATTATTTGAGAAAAGAAATTAATAAAGAAAAAATACAAAAATATTTAGCTTTTAAAATAATTCCTTCATAACATCAACAAATTAATTATACAAGTTTTGTAGGTTCATTGTCGAAAATCGAATTTTGTTGAACCATCACTTAAAATGTAAAAATTTTATCATATGTAACAAATGTAAAGACACTATCTTCTTCTTCTTCCCATGCTTTCTCCTAGTGGAGGTTGGCGACCACTTCTCTAAATGTTTCTCTGTGCCTCACAACATAAAACAACTCCCTTACATTCATGCCAGTCCATTATGTGATGGTTCTCAGCCAAGACTTCTTCTATCTTCTGACACCGTTTCTACCATCAACTCTTCCCTGCATGACAGTTTGCAATAGTGAATATTTGTCGGTTCTGAGTACATGACCTAAGTAAGATGTTTTTTTTGTACTTATGTGATTTTCAAGAGTTTTCTGTCTTGGCCTATCCTTAACTTAACTTACTCATTAGTGATCCTGGCTGTTCATGGTATTTTTAATATTCTTCAACAGAGCCACATTTCAAATGCTTCTAGCTTCTTAGTAGTGTATTGCTTCAACGTCCATATCTCAACTCCTTACAAAAGTTGAGACCACATGAAGCTCTCCAAGAAACGTAATCTTAGAGCGAGGGATAAATTCCTGTTGTAGAACATTATTCCAAATTTTAAAAAAGATTTTCTTGTAAGCTCTATTCTGATTTTAAATTCGGTGTCTTGGTCAATGTTGGATGTGATATAGATGCCCAAATACTTTTCTACACGTTCTATTTGTTTCCCATCGAGGAATAGTTGGCAATTGCTGGTTTGATGTTTAGAAACGACCACAAATTTAGTTTTTTCTGCGTTTATCGTCAGATCCTTTTCGACACTTCCTCTATTCACATTTTCAACCAATGCTTGAAGGTCCTCTAATGTTTTTTGTGTATTTTCAGTTGTTTAACAGATGTTAAATGTTCAATTTTGGGGAATTTTCAACGTAAACAAATTATACATACATAATAGCTGATGGGAAAAAAAAACATCACATGTCTTTCACATGGTAAACAACCTATTCCTCAGGGTGCGTTCACGATGATTATAAATTGGTCGTGTATTACCATACTGGATCGACCGGTTGCTTTTGGTTTAGGTGTAAGTAGTAAAACTACGTGAGAAGCGTGCCTAGGTAGCTCTCTAGTGGTTAGGAGCCTTTCCATTTTTTTTGTAATGTTAATGACATTTATGTATTTTATGTTGCTATTAAGACATTACCTACTGTAAGCACTACGTAGCGCTTTGAGGTAAACCAAGTTTTGATCCATAGTTTTCTATGTAATTGGTTAAATTTTAGATAGGTATCACCTAGCTTAGCTGCCGTAGATGTCAAAATTTTCTTGTTGTCGTAGCAATAGGCTTTAAATTTTATTTTAAATAGTGTAATATACTTAATGTATAACAACTGGTACTTTTCCACAAAATGCAACTGTGTGAAGAGAGAGAATAGATACGTTTTATCATTAGTTTTCTCAACTCTCACCTACTTGTATTTTTGAAACCCAATCCTTTCCTAGATCCTACTATAATAGCGATATGAATAAAAAACTTCAAATAACCTTTTCCAAATTTGTCATTCGGGCTATTCGTTTCTTAATTTTTTTTTTACTATTTTTATAAATATTTATTGCTTGCAGTTTAAATGAGAACCATTATCAAATAAAAATGCCTAAAAAGCAGAATCCACAAAAAATAACTTGTCATCAAATTTCAATGTCAAAATTACTTAACAGACGAAGTTTCATTATATAAGATTACAAATAAATAACTGTGAACGTGTAAAAATTGCAATATAAAGTGGTGTGTTTCGTTCATTTAGTGATTATGTCACGCACAACCTAGGATATTTTATATGAAGAGCAACTGCCCATTTAAGGTACATCAAAATAAAACTGCTGAGTTCATTCAAAGGTCAAAGCCATTTGTTAAGGGGCAATAACTTTAAGAATCAACGAACTTGCTTTCAATTCTGATAATGGAAATTTTTTTTTCAGATTTTCACTTGCAAAAATCTTCGTTTATTATTATATTGGCGAACAGTACTCGACATATTTTGTTTTTTCTACTATCAAAATTGAATAAAATGGATTTTCATCAAGTAACGATCAAGTCAGTTACTAGCTTGCTTTGGCCTGTAATCAAGGAAATTCTTTTAATATTATAGATAAGAAATTATGGTTAAACATTATTTTTACTACGTGTGCGGTGTATTATCTATTATTATTGTGATTTGTTACATTAATTGTACCCAAAATTTGAAAATTCCTAATTATTGGAGAAAATCGTAGGTTTGGCAACACAGACCTGCACGTACAGTAACGGCCAATCAATATATATTTATATATATATATATATATATATATATATATATATATATATATATATATATATATATATCTTATTTGTTTATTCTTGGAAGTAGACAGATTTTATACTCGCTTCGCCCATTATGTTCAGCTTTATCAAATTTTGTGTGTTTATAACTGGGTTATATATAATTTAATTTGTGCATTTTCATCACGAAAGTTTTTATATCTACCAAAGTAGTTTCATTTATTTTGAAAATCACGGTGCTACTACAGTTCTCTGTTAATTTGCACTGTTTTCTAAATACAATTCATCATATCAATACAATAAAAGCAATTATTTAGAAACCTGCATAGTCCAGTCACTGTCATTTGCACGATCGCTATGTCGGTATGGTCTCTGATATCTTTACCCGCACACAAAAGGATGTAGAGATGCTTCGGGTAGTTTATTTCACCTAATTTGTCAAGCTTCGCTGATTGCGAAGCTGTGCGGCTTACGTCGCGCTTGAAACAGGATGTAAGGCGGTTTAGCAACTACTAGTTGAACAGTTAGACGTAGTGGAAATAGGTTTTTATTTTACAGTATGTTTTTCCACAAATAAAAAATACGTAATATAAAAAAATAAAATTGCCTATTTCCAATTTTTCAAATTAATTAGTTTTTACTAAGAAAATAAAGCAAAATCAAAAAAATGCTACGAGAATATAAAGTTGAACACTTCACAACTTGGTCTTTGCCTATGTTAGATAAGTGGTGAATTAGCGATAGATATTGCTAAAGTGTTTAGCTCCTAAATACAATATTCTAGACAAATAAATCTGGAAGCATAAACATCCATTTTATTTCCTATATACATGTGAACTTTATGACATATTAGTGTAAAAAACATAGATATATTTAATAATATGATTTGTTTTTTAGATAATTTTGTCACATCAATTTCAAAATGAAGTTTTTGTCTAAAACCTATGTTATAGCTTAACCTTCTACTATATAAATAAATCTATAATGAAACATGAAATATAAGCAGAACAGTTAATAAAATAACTGCGGCGAACGGATCAACTTCCGTATTTTTTTATTTTCGGACTTAAATTTACTTTACGGAATCTTTTTATATCTATATATATATATATATATATATATATATATATATATATATATATATATATATATATATATACAGTAATACCCCGCTTAGCGCGACCCCGTTACGCGCGGTTTCACTATAACGCGAATTTCAAATTTCGCGCTCATGTAGTCATTAACTTCTCTATGGTCGCGGGGGGATCCCCGCTTTCTCTGAATATTCTCTTTGAAGAATTGGGAATTCCCTGTCCTTCGACTTTGTTCTATGGGGATTTCCTCGTTCGTTTCGTGTGTTCATTTGTTCCGTAATGTTAGTTCGGTCGGCTGGCAGTTTTGTTTTAATATTTATTGGAGATACATACATACATAATTTAACCCTACGTTAAAAATGCCGCCTGTAAAGAAAAAAGAGCGTAAAAGCGTCACTTTGGAATTGAAGATGAAAGTGTTAAGAAGAATGGAAAATGGAGGCAAAGCAACAATTGTTGGGAGAGATTTTGGACTCTCAGAATCGACTGTGAGAACGATTTATAAAAATCGGGAAAAAATTAAAATCTCCAGCGAAGGTTCAACACCTATAAGTGCAACAAAACTTTCTCGTTCGAGATCATCTATCTTAGAAAGAATGGAGAAATTACTGTCAGTCTGGATCGAAGATTTGAATAAGAAGAACACACCACTAAGTCAAGATCTCATATGCACAAAAGCAAAATCTTTGTATGAGATGCTGAAAACAAAAGAAGGAGAAGGGAGTGCCACTCCGACTTTTGCTGCCAGCAGAGGCTGGTTCCATCGGTTCAAGCAGCGTTCTAATCTTCACAATATCCACATAACAGGCGAGGCGGCCAGCGCGGACATTCAAGCTGCAGCTGAGTTTCCAGACAAGTTTCAAGACTTCGTTAGACGAGAGAAAATTCCTGCTTGTCTCATCTTCAATGTTGATGAGACCGCACTTTACTGGAAAAAAATGCCATCTCGAACATTCATTTCTAAGGAAGAACGTCAAGCCAGTGGTTTCAAAGCTGCGAAAGATCGACTAACACTTCTGCTGGGTGGTAATGCCACTGGTGATTTCAAACTGAAACCTTTACTAGTGTACCATTCAGAAACACCCCGTGCAATGCGAGGCACAGACAAGACAAGTCTACCAGTTGTGTGGCGATCAAACAGAAAGGCGTGGGTTACACGGGAAATTTTTCAAGAATGGTATTCTAATAGTTTTTGCCCATCAGTCAAATCATACTGTGACAGAAATGGGCTTGAACCTAAAGTTATATTACTCTTAGACAATGCCCCAGGACATCCAACCTCACTTGATACGCCCAGAGACTTAAAAGTGTACGTAAAGTTCCTTCCACCAAACACTACGTCAATATTACAACCTATGGACCAGGGAGCAATAGCAAACTTCAAAGCTTATTACCATCGCCGCACTTTTAGCCAACTAATTCATGAAACTGACGGGGAAGGAAGACAGTCTATGCGAGAGTGGTGGAAGTCATACAACATTATGAAGTCTATTCACAACATAGAAGAGGCTTGGAAGGAAGTTAAAATGAGTTGTATGAATGGGGTGTGGCGTAATCTTTGGCCAGATGTAGTGGAAGCACCTAGAAGAATTGTCCAGATGCAGAGACAAGTGCTTGAAGACATTGCTGCAATGATTGAGGGGTCTGAACTTGAAGATGTCACGGTAGAAGATCTCGTAGAACTTGTAGCAACGCACGACGATCCTATTAGCAATGAAGATCTGATCGAGTTACAGAATAATCCTATCTACGATGAGGAAGAACAAGTAGAAGAGAAAGTTTTATCTTCAGGGGAAATACAAAATGCACTTTCAAAAATTTATTCAGGTTTGGACATATTGCAGAGTATAGACAATAATGATGACCGTGTCTTGACCGTGTGTCAAACAATTAAAAACAGTGTTGGGTGTTATGAACGTATTTTACAAGAACGTAAACAAAACGTTACCCAAAAGACAATAGATGTATTTTTCCGTAAAAAATAAGAGTATGTATTGCATAAAGTGTTCTTAGAATTAAAGTGATTGATTAAAATGATTTGTATTTTTTTGTATTAAATTTTGACTATGTTTAATCATAAACCTCGATATACGCGAATTTCAGTTAACGCGATTTTTTTCGGAACGTATCCCTCGCGTAAAGCGGGGTATTACTGTATATATATATTTGTTACATAATACGAGGCTGGTTTTGGAGAACATCTAGTTTACGATTTCTGCCTGCCCTAGCTCCATGGTACGATGTGGGCGTACGGTAACAAGGGCACTGGTTTCCAGATCGGTAGGTCAATGTAAATATTTATTAATATATTTAAGTTTGGCTTGGTGACTTACATAAGTAGTAATTTGCAGAAATGTAATAACGTCGTGAAATATTAATGTTTGTTTCTGCGCATGAACAATGTTGACAATATTACGACATCCTCACCGATATCCAGTCAGAAAGGACAATTTCTATTAAGGCAAGTAGGAAACCGATAAAAAAAAAAAAAAGGTTATACGAGATAACTTGGCTTCCAGAAACATTGTACCAGCTTCTATTGGATCCTGGAAATGTGATTAACAGTTTTAAAATTGCAAAAGCCTTAATTTACCGGTAGATACTAGATTTATTTGAGTAGCAAATATTATATCTAAATCAGGTACCCGGGTCATTTGCCTTATTTCTCGCCATTTCATCCGGTCACAACTTTCTGCAAAATCTTTAGTACTTTTGTCCTAACTTTTGTTGTTTGCAATAGTAACTTCATAAAACTGGAAAACCATTTTATTCAATTGATCATCTTTATTCGGTATAGCTGTCTATTTATTTTTAGATTTCACTTAAAAGATCTTCATTTGAGTGTGAATGTACTGATTTCACTTGGTGGATAATTAAAAATTTGTAACGAAATGTTATCTATATATTATAGTTTTGTATCTATTAAATCGCCGGAACATTGTTCAATATAATTAAAAAGTATTTTTCCATTCGTCTCCTTTGTCCACTACAAATACTTCAATAATATTCGTAAATTTAAATAATCATTATCGTGAAAATGAAACCTAGTAAAACAAAGTGACGTTGTAAATACACACAACATATTTTTTTCTGATACTGATAGCCAATTATCTTTTCTGAAGATAGGAGGAATAGTTTTTACTTAACATCGGCTTACAATATTACTAAAATGCCATGCTTTGGAAAAAGAAACGAAAAGTCTATTAATTAACGTGCTAAGTTAATAAAAGCGCCGAATTTGAACACCTGCAATACTCTTACAACACACACTTTTAACGAAAATAATTTTTCTCTGACACATATAGCGAACTAAGAGATGCACGTTAACTGCTGAACTGAGAGTAATAATCTAGAAGCCATAAAAACACAATATGTTGACATATGATTAACTAACACCTGATTTCAGGCACGCATTTTTATTTCAATGTTCGGCCAGTTTTGAACAACAAATACTCTTCAGTTGACTCATGGAGTCTGGTAGACCAGCAAGTTTTAAGTAGTTTACAGTTCATAAGGCTTTATAAAGTGTTAGTTATATACAAACATGAAGAAAGTTGTAGTTAAATACGTTTATTTGCTATAAATTAGTTGTTAAATGCTGCTAAAATTGTAGATTTTGCTATGTTAAATCTTTAGTCTAATTTAAACATCAAATGAAATTTTCTAAGAACCTCTCACATAGAATATCTTACAAATTTGTAAAAAATACGTTAATTTCCTCTATTTTTTTTTTAAATAAAATAATTAGGAACTTATCAAGAATTTAATAATTAAGTGCCGCCAGAATGTCAAGAGCATTGTTAAAATACAATAGAACCTTCTAGAAATTTTTTCACATGTGATCTCGTCTAAATTTTTAAAAAAGTTGTATTGCTACAAATTTTAAAGATCTTTGATTGTGTTAGCCGATACTTGTTGGAAATTCATAATAAAATTATACAAAAAACAACACTATGGTTTAATTTCCAATATATTGGAAATTAAGACATATTGTTTTTTATAAAATTTTAAAGAGTCTCCTAAATCTATAAAAACAGTGTTTATTTTGTTCCCATAAATCTTTATTAATACTGACTACGGTGCATAATTTACTAAGAAAATTTTGTATATATATATATATATATATATATAATATATATTGATTGGCCGTTACTGTACGTGCAGGTCTGTGTTGCCAAACCTACGATTTTCTCCAATAATTAGGAATTTTCAAATTTTGGGTACAATTAATGTAACAAATCACAATAATAATAGATAATACACCGCACACGTAGTAAAAATAATGTTTAACCATAATTTCTTATCTATAATATTAAAAGAATTTCCTTGATTACAGGCCAAAGCAAGCTAGTAACTGACTTGATCGTTACTTGATGAAAATCCATTTTATTCAATTTTGATAGTAGAAAAAACAAAATATGTCGAGTACTGTTCGCCAATATAATAATAAACGAAGATTTTTGCAAGTGAAAATCTGAAAAAAAAATTTCCATTATCAGAATTGAAAGCAAGTTCGTTGATTCTTAAAGTTATTGCCCCTTAACAAATGGCTTTGACCTTTGAATGAACTCAGCAGTTTTATTTTGATGTACCTTAAATGGGCAGTTGCTCTTCATATAAAATATCCTAGGTTGTGCGTGACATAATCACTAAATGAACGAAACACCACTTTATATTGCAATTTTTACACGTTCACAGTTATTTATTTGTAATCTTATATAATGAAACTTCGTCTGTTAAGTAATTTTGACATTGAAATTTGATGACAAGTTATTTTTTGTGGATTCTGCTTTTTAGGCAAGCAATAAATATTTATAAAAATAGTAAAAAAAAAATTAAGAAACGAATAGCCCGAATGACAAATTTGGAAAAGGTTATTTGAAGTTTTTTATTCATATCGCTATTATAGTAGGATCTAGGAAAGGATTGGGTTTCAAAAATACAAGTAGGTGAGAGTTGAGAAAACTAATGATAAAACGTATCTATTCTCTCTCTTCACACAGTTGCATTTTGTGGAAAAGTACCAGTTGTTATACATTAAGTATATTACACTATTTAAAATAAAATTTAAAGCCTATTGCTACGACAACAAGAAAATTTTGACATCTACGGCAGCTAAGCTAGGTGATACCTATCTAAAATTTAACCAATTACATAGAAAACTATGGATCAAAACTTGGTTTACCTCAAAGCGCTACGTAGTGCTTACAGTAGGTAATGTCTTAATAGCAACATAAAATACATAAATGTCATTAACATTACAAAAAAATGGAAAGGCTCCTAACCACTAGAGAGCTACCTAGGCACGCTTCTCACGTAGTTTTACTACTTACACCTAAACCAAAAGCAACCGGTCGATCCAGTATGGTAATACACGACCAATTTATAATCATCGTGAACGCACCCTGAGGAATAGGTTGTTTACAATGTGAAAGACATGTGATGTTTTTTCCCATCAGCTCAGCTATTATGTATGTATAATTTGTTTACGTTGAAAATTCCCCAAAATTGAACATTTAACATCTGTTAAACAACTGAAAATACACAAAAAACATTAGAGGACCTTCAAGCATTGGTTGAAAATGTGAATAGAGGAAGTGTCGAAAAGGATCTGACGATAAACGCAGAAAAAAAAACTAAATTTGTGGTCGTTTCTAAACATCAAACCAGCAATTGCCAACTATTCCTCGATGGGAAACAAATAGAACGTGTAGAAAAGTATTTGGGCATCTATATCACATCCAACATTGACCAAGACACCGAATTTAAAATCAGAATAGAGCTTACAAGAAAATCTTTTTTAAAATTTGGAATAATGTTCTACAACAGGAATTTATCCCTCGCTCTAAGATTACGTTTCTTGGAGAGCTTCATGTGGTCTCAACTTTTGTAAGGAGTTGAGATATGGACGTTGAAGCAATACACTACTAAGAAGCTAGAAGCATTTGAAATGTGGCTCTGTTGAAGAATATTAAAAATACCATGAACAGCCAGGATCACTAATGAGTAAGTTAAGTTAAGGATAGGCCAAGACAGAAAACTCTTGAAAATCACATAAGTACAAAAAAACATCTTACTTAGGTCATATACTCAGAACCGACAAATATTCACTATTGCAAACTATCATGCAGGGAAGAGTTGATGGTAGAAACGGTGTCAGAAGATAGAAGAAGTCTTGGCTGAGAACCATCACAGAATGGACTGGCATGAATGTAAGGGAGTTGTTTTATGTTGTGAGGCACAGAGAAACATTTAGAGAAGTGGTCGCCAACCTCCACTAGGAGAAAGCATGGGAAGAAGAAGAAGATAGTGTCTTTACATTTGTTACATATGATAAAATTTTTACATTTTAAGTGATGGTTCAACAAAATTCGATTTTCGACAATGAACCTACAAAACTTGTATAATTAATTTGTTGATGTTATGAAGGAATTATTTTAAAAGCTAAATATTTTTGTATTTTTTCTTTATTAATTTCTTTTCTCAAATAATTAGAAGTTATATTATAAGAAATTTTAGTGCAGTAGATTCTCCTTTGGCTTGTTTTAGATAGATTATAGTTTTGTGATTGTAGTTATTCTTACAATCAGATTCCGGGATAAATGGGTTAAAATTTTTAATAAGTGATCATTTTTGGATTAAAATTTTCACAAGATGAAAATATTGAATATTTTTATATATTTTTTTTTTTATTTAATTTATTGCGAAAAGTCTAGCTAAATCTGACAACACTGTAGATTGAGTTCGATTCTTGCCTTTATTAGTGAGATTCACTATTTAAGGTTAATTTTCTGCAATCAGTTTTGGTACAAGGAGCCACCAGTTGCAATATATATATATATATATATATATATATATATATATATATATATATATATATATATATATACATATGGTGTATATATATATCTATATCTATATATATATATATATATATATATATATATATATATATATATATATATATATATATTTGTTACATAATACGAGGCTGGTTTTGGAGAACATCTAGTTTACGATTTCTGCCTGCCCTAGCTCCATGGTACGATGTGGGCGTACGGTAACAAGGGCACTGGTTTCCAGATCGGTAGGTCAATGTAAATATTTATTAATATATTTAAGTTTGGCTTGGTGACTTACATAAGTAGTAATTTGCAGAAATGTAATAACGTCGTGAAATATTAATGTTTGTTTCTGCGCATGAACAATGTTGACAATATTACGACATCCTCACCGATATCCAGTCAGAAAGGACAATTTCTATTAAGGCAAGTAGGAAACCGATAAAAAAAAGGTTATACTAGATAACTTGGCTTCCAGAAACATTGTACCAGCTTCTATTGGGTCCTGGAAATGTGATTAACAGTTTTAAAATTGCAAAAGCCTTAATTTACCGGTAGATACTAGATTTATTTGAGTAGCAAATATTATATCTAAATCAGGTACCCGGGTCATTTGCCTTATTTCTCGCCATTTCATCCGGTCACAACTTTCTGCAAAATCTTTAGTACTTTTGTCCTAACTTTTGTTGTTTGCAATAGTAACTTCATAAAACTGGAAAACCATTTTATTCAATTGATCATCTTTATTCGGTATAGCTGTCTATTTATTTTTAGATTTCACTTAAAAGATCTTCATTTGAGTGTGAATGTACTGATTTCACTTGGTGGATAATTAAAAATTTGTAACGAAATGTTATCTATATATTATAGTTTTGTATCTATTAAATCGCCGGAACATTGTTCAATATAATTAAAAAGTATTTTTCCATTCGTCTCCTTTGTCCACTACAAATACTTCAATAATATTCGTAAATTTAAATAATCATTATCGTGAAAATGAAACCTAGTAAAAACAAAGTGACGTTGTAAATACACACAACATATTTTTTTCTGATACTGATAGCCAATTATCTTTTCTGAAGATAGGAGGAATAGTTTTTACTTAACATCGGCTTACAATATTACTAAAATGCCATGCTTTGGAAAAAGAAACGAAAAGTCTATTAATTAACGTGCTAAGTTAATAAAAGCGCCGAATTTGAACACCTGCAATACTCTTACAACACACACTTTTAACGAAAATAATTTTTCTCTGACACATATAGCGAACTAAGAGATGCACGTTAACTGCTGAACTGAGAGTAATAATCTAGAAGCCATAAAAACACAATATGTTGACATATGATTAACTAACACCTGATTTCAGGCACGCATTTTTATTTCAATGTTCGGCCAGTTTTGAACAACAAATACTCTTCAGTTGACTCATGGAGTCTGGTAGACCAGCAAGTTTTAAGTAGTTTACAGTTCATAAGGCTTTATAAAGTGTTAGTTATATACAAACATGAAGAAAGTTGTAGTTAAATACGTTTATTTGCTATAAATTAGTTGTTAAATGCTGCTAAAATTGTAGATTTTGCTATGTTAAATCTTTAGTCTAATTTAAACATCAAATGAAATTTTCTAAGAACCTCTCACATAGAATATCTTACAAATTTGTAAAAATACGTTAATTTCCTCTATTTTTTTTTTAAATAAAATAATTAGGAACTTATCAAGAATTTAATAATTAAGTGCCGCCAGAATGTCAAGAGCATTGTTAAAATACAATAGAACCTTCTAGAAATTTTTTCACATGTGATCTCGTCTAAATTTTTAAAAAAGTTGTATTGCTACAAATTTTAAAGATCTTTGATTGTGTTAGCCGATACTTGTTGGAAATTCATAATAAAATTATACAAAAAACAACACTATGGTTTAATTTCCAATATATTGGAAATTAAGACATATTGTTTTTTATAAAATTTTAAAGAGTCTCCTAAATCTATAAAAACAGTGTTTATTTTGTTCCCATAAATCTTTATTAATACTGACTACGGTGCATAATTTACTAAGAAAATTTTGTAGACAATTACTTACAATTATTTATTTTTTTCTACCCGCCAACCTTTCAGCCCTCTTCAAATGGCTTCCAAGGAATTTATTTGTACCTTTTCCCATCTGATATTTCTATCTATATTCTATGACTCTAAATTGTTTTCTGTTATAAAATGGCCAACGTCTAGTTATAAGTGACTCATGTTTTTTTTCCCTAAAAATTTACATGAAACTTCTTTAGCATCAATAGGTGACTAGAATTTTAGTCTTTTATGTAGTCTTCTAACCCACTTCACAAACAGCTAAGTCATTTGTAATATATTCTAGACAAAAACGTTTCGTAAAATATCACTTTATATTTCTTTAGGTCTTTGTTACTAAGTAGATAAGGACGTGTTGAGTCATATCACAGAATGTATCATGTATTGTTTTGCCAAATAAATTTTGCATTTAGCCTTTATTTTAAAAATGGATTTGGTTAATGGTGTAATTTTTATTACACTTAAGAAGTCCTAACCATGCCATACCATGGACCATTTTAGTATCGATTGCAGGGGATAATTTAAACTATATTGAATTTCAAAAACTAAATTTTATCAGATTTTCTCGCCTCGACAGGAAAACTGTTCGGTACATGGCACCTATATCATCAAGAGATAACACCCTAATTTGGTTCCAATAAAGTTTGATAGTCGATAAGCTTAATTAAAGATATTACTGCTATTAAGAACCAATATATAAAGAAGTTGTACAGTTCAAATTTAGTTTTTACCATAGAAATTTTTTCAAGGATTTTGTTAGGTAAAAGAATATCAAAATCTTTGGTGCCCTATACGAAATAATTAAAAACTACATATTTTTCCTACTCAGTATATATCACCACTACAGTGATGATCGCTCCTGATGAAGTTAACATGGTTAGCGAAACGCGCGTCGAGTGCAAAAATAAAGTGTTTGGTGTAGTGGCGATATATACTTAGTAGTGTCATTGTGCCGAAGATTCCATATTTTCCGTCTATTCTTGAAGAATCAGAAGCGGTGAACATTTTGCTATAAAGTTACTATTATTTGGATATTATACTAATTAAATATTCTGTTTTTCGTGTTCCCTTTAAGGACAATCAGGTGGCAAATTGGAAAACGTCATACTGAATATCAGATTGGAATACATGTATTCTCCAGAATACTTATTTAACAGGATCTGTAAGATAGAGTTAATGTATCAGAGACACTGGAAGAATTCAGACTTCTGACAAAAACTTGGTACACATACGGGTCAAAGCTTAAGCAAGGAACTAGTGCAGGAATACGTAATTTGACAATAAGTTTAGTATTTTATTAGAAAGATAGGGATTTTAGTAGATAATCAGGCTCAACTGAAAACTAGGACAAGCCTAGAAGAGAGATCCAAACTAATTGGTTGTGAGTCGGCTGAGAGTGCACTGTATCCTATTTTATTAATTCCTATACGATTATAGAACATATAATTTAAGAAACCCAAAATAAGTAAATAAATAAACAAATTGGTCTTTAATTGCCATCATCCATACGTAAAATATAAAAAAAAATGTTAAAAGTGTGACAAGGTCTAGCATGGCTCTCTATCTAACCACCCTTATACAACAAACTTTCACCTAGGATAAAATTAATAAGGAAATAATAGGGAAGAATTAAGTAAGTAAATACATAAGCAAAAGCAATAAAAACACAAAAATAAAAAATTCAACAATTTTGTGAAAAATTAATAATAACAACTTTAATAATCATAAAGAAGTTTGCACAATTTATTTAGTTATTGTCCTCTCCCAATCTTAATATATTTCTCTACCTTTCTTTTAAAGTTAACGAATGTAAGACTTAATATCATCTGATAGCCCGTTAAAAGTGTTTTCTACATTGTATTTAAAGGAACGTTGGAGAGTTGCAGTCCCATGCTTTGGAATTAAAAAAAGATTTTGGTAGCTTGTTACCCTTTGGTAGATATAACTTCCCTTAACAAATTCGTCATATAATTATTTAAATTGTCTTATATAGTTATTTTAAAGACCAATGTTGCTAGAGACAATGTAAACCTCTCTTTAGTGTACAACCAAGAGGAGTTTAGACAAACTGTAGTTCTATGATCGAATTTACGCATTCCATAGCTTTATCTGTGGCAAGCGTTTTGCAATTTTTGTAAAATATTTCTATTTTTTATAGTCGGACACTGCCACAACACGGTATCTTCTTATGCTATGTCAATTCAAGCTTAGCATCAATACTGAGTACATCTTGTATAAAACTTATAAATATCTATACAAAAGTTGAAAGTTAGCATATGATTTTCGTAATAACAATGATGTGTCGTGATCAAATCTCAAGTTTGTGCCAAGACACGTGCCCAAATTTTTACTAGTCTTAGAAGATGACAATCGTAACCCCTTAAGGGTAATATTACAATCGTAGTGAGTAACTATGGCAGCAGAAATACCCCTTGGCGAACAACAGAGTTGGCGAGGATACGATGTAATAAAGAGTATGTAGAATTTGGCCCAAAATGTGCTCATAAAATAGGCTGTTGTGAAGTTCTTACATTTTCCAGATATGTATGCCGCTATTTTAGTGAATAGTCTATATGAAACTGTTATCTTGCTGTTAACTCTTCCCTACACAAATACCATTTTATAAGTTTCTTGCCCTACGAAAAAAAATAAAGATCCTTGCAGGACCTTGCTATCCTGCTCACAGTATACACACCAAATCTTGCATTCATCTGTATTCATCGAAGCAGAATGGCTTCACAAGAAAAATTTAAATGGTTACGAAACACGGATAATTCAATAGAATATTTTCAAAATAAAACGAAATAATATTCTAGTAAAAAATTAGCTCAAATTATAATGGTAACGTCAGTGGACTTTCAATTCGATTGGAAAAATCTAGCCTTATTTTAACTTATTATTATATTATTATTATAAAATATATATTTTATTAGATAAAAAGACTTCTGTATTTTTGAATGTAAAAACACAAGTTATTTTCCGAGTGAAATAGAAATTACATGGAACAAGAATTTTATTTAAAATGTTGAACTGTAATGGATATTTTGAAATTTTATACATTATGTAGCATTTTAGGCCGACTATATAGTATACACAAAAACTTAGGTTTTTAAGCTTCTATATTTTCAGTGAGAGGCTTATGATGAATCCACTTAGAGTGCTCTGTATTTGTTCCCTTTTTCAATAACGATATGAAATAACTTTCAAATTTTATTTCTATCTCGTTACTACATTCATGTTTCTTTTCCAGTTCCTCAGAAGAAAAGTTAAATTGCGTGTTTTCCCTCGAACTCTCAGCTTTTTTTTTGCTTCTTTAAAAGTAATTGACCACATAAATAAACCTCGTAAATTTTATTTATGTGGTCATTTTTGAAATATCATTAGATATCAAAATTTAAGAACAAAATTTAAACATATCAACTAATATTATTTTCGTTGGGTTTAAGATTATGATTTTCCATAGTAGGTATATATTTTAAATTTGCTTACAAACGGTAACTCTGTTACGTCACTAAGTGGCAGCGAACCGTCACTTGGAGTAAGTCGACGGTGTCCAGCGACGGTGCTCCGTCCGTGTGACGCGACAGAGGCCCATGTGTAACATTTAATTTTTAAGAGTGTCATTTACCCTATTTGTTAATATATACTGGGTCAGTCAGAGACACCTATTAAAATAGTACAAATAAGATAATACATTCATGTTTCTTTTCCAGTTCCTCAGAAGAAAAGTTAAATTGCGTGATTTCCCTCGAGCTCTCAGATTTTTTTTTTTGCTTTTTTAAAAGTAAAGGAGTACCTCGTAAATTTTATTTGTGTGATCATTTTTGAAATATCATTAGGTATCAAAATTTAAGAACAAAATTTAAACATATCAACTAATATTATTCTCGTTAGGTTTAGGATTATGATTTTCCATAGTAGGTATATATTGTAAGTTTGCTTACAAACGGTATCTCTGTTACGTCACTAAGTGGCAGCGAACCGTCACTTGGAGTAAGTCGACGGTTTCCAGCGACGGTGCTCCGTCCGTGTGACGCGACAGAGGTCCATGTGTAACATTTAATTTTTAAGAGTGTCATTCACCCTATTTGTTAATATATACTGGGTTAGTCAGAAATACCTATTAAAATAGTATAAATAAGATAAGACCCTTTATCTTATTTGTACCGTTTCAATAAGTGTCTCTGAGTGCCTTAGTATATATTAAAGACTAGAGTGAGCCAAACTCCTAAAAATTATATGTAGTTGTCCTTTCATTAATGTTTATCCACTGTTTAAAATTTCCAGAACTAGATATCTTTATTTGTAATTATTTTTTGTCTATTTTATTATTTTTATTTATAACAAGTATATTATTAGTATCGGGCTAATTAGCTAGGACAGTAATTATAGTCTACAATACCTACCACTATGTCCGAGCTTCGTGCTGTTACTAAACTGGTGTCTTCTTTTTAAACGACCTTAATAAGGTGAACGACATGATAGGGACCTCAGAGAACTTAAAGACTGACAAGTTTTTGTTGAATAATTATATTCTATTCTGGCTTATATATTTAGATCATTATTTGGGTATTACACGTTACTAAATATTTGATCAGTGAACAAATAAAGAAACCATACTTTTGGAAAATGCAGCAATTTATTACTTACTCTACTCCAAACTACCTTGTAAAAAACGAAGCTAAAAAATGAGAATCTAATGTATTTCAACACATTTTATGGTGTTCTTTAATTTTAATCTACTCATATGTAGTATCCTTTGATAGTCATGTCACAGTCATGTATTAGGGTCTTTTTAAGCTTCTACATCCACATTCGCAAAATATGTTCAGAGTCGAAGGGTAAGCCTCTAAAATAATACTTTTTAGAGATCAAACAATAAATAGAAGGAGTTTTAATTATTCTCTCAAGATATCGTTTTACTTAAAATTTAAAGCAAATTTATCAGATTTGAAATTCTGTATTTGTGTTATATATTTTTATTATGAAAAAATTTTTTTATAGCAGGAATTTTGTATGTAAGGAAAAAAACAAATGAATAACAACATTTTGCGAATATATTGCGAATACTTTTAAATAATATTTGGTTTTCCGCCATTTTTACCAGCATGCTTTCAAAGATCAACGACGAACAGTTACCCTGAATTCTCATAATATTTGTTCTTAAAAAAAAAGTCCAGTATATTTTAAGCACTCAGGAATAACATAAAATCAATAAACTTAAATGATGGTTTCTCCCGCAATCCATGCCATGATGATTGAGAGACTCTTTACTCGTCCGCTTATAGGTATGTTTTCATTTAGCTAACATTGCGAAAAACATCATTTTCATCTTTTTAGTTTGACAGGTTTAACAAGATTTCAATAAATATGTGGGACGCTATGTAAAAATAAGAATGTAGATGACAATTTTAAGCCTTTGATTTGTTTTAGAATTAAATTAGCAGTTAAACTAAACACAGCATACAATATAATTTCATAAGTTTGTTAAAATAGTAGAGGGCCATATTTTCATTAGATTTTAAGACGGCTGCCTACACTAATCAGATCTTATACTAATGCGAGTGATGTTTTAAACTAGGAGAATTTATGTTTTAAAAAATCACAGAAGTTCAAAAAACTTGTCTTATTTCGTTTGCAACTGATACGGCTGGGAACTGCTGAGAAAACAGTCTGGCTATCTTTCTTTGTTGTCGGTAAATTTATAAGTTCAAAATCCAGGTTCATCTCGGAAATTTTGATGGTTCTGATTTTGGTTTCTGATTTTGCCTTTAATTTTCGAGATGTTCCTGAAAATCTGATACTTTATATATAGTATTATTATTAAGGGGAAAATATAGGTAAAGATTGTCCATCCATTATTTTTATTGATTAATGTGGGATCAGTATTGATTCAATTTATTAATTACACCGTCCTGCGAAATATAACTTTTAATTTCCCCTTTAAATCATAATGCTTTTTTTGGGTATTTCTTTGTCTTCTTAAAAGACCTAGTCTGTTCGAATGTTGGCAATCATTGTGGCTATTATTACTTTATCCACTACAGCTCTAAAAAGACTACTAGTATTTGTTGACAACCAATTTCGCAGATTGTTTAGAGAGATACCTCTGCGTCTTGGTCCCCTTTTTCCAAACCTCTCCTTGGAGTATTTGCTGTAGTATAGTGTATGTGAGAATTTCTCATTATGTTTCCTATATGCTCCAATTCTCCTAATTTAACAGTTTCCATAATTTTCAGTTTCTAGTTCATAAAACATCCTCTTTGGTAATATGGTCAGCATAAGAAATTTTGAAAATTATGCGATATAACCATAATTCAAATGCTTCAAGCCTCTTAGAAGTAGCTTCTAGCGTCCAAGATTCTACATCATAAAGAAGGACACTGAAGATATAACATCTTATTTTTGTGCTTAATTTTATTCCTGAGCTTCTGAAAAGTGATGTCATTTTGAGAAACACTGCTCTAACTTTTTCGATGCGGCAACGAATTTACGTTCGTATATCATGGTACCTAGATATGAATATTGTTGAGTTGTTTGTATTTGTTAACCATCAACAAGGTAGTAGGAACCGGGAGACTTGCTGATTACCATATACTTTGGTCTGATATTAAGTTTGAGGCCATTTCGATTACTGATATCATTTATTTTTGACATAAGATGTTGTAGACTCTTTAAGTTATCAGCCATAACCGCCATATCATCAGCATAATGAATATTATTTATTCGCTCCCCATTAAGCAGCATTCCTTCATCAGACTCTTCCAGTGCCTCTTGAAAGATTTGCTCAGAGTATATATTAAACAATAGTGAAGGCAAGACACAACCCTGCCATACTCCATCTTCAATTGATATTGCTTCTGAACGCTCCCCTTCTGCCTTAATAAATGCCATCTGGTTCCAGTAGAGGTTGCTAATAATCCGAAGATTCTTTCCTTCTAGCCTAAGGTCTTTCAGAATTTCAAACATTTTGTAAGTTTGGACTCTATCAAAGGCCTATTGGTAGTCGAACAGGCACCGATATATGTCAGAATTAATGTCGCTGTATCGCTGAATCAAAACCTGCGTAGAAAATAAGGCCTCTCTGGTTCCCATGGCGTCACGAATGCCGAATTTTGTAGCTGACATGTTTCCATCACACAATTTGTATATTCTCCTTTGAATGATTTTCAGAAATGTTATTAAAACATGGCGTATGAGGTTAATTGTTCGATATTCTCCGCATTTTTTAGCGCCTGCATTTTTTGGGATCGTCATAAACTCAAACTTTCTGGTATTCTGCCTAAATCATAGATTTTACTGTAGATCATTGTAGGCCACTTAATCCTATCCTCATCAAAGAGCTTAAGAGACTCTCTATGGAATTCATCGGAATCGGTGGCTTTTCCATTTTTTAGTTGGTTTATTGTAATGCGCATTTCATCGGTGGTAATACGTGGCCCAAACAAGTCTATTGAGCATTATGGTTGATCTGGTCTTGCATCAGAAAATAACTCTGTGATATAGTTTTGCCATATCTTCATTTTCTTCTTCTTATCGATAACAGCAGCTGATGTATTAAAAGTCCATCTGACGTGCTCTGTTCCCCGGTTAAGTCTTTGATTTTTCTATAGCTATTAAAGCTATCATACTTTCTCTCATACTCCTCTATCTCTTTGCATCTTTCACCATTCCACCTATCTTGAGCTGTTCGAATTTCTTTCTATATTTGTGTGTGTCGTCTGCTATATTCTCTTTTGTTACTTCTGTTTTGCGTGTGTCTTAGAATGTCATCTGTCATCCATTCCTTCCTTTTATGTGTTTGTATCATAGTTAGATATTTATTCTTTAGCCCGCTTGTTATTTCATTTATCTTTTCTATCTCAGATTCTACGTCTTCGTTTAGCTCTGTGTCTCGGAGTTCTTTATTAAGATCTTTTTTAATTACGTTTGTTACATTTTCATCTTTAAGTTGTCGCACGTCGTATATGTTTTTTCTGTTTTCTTTTTAACTTTTTCAAGATAATTCTTAGAACCCCCACCAGGGCATTGTGATTTGAGTTTATATCCGCACTGGGATATGTTTTGACAGATGCAATACAATTTCTAAAACGTTTATTCACTAGAATATAGTATTTGATTTCTAGTGATATGGTCTAGTGAGTCTAGTGGAGACTTCCCCGTGTATAATCTTCGTGGTGGTAGGTTGAAGAACGTGTTAGTGATAATATAACCTATTTCTTCCCTGAAAATGTTTAGTCGTTGGCCTCTGTTATTTCTCTCACCTAGACCATATGGTCCTACGGAAGTTCCTGACCTACCACTCTCATTCTTGGCGTTAAAGTCTCCCATTATGACTGTTAAGTGTCATTTTGATATTGCTTTTAGGACTTGTGTTATTTGCTGGTAAAATTGCTCGACCTCTTTATCCTGTTTATCTGCAATGGGAGTATATGTTTGTATAACGTTAGGAGGAACAGGTTTCGTTATTATTTGGAGAAGTATTATTCTGTCTTATTTAAGCGTAAAATTTGTGACGCATTTGTTTGTAGCTTTGTCAACTATAATTCCCACTCCATACTCATGTTTATTTTCTGCCGATCCTGAGTAGTACATTTTGTAATTTTCCATGCTACAGTGACCTGAACCTGGCCATCTTACTTCGCTTATTCCCATATGGGTGTGCCAAATCTTTTTATTTCTAGGATCGCTTTCTGAGTTTTTCCTGCCTTTCATAGAGTTTTTAAATTCCAGCTGCACATTTTGATGTTTTTCAATGTGTTCATTTTTGTTTTAGCAGTGTTCAAAACTCTCCCCCTGAAGATCCAATGGGGGGGACTAGAGACTCCGGAATTTGTCGCTGTGAATTTTGGTCCGTCTCAAGTATTTGATTTTCTTGATACCACTTAAACTTGAGTAGCATTCCCCTAACCGCTACTCCTACTACTCCGCTGCTCCCATGTATTTTCTTATCGGCTTAAACTCTGAATTTTTAATGCCATTTCAAGGTAGCATCTATGCGCGTGCGAGGGGTTTGACCAATGAGCGTTGAGCAAAGTGTAGTGTCAGTTGCCTATATAAACGGGCTAATCATCGTAAGAATCTGCAATTTTTGTGCCATCTATGAGGTCACAGCTGGCAAGTTGCCAACTTAGTCTCATAACTCCCTTTTGCCAGCTGACGTTACAGACCAGAGGCTGCCGAAGAGTTTTAGCAATAGTCCAAGTGCAGAAGAAGTGATCGATAATGACGTCACAGACCAGAAAGTGGTTGCTGACCAAAAGAATGATGATAGCGATGAGGGTTTGTCTAAAGATCCTTATTATGGTGATGAGAAGTGTGCAAGACTTTATTATGAGGTTTATTACTAGAATGCTAGATGCTAGATGTGAAAAAGGCGTTAATGAAACTAGTGGGGTCATTTATTGTTAAAAAGTTGTAGAAGAAGGCCTTGTATAAGATGTTAGAAAGGTTATCAAAAAAGGCCTTATGTGAGATGTTGTTTGATAAAAAATAGATGAAAAATTCCTTATATTAGTAGTAGAAGATGTTAAAAAAGGCAGTATATGTGGTTAGATGAAATATGAATTAAGATAGGCTTTTCTCGTTTTCGTTATAAATCAGAAATGTTCCAGATAAACGTTCGTTTTTAAAATACAATACAGGCATATAACAATTTGATATATTAAAGGTAAAATAATAAATATACATAATGAAATAAAAAATAAATTTTCAGTTTCACTTCGGCTTTTTGTTATATAAATAGGGTTTTATAGCACTACGGACATGTTAAAATTATTTTTGTAAAAATATACCTCTACCCCTAATCTTTTACCAACAATAAAAGACTAAAATAATTTTACTGTCAGGAAAAAATGCAGCTGTTGGAATTAAGCGCTTTTTATAAATAGACATTATAAGTAGACCTATTTTCAAGGGATTTAAATACAGGATGGAAATATTGAAATAAAATCATATATATATATATATATATATATATATATATATATATATATATATATATATATATATATATATAATCAGCTGCTGTTATCGATAAGAAGAAGAAAATGAAGATATGGCAAAACTATATCACAGAGTTATTTTCTGATGCAAGACCAGATCAACCACAATGCTCAATAGACTTGTTTGGGCCTCGTATTACCACCGATGAAATGCGCATTACAATAAACCAACTAAAAAATGGAAAGGCCACCGATCCCGATGAATTCCATAGGGAGTTTCTTAAGCTCTTAGATGAGGATGGGATTAAGTGGCTTACAATGATATACAATAAAATCTATGATTTAGGCAGAATACCAGAAAGGTAGTTAAGTTTGAGTTTATAACGATCCCAAGAAGTGCAGACGCTAAAAAATGTGAAGAATATCGAACAATTAGCCTCATAAGCCATCTTTTAACAACATTTCTGAAAATCATTCACAGGAAAATATACAAATTGTGTGAAGGAAACATGTTAACTACAAAATTCGACATTCGTGATGCCATGGGAACCAGAGAGGCCTTATTTTCTATGCAGGCTTTCATTCAGTGATATAGAGATATCAATTCTGACATATATCATATTACAAAATGCTTGAAATTCTGAAAGACCTTGGGTTAGATGGAAAGAATCTTCGGATTATTAGCAACCTCTACTGGAATCAGATGACATTTATTAAGGCAGACGGGTAGCGTTCAGAACCAATATCGATTGAAGATGGAGTAAGGCAGGGTTGTGTCTTGTCTTCACTATTTTTTAATATATACTCTGAGCAAATCTTCCAAGAGGCATTGGAAGAGTCTAATGAAGGAATGCTGCTTAATGGTTACCGAATAAATAATATTCATTATGCTGACGTACGGCGGTTATGGCTGATAACTTAAAGAGTCTAGAACATCTTACGTCAAAAATAAATGATATCGGTAATCGATATGACCTCAAATTTAATATCAACACAAAGTATATGGTAATCAGCAAGTCTCCGGTTCCTGCTACCTTGTTGGTGGTTGACAATCAATAAATACAAAGAACTCCACAATATTAATATCTAGGTACCATGATAAACGAACGGAAATTCGTTGCCGCAAGTGTTTCTCATAATGACATCACTTTTCAGAAACTCAGGAATAAAATTAAGCACAAAAATAGGGCTCCTAAGATGTTATGTCTTCAGTGTCCTTCTTTATGACGTGAAATCTTGGACGCTAGAAGCCACTTCTAAGAGGCTTGAAGCATTTGAATTATGGCTATACCGCGGAATTTCGAAAATTTCTTATGCTGACCATATTACCAACGAGGATGTCTTACGTCTCATGAACAAGAAACTGGAAATTATGGAAACTGCTAAAGTAGGGAAATGGAAGTATTTAAGACACATTATGACAAATTCCCACATATACGGATTACTACAGCAAATACTCCAAGGAAAGGTTTTGGAAAAAGGGGACCAGAACATAGGGGTATCTGCGAAATTGGTTCTCAACAAATACTACCGGTTTTTTCAGAGCTGCAGTGGATAAAGTAATAATGGCCACAATGATTGCCAACATTCGAACAGACTAGGTCTTTTAAGAAGAAAAAGAAATACCTAAAAAAAGCATTGTGTTTCAAAGGGGAAATTAAAAGTTATATTTTGCAGGACTGTGTAATTAATAAATTGAATCAATACTTATCCCACATTAATCAATAAAATTAATGGATGGGCAGTCTTTACCTATATTTTCGCCTTAATAATAATACTATATATAAAGTATCAGATTTTCAGGAATATCCCGAAAATTAAAGGGTGATGAACCCGGATTTTGAACTTGATTTTTTAAAACATAAATTCTCCTAGTTTAAAACATCAGTTGCATTAGTATAAGATCTGATTAGTGTAGGTAGCCGTCTTTAAAATCTAATGAAAATATGGCCCGCTACTATTTTAACAAACTTATGAAATTATATTGTATGCTGTGTTCAGTATAACTACTAATTTATATATATATATATATATATATATATATATATATATATATATATATATATATATATATATATATATATATATACGTATGTATATATAACCCCATATAACTTTATTCTTCGGTAAGGTTCTGCGTTCATATTTGGAATAAATATCCAGTAGTCTTTTTCAAGGCGTAATTTGACGCACAACATTATTACGCCTAATGGTTACATTTATTTGCTTTTCTCCCGCAACCGCTACATAGATAGTTGTTATTTATGGGAGTAGTTCTATTCAGGGGGTATTAAGTTGTTGAAAAGTAGCTAGTGTTCATAATAATGATTAAAACTCATATAAAGTTTAATTTGTAATATTAAATACATAGTTTACGTTTTAAATAACATTGCAGTTGCTACAAAGTATAAACTTAATTTCAAAATGATAAAAGTGTGAATTTCATTCCAAATTACTAATTCCCCACTGTAATTTACGTTATACATTTTAACTTTTTCATAGTATTAATGGCTAATGATAAAGAAAAATTACTATTATAAGTAGTGTATTTGTGGGAATACAAAGAGGTGCAAAGAGAAGGAGGAAGAGGAAACTATTTTCCTCCTCCTACCATCAGCATCTCACAATTTACCTCTCAACCTATAATAAAATCTCTTTATAAACCGGAGGCAAATATTTTGCTCCTCCTCCTCCTATTAACAATCTCACAAATTACCACCCACCTTATAATATCTCCTTCTTATAAACCTTATTTATTCCTCCACCTCCCAGAGTGCCTTCCCAGAGAGCATTTTGAAATCAATGTTAATATAGCTAAGGACAGTTTAATCAAACAACTTTGCCTGCCAGAGTGAGTTCGAACTATTAAACATAAGAAGAAACCGAAAAGATTCGAACCCAGCGAAAACAACTTTCATTGTCGATTTGATTTCATTATCAAATATTACAGAATAAGGTATTTAAATAAAAACTACTAGAATTCTTGCAAATAGAAATATAAAATTAACTTCTATCTATTTTTGTCCACATCATTTTCTTCCATCTCATTTTTTTCACTCTCATTTTCTGTGGAGAGTATTCTATATTCGAAGATCTCATTCCATTGCTCACACTCATTAGTGTGAGGTGGTATCATACTAACTGTCCATCCTTCAGTAATTATGCATTCTTCGGGACTGAGAGACACACCACTATTCGCGGTTCTGCTTCTATTTGGTGTCACGAAGAATACGTAGTCAAATGTTATCGGTAAATAAAATGCTCAATGCACTCTTTCATTAACACTATTCAAAATTTCGAAATAAAAAAAGGACTTTACGTTAATTCTGAAAGACATTTTTAGTTATAATACTTATTTGTTTGGAGAATTCTACTGGTAGAACTGATCGAGTTAGAACGCAGCAAATGCCTCCGACAGCTTCACTCCTATGTATAACAAAAGAGTGGTAGGAGAAGGTAGGTGCCTTTGTGAAAGGCAAAAGAAGCAAAAACAAGTTCAATGTGGTTTCAAACTTGAAAAATTAGGTAGGTGGAGTTAAATTCCAATATCATATAGGAAAACCACACCCCTTTATTTTAAACACCAATAGTATTGCATTCCTACCTCTCTCACATTTCTTTTCTTACCATAAATTAGCGGACAACCCCCCTCTGTCCCCGCGCGCGCTGTTCGTTACTTATCCTCCACACGCTTCGCGCGTGACTTTCTGCATCTGACAGGTGAGCACTTTTTACGCTTCGTTCGCGACTCTCTGCCTCTGACACATGCGTGCATTTCACACTTCTGCGCTCCGTGCGATCTGCGAGCTCCCAGAAGAGAGTTTTTTCACACTTCTGGCCCTCCGCATGCTGGCAGATGAGCGCCAAAAAAAAAACTTGTTTAGAAGGGGTAACTGTTTGCTGGCATAAAGTTGGTTTAGTAACCGACATTATCTTCTTGACGTTATTTCGTAGCCTCAGTTGAGTTCGAGCATTTGTTTATATACTCTAAATCGATATTCGTGATTTTTAGATTTTATCATGTTTTCATTTAACTTTTCGTCCGAATCTAGTATGGTTGGTAGTGGTGAAGATTTTGAAAAAATATTGTGTTTCTTTAAATAATCAATGAATGAATGAATAATGAAATTAATGTAAGATTTGACGATGTAACTACTGCATGGGTATTGCTTGGTTTAGATATGTCTGATTTAAATAATTTTGGTTTAGATAATAATCTTTTTATGTCTGACCTTAATAATCTTGTTAATATTTAGAATTTAATAACATAGCGCTCCCTACATTAACAGATTTTTGTAATTTTGACGATGTTGTGAATGAACAGCCATAGAAACTCATATTCAACCCAAAACTAATTCAAAATTTTAAAAATAATCAATTTTTAGTTCAAGAGACACAATAGTCAAATGTCTTTTAACTTGAAGGATTATATTTCTATTAATAATTCAAATTCTTCGGTTCAACTCCCTGTGTCAGTCTCTAATCACTCGGATTATTCTACTCAAACAACCTCGCTAGCATTGTCTCAAAATACCAAAATTGCTGAAATTAGCAATGTTCTTTCCCAAAATTTTGATTTTAATAATTTGTCACAATGTTTTGAAATTCCGGAGCTGAATTTTGAAATCGAGAATCATAGGGCTGACGGTTCACACAAACCACTTTTACAACAAAATTTACAATCTGTGTTTGATAATGATACTAACAAATCGATTTTATCCACACCTTCAACCCTCTACGCCATCTTTGGCAACTTCGGCAGAACATTTTGAACTCGAGGTTCATCCGACTGAGGGAGGTTTACACAAACCACTTTCACAACAAAATTAGGAATGTGTGTTTGATGATGATTCTAACCAATTTATTCAGTACACACAACAACCCCCTTTGGAAATTTTTAAATCGAAGTTAATACAGCCGAGGATGGTTTATCAAGCAACTTTCGGTTAAATAAAATTAAGATTTATGTTTCGAAATAATGAGAAAGATGAAAATGTTAGCGATTCAGACAACCAGTCAAGTCTATTTCGAAATTTAAATCGCGTTTTACTTCTCCTTTTTTCGAATCCTTTAATATGAAATCTTTTGACTTCTGGGTTAATAGTAAATCAATCCAAACAATTAATAATACTTCCGATCAGACCCAAACTTTTCAAGATTATTCTTTGCCATTAATTATTCTACTGTCAAAAATAAAAAGCCTGCGCGGCGAAAATCTGCCACCAATATAAAGGGTTTAGGTTTTATGTTAAATTCTCGTTACAAAATCCGAAACGATTCTCCCAAAGAAGCTGTGATGTGGAATCGAGTCAAATTTTGTTTCGGTGAATATGTTAATTCTATTATTTAATTTTATCTCTATAATCTATAATATATTTAAGCAGTGATTTTTTAAATTATCCTTCATTTCGAATTTAAGACCACATAGTTTCATTAGCGGTGTTTATGATGTATACTTATAAAATTTGTAGAGTAAGTTTTACTCGTCGTGATATTCTTTTTCGCCATATGAAAAGGAAATGTAATTTCAAGTTGTCCAAACCAAAAGTGTGTTCCCTCTTTATTGATAATGAATAAACTTCTACATCTAGGCGAGGTAAGTTTTAACAATCTTCTTTATATAATTTATATTTTTGACTGCTTAAGTATTTTAATGTATATTCAAATTATTACAAGATATATAATTCGATGTGGGTAATATAATATAAGCTTGAAATAAAAGGCAAGTCAACCCCCACACAATCGAAGATTATTTATAACAGTTCAGATATCCCAGATGTTATCTAAAACTATTACGAAATAACACACAGAAAGGTCGAAGAGTTAGCAGAAAGTTATTGTGGTAATTAGGTTATTATTTTTTATTTTTTTCATTGTGTTTTTCTAGTTTCAATGTTAACCCAACCAAACTTCTTTGAAGTTTGCTCGTTATTTTAATTACTAATTTCGAATAATTTGATATTTTAATGGTTATTTTTTGTTTCAGGTTTGACTTTTATATTTGGAGGTCAACATAAACAAACACAACCCGCTGAGAGCTTCGGAGTATAGTCCTCTTCCCAATAAAATTGAAAAGAAATTTGCAACCATCAACATGTGCAACGACAATGATAATTGCTTCTTTTTTTTATGGTCTGTCATAGCAGCTTTACACAAACCGAACGGATTGGAATATCAAATGTCGTCTTACCCTCATTTTTCTACATTATTCGATATTTCTTGTATTGATACCCCATTTCAGCTAACTAATAATAATAACTTTGAAATTGTAAATGATATATTCGGAAAAAAAAATTAAAAAGAGAGCAAAGATATTGTTATGAAGTGATAGGACCATTGCATTAGACGAAACAAAAACGATTTCGTCATGTTAATTTACCATTGATTAGTGATGATGATGGAAAATTTCAATATTGTTGCATTAAAAGTTTATCTAGGTTATAGTCTAATTAATTTTCAAAACATTATGGAAGAAAGTTTCTTTGCAGTGGAGGATTACCATATTTCCGAACCAATAATGATTTAACGAGACATAATGAATATGATTGTGGTCATGTTAGAATTAATTTACCATCGCCATCATCCAAAATTGATAAATTTGGTAACATTGTGCCAGGAAATATTTTAAGATTTACCAATATTCAAAAACAGTTGGAAGTTCCCTTGGTTCTCTATGCAGATTTTGAATGTGTTCTTAAACCACTAAGTAGCAGTGTAAACGATTTTAATCTTAACAGCGCTTATATTGTTAAACAAGTTGAACATGTTCCATATTCATTTGCTTACTATATTAAATGTTCTTTTGACGACAACGCATCTAAATATGAATTTTATAGAGGTTCTAATTGTGATTAGGTTTTTATTAAGCTAATAAAACGAGATGTGTTTGATATCTATAATAAATATTTAAAATCAAATTAACCAGTGAGTAATTTAAACGAGTTGGACGGCATGTATCATAATTTTACAAATGAATGTCATATTTACGATAATTATGCATGGAGGTGATAAAGTTGCAGACCATGATCACTTATTACAGGTTTTTATAGATGTTCGGCTCACTCTAAATGTAACCTAAATTTCAAATTACCAAATTTTGTTTCGGTTATATTACACAACCTGAAAAAATATGATGTTCATTTAATTAATAAAAATTTATGTTAAAATAATAAACAATTGAAAGTTATTGCGCAGAATACGGAAAAGTATTTCATTTGAAAAATATATGAGTGTAGACACATATGTTGATAAACAATCAGGAAAGCTAAAAAAGAAACAGCTTTGCATAAGATTTATATATTTTTTATCAAAATTATCTGGACCTTTAATAGACCAACAAAGTCTAGAAATTTTTAAATTTTTTAATGAAAAGGAAAAGTTTGATTTGATTAATCAAAAAGCGGTTTTTCCTTATAGCTATATCACAAATTTTTCCAAATTAGATGACCATATGTTGCCTAAAAGGGAACAATTTTTTAACAATCTAACAGGTGAAGATATTATAAATAATAGGGCTAAAATTATATGGAATTTATTCAATGGTAATTCGATAGGAGAATATTCAGATATTTATCTGAAATCAAATATGTTGCTTTTGCCAGAAATTTTCCAAAATTTTAGAAAGACCTGTCTAAATACCTATAAGCTAGATCCTGTACTGTATTATACTTTTCCGGGATTAAATTTAGATGCATGTTTAAAATACAGTCATGTAAAATTAGAACTTTTAACAGATACCGATATGTTACTTTTTTTAAGGATAATATAAAAGAAGGAGTTAGTACGTGTGTTACTAAAAAAATCCATCGCTAACAATAAGTTCCTTGAAAACTTCAACTCGTCTAAACCTAATAAACTTATTTTATATGTTGATGCAACTAATTTGTAGGTTACGCTATCTCTCAATATCTTCCACAAAAAGATTTTGTTTGGTTATCTCAGAAACAAATTGATAATTTTAATGTCACAAACAGTTCCGACACATCTGAAAAACGATATGTGTTAGAAGTTGACTTAAGATATACTACTGATTTGCAATATTTTCTCAATGAATTTCCTTCTTTTCCTGAAAACTATACTCCACCTAATTCAAAACATAAAAAATTAATTCGCAATTTACTAAATAAAAAGCGATATGTGGGTCATTATACTTTATTGAAACAATGTCTTCGACATGGACTCAAATTAAACAAATTTCATAGAGTTCTAGAGTTTACACAATCTCAATGGTTAAAAAATATATTGATTTAAAAACTAAATTAAGAAACACCTATAAACATGAGTTTAATAGAAACAATTATAAACTTAATAATAGTATATATGGAGAAACTATGGAAAATGTTGACAGGCTATCTGACATTTGATCTTAGGTGGCCAATGGGAAAAAAAATGGTAGGAAAGTTTGGTGCTGAAAATTTAATTACAAAACCACAATTTAAAGAATCGGTAATTTTTAATGAAAATTTAGTTGCTATTTTAAATGAAAAAAGTTCTAGTTAAATATGACAAGCCTGTTATGTTGGACTATTATGTGTGGTTTCTTTTATAATTTCTTAAAACCATTATATCAAGACAAGGTAAAATTATTATACACAGATACTGACTGAGATTTTGGAAACAGAAACAGATAATATTTACGAAGATAGGAAAAATTATATTCACATTTTTAATACCTCTAATTATAGAATTAATAATATACATAATATGCCAATAACTAATTCTGTGATAGGTAAATTTAAATACTAAAACCGTTTGTTTTATGTATGTGTTTCTATCTGGAATGCATAATATGTACACATAAATAATTAATAAGTCAGTTTTATCCTCAGCTAATGATAAAAGATGCAACATTCATAATTGTTATGGTACACTTGCTTGCGGACGAATTTTTGAATCTTCTCTTTACCCGCTCCACTTTACCTACTTGATATAAATAAAATTGTCAGATATCTCAGATTTTCAATTTTATATAGCATTGGGTGTTGTCTTAGATTTAGAAATGTCTTTAGAATATTTTAAAAAGGAAATTGCTAATATTGCCTATGGAACCTATGAATAAAGATTAACCTCTTTTAAAACACGGAATGGAAAGTTGAATCCTGAAATATTATCTGCTTCTGGCTTTTATTATTTAGGGATTAAAAATATTTGCAAATGTTATTATTATGGTGTAGAAATATTTCAATGGATGTATGAAGATTGTCCTATTGATGAACAATACAAATTGTATAAACATTGTGATTTAGCAGAGTGTTTGCGAAAGTATGAAATTAAAAATAACGAGTTAGCATTATTATCAAACAAGAAGAATGATTATATATTATATTTTATAATGTATACTTTCATGATTTTTTTACAAATTTTCTGTACCTATCTAAACATATCTAAATAATAAAACAATTTGCTAATATTTTCCATTGTTTTTAAACTCTTGGTGATAGTAATAAAGTTATTAATATACTTATATATTTTTTAATGAAATCTATCCTTTTATATGTATAATTATGTATTATACATATATAACCCCTATCATGCAAAACACAGTATAATTTATTTTTCGAAAGATGGTGTTCTTGTAAATGATGAATTGTATTATAATATGACATATAAAAAAATCAACAATAATAAGATTTTACTTCTTTATTTTCATATAAAATTCTCAATTTAAAGGAAAGTAACGTATTTTTCAAAAATATTATATTATTATGATAACAACGCTATTTCTGATACAAACTGAATAGAAAATTTTCATATGAAAAATTGCATATGTAATAAAAGCTACAATATGCTGCGTAATTTTAAATTAACAAATAAAAAAAACCTCTTATCTTATTTTTTTTCCACAGATTGTAAAAGTACTGGAAATAATGAAAATATATCTTTTATTTTAAACATTCTTCTATTCATTTGTGTATCCCTACTCCTCACCTTAACAGGATTTATATATTATAAATATTGGAACTGAATAAATCTATAATTGCAGTTTATGTGTTTTACCACAAAAACTAGATATATAGTTGAATGTAGAAGTGGTCAGATTCTTAATTCTAAAATATATTATTTAAACAAGTCTTCATCAAAGTTTGTAATTATTGGAATTGGTTTGGGCGATTTTTTTACCAAAAGTTGTTATTTGTGCACAAAAAGGATATAAGGACCTGAAATGAAGAAGATTGGTGTTATTGTGAATTCTTTTTATTCATATAATTATCAAATTTAATAATATAACAACATATTTTGAAAATTACAATAATTGCCCTATTGTAAACGTACAACAGAATGATGGCTGTTAGTTTTGTTTCTTTTGTGATTCCATAGAAAAGTTGTGGAAATTACCAGAAGTTATTGATTACGGAATTCAAATATATAAAAGACAAGAGTTTAAGACATATTTTAATTTGTTTCAATCGACTAATAATCAGTCGGCAAATTTGTTAACAAATATGTACAACACTTTAAATCTTCTACATAACCCAAATAGTGATAATGCATGTTGGAGCTAATGAGACTCTATTCCGACTATATATATATATATATATATATATATATATATATATATATATATATATAAATATAGATATATTGTATTCTTGAACCATTTACAATATTTTTGGGTTTTAGGTTCATGGAAGAATCTAAACATATTGTTTTAACGTATCGCCACGAGTTTGGGACATTTTCAAAGATTTCTTCTTTTTTCTTTATTTTTTTGTTCTTACATTTCTAAAAGTATAAAATTATGTAGCTGTACATGATTGAGTTAAACCATAATAATTTTTTTTTTCATTTTAAAATCTAAATTATGAACACTTATGCACATACAAATTAAAATCGATAAAATTAAAATTATATATTTTATTATTTTGTACGTACCTTGAACCTCGGTGGTTTACTTTACTATGCAAAAGAATCCTACACAAAAGAAGGCTTGGTATCTTGTTAATTTTTTATTTGGTTGTTGATTTGCGATTTTTGTATTTATTAGGTGAGTAGCGTTTTTTATGTTTAATACATGGCGAGAATGAAAATTTTATTTAAGTAAATTGGTGTAAATATGACTGATACTATCTACGTCGACCCGATCGTTCACAGAGTTTTTCTCTTGTTTTATTTCTATCATTTCTTTTACTGATAATTTACTATAATTCTGGTCTCGATTTATAATTAAATTTGAATGTATGACCTAGTTCTGTCGTGTGTTTGTATAGAGCTGTTGAGGTGTTTTTGGTGTACTTATGTCCGTTTAGTCTGTTTTTTAACAGTTGACTTGTCAAACCTATATATCTTTTTGGACAATCTGCACATGGTATTGAATATATTATATTTGATTAATTCATGGTCGGTATTTGGCTTTTTAGATTCATAAATACAGATCTTAATTTGTTGTGGCCTTTATGACAGACTGCAATATCATACCTCTTCAGACCATTTTTCAGTTTTTCTGAGAGTTCTTTTGTATATGGCAAAGGTAGGAAGTTAGTATTATTTTTTTGTTTTGCTGTTGATTATTATGGTTGTTTTAGAACTTCTGTGTTCTGTTTTTTATCGTTTTTATTATTTCGCTTATTTTAAAGTTTTTTGCAAGAAAACCGTTTTGACTTTATCTAGTACTTTTGGTCTTAATTCAGGCGAGATTAATGATATTGCGCGATCTGTTAGACTAATCATGACGCTATCTAAATAGGACTTAGCGTGCTTAGAAAAGTAGTTCAAGTAGCGTTCCGACCAGGTGGGTTTCGTGTACGATTCTGTCCAATTTTTTTCCCTTTGTCTAGTCAGCATCAAGGCCAGAAAATTTATTGTTCTGTTTTTTTTTCTAATTCAATTGTAAATTGTAATTTTGGATGGAAACTGTTGAATTCTTGGAGTGCATTTTGTGTTTTTGTGTCGATCTTCTGTGGATGATTGATTGACAGATCGCGCACTATCATTAACCTCGCCTGAATTAAGACCAAAAGTGCTAGATAAAGTCAAAACAATTTTATTGCAAAATAACTTTAAAATAAACGACATAATAAAAACGATAAAAAACAGAACACAGAAGTTCTATAACAAATATAATAATCAACAGCAAAAGAGTAAACGAAAAACAATACTAACTTCCTACCTTTGCCATATACAAAAGAACTCTCAGAAAAACTAAAAAATGCTCTGAACAGGTTTAAAAAATCCAAACACCGACCATGAATCGATCAAATATAATATATTCGATACCATTTACAGATTGCCCAAAGAGATATATAGATATGACAAGTTAACTGTTAAAAAACAGACTAAATGGACATAAGCACACCAAAAACACCTCAACAGCTCTACATAAACACATGACAGAACTAGGTCATACATTTAAATTTAATGAAATTCGTATTATAAATCGAGACCAGAATTATAGTAAGTTATCAGTAAAAGAAATGATATAAATAAAACAAGAGAAAAACGCTGTGAACTGTCGGGCCGACGTAGATGGTATCAGTCATATTTATACCAATTTAGTTAAATAAAATTTTCATTCTCACCATGTATAGGATTAAACAGAAAAAACCTATTCTCACCTAATAAATACAAAAATCGCAAGTAAACAACCAAATAAAAAATTAACAAGATAGCATGCCTTCTTTTGTGTTGGATCCTTTTGCATAGTAAAGTAAACCACCGAAGTTCATGGTACGTACAAAATAATAAAATACATAATTTTAATTTGTATGTGCATAAGTGTTTATAATTAAGACTGTAATATAAATTTTTTTTTTATGATTTAACATTTTTAGAAATGTAACAACAAAAACTTAAGAAAAAAGAAAAAAAAAATTGAAAATGCCCCAATTTCGTGGCGAAGTTTTAGATTATTCCATGAACCTAAAAACCAAAAAAACTCCTAATTTCAATATTGTAAATGGTTCAAAAAGACAAAAGTTATATTATAAGTAGCAAGGGTGCAAGAAACTGCAGCCGTGACCTTTTGTAATGATGTCTTAAGAATATATGGAACAACAACTGTAACGACACTAAAAAAAGTATCTAAATTAAACACCAAACTAGCTGGAGATTTTTCCTGCATTTCTGAATTTAAACGTACCTTAAACAAAAATTTAATAACATTATGAAACAAAACTAAGCATTTTAAACC
Organism: Pachyrhynchus sulphureomaculatus; assembly: GCA_019049505.1. Classification (NCBI taxonomy): domain Eukaryota; kingdom Metazoa; phylum Arthropoda; class Insecta; order Coleoptera; family Curculionidae; genus Pachyrhynchus; species Pachyrhynchus sulphureomaculatus. The sequence continues at coordinate 142,633,116 of CM032447.1, forward strand.
TGTCACTAAAGGAAACCACCAAAAAACATAAATGAGATATATAAATTAATTAACGAACAGAAGGATGCCTTATACAAAATGTTACCTAAAAATCTAGTTGAAATATTTCTTAATTATGAAAATAAAAAATATCAAAAACTCCACCACCAAACAAACCAAATAACAAAAAATGCTTTAAAACTTAAAAGAGAAAAATTATATACTGAAAATCAAAACTTAAACGCAAACTGGCTGCAAAATATATCGAACACGCCGGTACCAAACGAAATTGCACATATTTTATCCTTAGGGCCAAATTTTTCAGTAGATATAACAAACAAAAGGGAGTTATCCATAAAAGAATACATTGCTTCTATTGAGACTACAATAAAAGACAAACCAAACGATATAAAAGTCTCGATAAGAGCTGATGTGATAAGCATTATCACGAACCACAGAAGAAAACTCCACCAGAATAACACAAGAACAAATCCACTATAGAAAAACATCAAAAAACATATACACCGTACTAAACAATTCATAAAGGACCCACAAATCATAATACTTACACCGGACACAACAAATAAAACGGTAATATTGAACACTACCGAGTACCAAGACAAAATGGAAAGTTTACTGACAGACATAACTACATATCGGAAATTAAAAAATGACCCAAATAACGTATATCAAAAAAATAATAACGTGTTTGTAAAAAAAATATTAAACAGGAAAGAAATAAATAATTCTGAGGTAAAACATCTAATGATAAACAATGCGGTATCACCAAAGATATACGGTCTACCAAACCTGCATAAACAGGCCAACCTATTAAGACCTATCGAGTCATGCATACAGTCGCCATATTATAACTTATCAAAATACTTAGCCAAGTGTATATCGAATATCATAAGCAATAACGAATATTTTATAAAAGATTCCTTTGACCTCAAATAATTTATTGACAAGATACAGATATCGCAAAACTATCAACTTGTTTCTCTGGATATAAAGGCCTTATATACAAATATTCGTAAAGACTTGGTACTTAGGTACATTAATAATAAATGGGAACAACTACAAGAGCACACGTCTTTATCTAGAGGAAATTTTATTGAAGCCATTAATCAAACGCTAACCACAAATTATATCAAAATACATTATATCAACAAATTGCTGGATGCGCTATGGGTTCTCCGATTTCGTCAAGCATCGCCTAACTAGCAAAGGAATTCTTGGAAGAAATAGTAATTAAAAAATTAAAGTTTAACATAACCCTTTATAAAGGATTTGTGGATGACTGTTTACTAGCTGTACCCGACCCAGAAACACAAAATATACTCCAAGAATTCAATCGTTTCCGCCCAAAATTACAATTTACAATTGAATTAGAAAAAAACAGAACAACAAATTTTCTAGACAAAGGGAAAAAATTTGCACAGAATGGTACACGAAACCCACCTGGTCGGGACGCTACTTGAACTACTTTTCTAACCACGCTAAGCCCCATTTAGATAGCATCATGATTTGTCTAACAGACACAGACAATTAAGACCAAAAGTGCTAGATAAAGTCAAAACAATTTTATTGCAAAATAACTTTAAAATAAACGACATAATAAAAACGATAAAAAAGAGAACACAGAAGTTCTATAACAACCATACCTTTGCCATATACAACAGAACTCTCAGAAAGACTAAGAAATGCTCTGAAGAGGTATGATATTGCAGTCTGTCATAAAGCCCATAACAAATTAAGATCTGTATTCACGAATCTAAAAAGCCGAACACCGACCATGAATCAATCAAATATAATAGTCGACTGTTAAAAAACAGACTAAACAGACATAAGTACACCAGAAACGCCTCAACAGCTCTACACAAACACACGACAGAACTAGGTCATACATTCAAATTTAATGTAACTAGTATTAAAAATTGAGACCAGAGTTAGAGTATTAGACGTATATGGTATCGGTCATATTTACACTAATTTATTTAAATAAAATTTTCATTCTCACCATGTATTAAACAGAAAAAACGTACTCTCACCTAATAAATACAAGAATCGCAAATAAACAACCAAATACAAAATTAACAAGATAGCAAGCCTGCTTTTGTGTGGGATTCCTTTGCATAGTAAAGTAAACCAGTTCAAGGTACGTACAAAATAATAAAATATATAATTTTAATTCTACCAATTTTAATTTGTATGTTCATAATTGTTTATAATTTAGACTGTAATAAAAAAAAAATTATTATGTTTTAATTTAATCATAATTTTATATTTTTAGAAATATAAGAACAAAAAATAAAGAAAAAAGAAACACACAAAGAACACTAAAACAAGTAGTTGTTTAGATTATTCCATGAACCTAAAACCCAAAAAAACTCCTAATTTCAAGATATATATATATATATATATATATATATATATATATATATATATATATATATATATATATATATATACATATATATATATATATATATATATATATATATATATATATATACATTATATATATATATATAATATATATATATATATATATATATATATATATATATATATATATATATATATATATATATATATATATATATATATATATATATATATATATATATATATATATATATATATATATATATATATATATATATATATATATATATATATATATATATATATATATATATATACATTGAAGTCTCTCTTGGGCGGACACCAACGGAACCGACCGAAAGTGTCCGTTCAAGAGGTGTGTCCGCTTAAAAGAAATACAAAAAAAAAAAATCGTTTTTTTTTTAATGAAAACTGTAATTAAAGAATTTGGGACATTTAAAACGTATACTTATGAATGTACATATTTTTAAAATAAACAAAAAACTTAAGGAAAAAACAAAGATTTGTTACCTTTAGAAACATATAAAATATAATAGGATAGAGTTATACATATGAAATGAAAGGTCACTTTAATGACGCAAAAATTCATATATTGTTGTTTGTCTCCTCTTTTTCTTTAAAATGGCGTCCACAAATCGTATTTCTAATTTGGAAAGAAGCTCTAAAAACTCTGCATCTCCGTGATCTGCGGCAAAACTTTTAAGCTGCTTGGTAATAGCTTCACCATAATTTGGGATAGCATCTGTTGGTATTGGAACCTCATCGACATCAGAATCTTCGAAAAGTCTTTGTATGTCAACTGGATTTCCAATTTCTTGTTCTGAATTTGGATTTTCAACATACAAATTTTCATCTATGTTCAAAAAATCATTAAGGTTTTCATTATTAGATAGCTCCCACAAATTCTTATTTTTGGGGATATCTGCAAGTACGTTAAATGGCAAGTCATCTTCTGGATTAGATGTAACAGCCTCAGTTAACTGGTCTTCACTTTGCATAATTTCATGCTTAAATCCCGCTTTACGGACGCAATTTTTAACTGTTTCCTTAGTTACTTGTTCCCAAGCGGTTTTTGCAAAGTAAACTGCTTCCGATGGCGTAATTTTCGTAATTAACTCAAGAGCTGTACCAGCAGTTTCAATGTTTACTATCAGGTGTTTTAGTATTAGACTATGGTAATAAAATTTAAAAATTTTTATAATTCCCTGGTCAAGTGGTTGACAAGCTGATGTACAGTTACTGAGTAAAAACAAGATTTTTATATTTTTTCAGCGGACGTCTTTTGGATGAGATCCTGCTTTGTCTCAAAATAACAAAATGTTTTTTTTTTTTCTTTTGTCATTTTCCAATCAAGATCTGGCAACCACTCTGTCAAAATTTCTCCTGTCATCCAAGCTTCCTTAATATATTTCCAAGTTACAGGCAGGTAGGTTGTTTATGTTAATATTTTTAAATGCTCTGGGTTTAGCTGCGTTACCAGTGACTACGAGTTTTCTTTTTCTCCCGCCGTGTTTGCACAATGCAAAATTGTAAACCTTTTCCTTTTTTAATGTTAGCGTTTTGTTGGGTACAGCCCTAAAATACAGGCCTGTCTCATCGGCATTATAGATGTCTCTCGGTGAATATCTCTTAATTAAAGAAGGACATTTTTCCCAGAATGTTGAAACATCTTCAGCAATAACCGAAGTTCCTTCTTCTGAAATCGCTTTTATGTTGTGACGGATTCTAAATTTATTAAACCAACCAGAAGAAGCACCGAATATAGAATGTCCCAGAGACCCTGCTATTTCTTTTGCTTTGCATCGTATTAGCCGACCTGAAAAAAACATTAACAATAAGATTTTTGCATTTTTGTGACGACAAGACTACTGATACTCTCAACCCTTTTATCCATTCTTTAAATTGATTTGGAAAGAAAATCAACGCACTCATTCCAGAAATCCTTATCTAAAAAAAATAATTCATGTGCATACCTGTCAAAGGAATCCACTTATGGCGAGCTGCTATAAATTAGTTATAACACAACTTGTCAGTTTTGGTACCATCACCGTCAAAAAGCTTCTTTTTTCATTCAAATTGCTGTTCGACATACACTTGTTTACAAGGATTTCTTTATGTTTCATTATATCAGCAACTTCTGTTTTTCCGATACTAAACGCTTGAATAAGTCCCTTAGATTTAACTTTTCCTTATTGTGAACTTTAACAATCTCAATTTTCTTTTTAAGCCTGAGGATTTTTCTATTCGGGACCATTTCTAAGATGAATGTGTCGCCCACTGTGTCTCTTTTTCGCATAGGCGTCAGACTTATATTAAATCCCCGTGTGTACAGAAAAATTGAGATCGGTAAATCCCCGTTTTACTCGGGGAATACCCTCAGTGAAGGCAGTCAGCGACATTGGCGCATTTATTTTTTATTGTTTTTTTGTCCGGTGTGCATTTTTAAGTGCTTCCGCTGCTACTGCTACTCGATACTGTAATCTTGCTGCTGCTGCCGCTCGAAGTTAATAGAAGCAACGGGAGCACTTGAAAATGCCAAATGAGATTTTGGCGAAAGGTCGTGCAAATTCATTCTTAGATTTCACCATCCGTGAGAACCTCTATTGTAACAACATTATAATAATTTTTGCAAATTATCAAGGAATTTGTGACGTATAAAGAGAAGCAAAATAAAATTCATTTACTAATTGCATGGGATTTTATCTGCTGAAATACAAGGAAATGTGAGTGGGAAAAGAACTATTTAGATATGTTAAGATTTAAAGCTAGGATCATAGCCTGTGAAAACATTTTTTCTACAATTTTGAATGCAAACCATAGAAATTTTGATATATAATGAAAAGTTTAATGATATTAATTATTAATAATAAACATATATGTTAATTTAAATTTTCGTTTTATTTTCGATATATTATCATACATCTTTTTTTAAAATCCAGTAATGAGATTTGTCAAGTCCTAACTATTTAACGAAGACTCTATATCTTTTTTCCTTAAAATCTCCTCTACTAAATATGTGTTTAGATGTTTTTCTTTTTGCTACTGTTTAGAATACAAACTTCCTTCAATACCTTCATTATTAGCATCTTTTAAGAGGAAAGTAGTTGGGTTAGTAAGTTGTACTTTTCTGATTTGAAAGATTTTAGTACACCAATTTGGATTATATTCTTTGCTTTGAGATTCTAATAAAGTCCTTTTCTTTAAGCTTGGTGTGGTTTAAAGCGATGGTTTTCTTAAAAGTAGACGAATTTAATAATATGTTAGAGAGATAAGAATATATTGTTTTAGCTATAGTACTGGTTAGAAGGAAGGATGGTGCTTGAGTTGTAGTTAACTCATTATCAAAAAATTATTTAGTTTCATATGGGACATTTTGAGTTTTTCCAATTTTTTTGCCTTTTTGTGAAGTTGATATACTAGCACAGCTATTTCTCGCTGGTGTTGATATATCAACAAACGAATGTTTTGGTGGTGTCGATGATTCATAAAATTTTTTAATTGGGGATTGAAACTCTTCACTAATATATGTCAATTTTCCCAAATGTTGACACTAGATTTTGTAGTAGTTCTGTAATTGGTTTGCAAGTTTCTTCTAGTTTAGCTTGAGTGTCAAATTTGGTATTTTTTTAACTTTGATATTTTAGTTAAAAACCTTTCTTCATTTAACAAGTTCTCTCGCTACTCGTTCATTCATAATTAAAATCTTACAAGGTTTTAGTTTCTTTTTTGTAAATAAATATATGAATCGAATCCTTTTCTATACCTGCCCGACATAATATTAGAATCTTTGTCCATTACCAGAAATCCAAGTTGATCTTTCTAACATAGTAAATATAATTCTTTTACTTTATTAAACGACATGTCAACATTAACATTATCATCATAAATATGTTTTAAATTTGTGTTGTTTTGCTGAAATATAATAATTAAATTATGTTTTAAATTTGTGTTGTTTTGCTGAAATATAATAATTAAATTTGCATTATCCCGTATCAGCTGTTTTGGAATAGATGAGTATGTTTGACATAATTAAAAACAATCATCATTCTTATGTCTTCCGGGACAAAAATAATCCTTTACTAAGGTTTGGTTACAACAAACTATATCATCAAATATTACCATAGAATTTGGTTTTATGTCTTGTGGTGAAATAATATTTTCTTCATTCTGGCGTTGAGAAACCAATTTCTTTTAAGAGTTTAAAAAGTGTCTTTAAATATTCATATTTAGGATGACTTAGAATAAATATATAATTGTAATTGTCAAGTCGTAAACAAATTTTTCATGTTTTATAAAATTAAATAAAGCATCACGATATTTAATTTTTATTGAAAATATCTTGTGGTGAAATAATATTTTCTTCATTGTCTGGCGTTGAGAAACCAATGTCTTTTAAGGGCTTAAAAAGTGTCTTTAAATATTCATAGTTAGGATGATATAAGGACTTAGAATAAATATATAATTATCAAGTCGTAAACAAATTTTTCATGTTTTATAAAATTAAATAAAGCATCACGATTTTTAATTTTTATTGAAAATGGTTGTTTTTCAATTCTCATTACATGTAGTAGGCTTATACAGCAACACTAGCCATTTGTGTCTATACATTGCATCGTAAACAACACATTTACAAAATAAAACAAAAAAGGAGAAGGTGGTTTTTTAAACACTTTAATAAATAACTTACTATTTGAATTACACTTACCTGGTTATAACTTTTGTGGACCTGGGACAAATTTAGAAGAGAGATTTATAAGGGGTGATAAAAGAATTAATCCATTAGATCAACACATGACATTTCTGACTCCCAATCAAATGATATAAATAAGCAGAATGCTGATTAGTTATTATCTGAAAAGGCCTTGTCGATGTTTAGAACTACCAACACTAGTTTTTGCAGAAAAACTTGTACTCTAGGACTTAAAAAAAGAAGAAAAACAACAAAAAAATCGTGTAGGCCGAGGAAGATCATTATCTAAAGCTAGAAAGGGAATTATGGGAAAACAATTTCAAACTTTAAATGATCGAATCTAAACAGCTCTTAAGTCAATAAGAAAGAGATTGAAGCTTGTAAATTCTAAGACAGGGGTAATATCTAGTCCCAAGGCTGGTGGATTTTTCCCACTTATGATCATTTCTGCTGGTTTATCTGCTTTGGGTGCTCTTGGAGAGGGAGCGGATGCTTTCTGAAGTTAAATAACATAATCAACTGCAGTTGGAAAAAAGGGAAGTGGCTTGTTTCTAAAACCTTATGAAACGGTATGCGGATTGTTTCTAAAACCATATTCAGACAATTACTAAATAATAATACTCGGAAACAGCTTAAAAATTATGACCTAATAAAGTATGTCAAATTTATACAAATTCCTAATTTTTGTATTTATAAAAAGGATTAAGAAACATGAAAGTGGGATTGCTAATCTGGATAGCTACAGTGGTAATGGCACTCATTGAACAGCTTACATAAAAAAAGGAAAAGAATAATTTACTTTAATAGCTATGGTCATTTACGTCCCCCGATCTGAGTTGAATTCATATTTTTATAGTTACAATAATAAAAATATGATAACATACAATTATAACAAAGAACAAACTTTTAACCAAACAAATTGTGGTTAACTTCCTTTAAAATTTCTTTAAACATATGATGAATAATCTTACTTCAGTCTCTACAAGAATATTAGAGGGATATGTCATATAATTTGGTTATTACCGGTAATTCCCCTGTTTTAACAGTAGAATTTAATCCTGCTATATATTTAGAAGAAGACGTTGAGTACGTTGTTGGACTAGTAAATTTTGAAACATTTAATGCGCTACTTAATATTGACCAGCTTAATAATGCAATGATTTTTGATGATAATTTTGTATTTTTGATACCTGAAGGTAGCTATAAATTGGAAGATCTAAACAAATTTACACGTGATAACATAATAAGAAGGAGGTATTCAATTTATGTCATCAGCTGCAATAACGTTTAATGAGGCGACAGTTGGTAAATGCTTAAGTTTTACAAATTAAAGATTAGAGCCGGATATAGAACATACATTAGGCCACCCTGCGATTATTAAAATAAATTCTATAAATATCGATTGTATTATTGTTGAAGGATCATATCTTAACTGTAAACCCTTTCATATAATACATCAATTTTTTCTCAACGCTCCTGGTTTTAAAAATAATAGAATTGCCATAAAATGTTATATATTTTCCAGTAAGTGTAACAATCATAGATAAAATTACTATATAAATAACAGATCAAGAACTTGTTAATTTTATATGGAGAAGTTCTAATTTTAAGGCTACGTGTTAAAAAAATTTGATAAATACCTAAAAAGCTTCTGCTGCTAGAATACCTGCTGTAGTACTAAAAAATGCGCAAGAGAACTAACACTATCTTTTTGTGGACTTTTGAATCTATCCTACAGAAAAGAAATATTTCCTTTCTCCTGGAAATGCGGCAAGAAGACCAAACAACTACCGCACTACTGTCAGTAATATTAAAAGTCATGGAAAAGGATTTCAATCCGCATCTTCTAAAATATCTGGAAGGATTAAATACTATTCTTCTTCTTTAAGTGACATATCCGATACAGATGGAAGCGACCCTCCCGCCTTTGGCTGTAGTTGGGGCCTTATTAAGTTTTCTACAGACAAAGGGGACCTTTGCCGGACTAATGCCGGTTCCGAGCGGCCAAAGTGAGAGGTCTTTACTAGGCATGATACTACGAGTGGTGTGCCATTGCCTTCCTGGGAGAGACGACCGTCACGTTGTAAAGGCTTTTTTTGTTATTTTTCCCTGGGTTACGAACCCGGGATGGCCGGCATAGAAAGCAGACACCTCACTCAATATGTTGCGTTGTAGCCGCCTCTAAATAATATTAGCGACGACGGTCAATATAGCTTCCGTAAGCATCGATCAACAGAAGCGGTTTCACTTGATATATCCAAGGCATTTGACCTTGGTTGGTATGATGGATTATTGACTAAGCTACTCCCTTATGGTACGTCTGAAAAGTTCTGTTTATGGCTCTTGTGTTTCCTCAGAGAGTGTTTTCTACGAGTGGCAGTCGACGGATTTGTCTCTAACATCTTCACTATCAACGCTGGTGTGCTTTAAGGCCCCATACTGTCTCCTACTCTCTTTCCCATTTACATTAACGATCTACTGGAAAGGACCAGGAATCCAATCTACAGTTTTGCAGATACCAGTACGTTTATTTCTTCATTCACTTTGATTGCTCGAACATCGGCTACTCGTACAAATATCAACAGACGAGTATTTTCATGGAAAGTATTCGATAGGCGTAGATCGCTTAATTCCTCCGGTGGCGGTCCATGCTAATACTTCAGATCCATATGAAGTTCAGGTGGTCACTCCTGGTACCACCCTTTTCAAGTAGTCTTTTATATGTAGACCCTTATCTCTTTGGAATGATTTGCCCAGGACTGTGTTTCCCACCTGGTACATTTTACAGCCATTCAAAACCAGCATGAATCGCTTTTTCCGTGCACACATTGCTCCTGTAACGCTTTAGAAATTTCCGTGCAGCATGTGTGCTATGCCCATAAAAAAGTGACGAAACAGATTTACGACCAGCAGGACAAGGTACGCTGTACTGTGACTTAGTTGATAAAGTGTGTATACATTGAGACCATGGGTTTGAACACCACCGGCATTGAAAAACTTCTTTAATTATATTGTGATTGTGGCTTTACCTCGAAGCGTTTTTCTGATTGATAATGATTCGGTATCCTAAATAAATATTATTTTCTTTCAGTTGCCTCTTGGCCACTTAACAGCCAATTTCTATCCTATCAAATTGTAGAAGATACAAACACTTTAAGCTTAAGAGTTTCTTTCACTTTGATGAGGTGAAAGGTATATTCGAGAAACAGAGGATCAGAGTTGAAGACTGTAATTTATTTGCATGAGTTTTCGTATACTAACTTCGAGATCTTGCACTTATCCTTTCATTCACTTCACAGAAAGTACAACCATCATATAGATTACAGCTACTGTATTGTTTCCTGAGAGTTTTAATAACCAGATTTTTTTAGTCGTTTCCTATACTTGCTGCGGGGGATGGTTTTGTCCACGATGCCTATACAGTTGTTTCTTTAGTATTTAATTTATCTAAAATATTTTTATTTGATAACTGATTGGTCTCTGGAATATAAGGGGGTATATAGCCTCCTCTATCGAGCTTGATAACGATACAGTTACTACTCTAACTGATTCACTTAGTGTTTGGTTTGAGCAGCATAAAGGCTAAGGTAATTCATTTGCAATTTTCTGGTTGATCACACTTATATAAACTAGTTTGGAAAGGAGAAACTGAAAGATGAAACAGTGAAATATATAATAAAAGTTGTCCCAATAGCCCTTTAAGGTATCGGCTCAGTTTTTACCTTTTAACTACCTGACGTAATGGCCAATTTAGTTTTCCAGGGCAGCATTAGATGTTGTATACATTTAGTTAAATGAGGCGCCAATGTTATAAATAGGTGAAAGATTACTGCGTGAGATATTGTGTCGTATATTTTAAGACAGTCAATTCATGCCATGGAGAGACTTTTGTTGCATTTCAAATAGCCCTAAGTCATACATATATCAATCACAAGATTCTCTTTGCAACCTTTAAGTCTTGTTTCTATTCCACGCTACTTCATATGGCTTGAAGAAATAGTTTATTCGTGTTTAGTAATTGGTTATAGAAAATATAAAATATTACTAACTGTAAAAATAAAAGAAAAATTAAACGGGAGCACTACTGACACCGGTATATAGATCGATATAAGAACTTTAACTCCTTTGATGTTTAGAAAATTCAGAAAAGATTATTGTTCAGTTCGTTTATTTGTAACATATATAATAAATTTATATTGACGCCACAATGAGTTTTGTCATTGTCAAATGTTAGCCTACTAACTTATATTTATAATAAATGAAATAAGTAAGACGGAGTTTAAATATTGCATATCTTATTTGCAAGTTTATACCATAAAAAGTTTTATTTTCTTTGGTAACAGCAAACCAAGGCAGGTGTTAAACTCACTTTATGGTTTAATTTACTTTTATTACTACACTCCTGCTACTTACTGTCCTTAGCATATAAAGTAATGGGAAAGAAAACGAGGTAGGGAAAAATTTACCTTCACTTTAATTATCTAATTTTACGCCATCTATCTTTAAGAATGTATACTATAAAACTTTATTATATTTAAAAGGCTTATTTTTTAAATTTAGAAGTAAATAAAGTGTAACATCATTTCTAATATGTAATCAGGATTTGAACGGAACCATTCTAACACTGTGGTACTTTTCAATGTTTTGGTCACCGTCAGAGAAGATGTAAATAATGAACCTATATCCCGCATGACACTGTAAGCAGGTACAAGTACTATGGCTTCGATGATAGAGAGAGTGTTTCATTAACTCTTATTTGAGAGCAGATTACAGCCGCTATTGTTAAAGGGACATATCTCTGACCCACCATTCGTTAGTCCAGGTATTTTTTCCAGTTATATCATATATGATGAATGGGCTCAGAAGAATAACGAATTGTGAGTAATAACATATTTATACACAGAGAGCATAACATATCCTAATGGGTATTTCATTAATAGTAGAATTTGAGTAGTATTGTATTAGTAATTTAAGATACTATCCTTATGGAGATTTTACATATAAAATTTGGTGCCAAAACAGGATGCCACTGACCTCTTTCCACGCCGTACTTAAACCTATCAGCTGTTGTTAACAGCCCACCTTGTCACCATCAGTTGACTAGTTATAGCGAACTTATTTCCTTTCTTGTACATATTGATTATTTTAAGGCGCCTATGATTTTCTCTCTTTTATGGTAATTAAAGAAATAAAACGAAGATTGGTTAAGAGATCCTTATATCTTCCACCTACGAGTATTATACATTATACTTTCAATTACACATATATCATAACTACATTTCTAACCCTGACTTAAAACTGCTTTTATTATTTACTACATTTTCCACATTTAATACATTGTATGTTTAGATCTTAACTAAATACTGACCTGAAAAAATTCTACAACACCTTAACGGAATGTACCATCTTCAAATTTTGAAAGTCGTACTTTTAAGAAAAATACTAAAATATTTTTTACCAGTCTAAAAAGGCACTCGTGCAAATAAGATAAAATTCACACTGTTACGGTTTCCTAGGTGAACAACATTAGAATATAATTTGGAAGCATGCATATATTCTCACAACATGGGATGAATTCACAACGTAGGGAATCTGTTTGTTTAGAATTTACCGTTTTTGAAGTACTATTGGTACTCTCTACTGAGAGGGTGGACCTTCATAGCGGGGAGTAGCCCCTGTTTCTCTTCTGGGATTTTCAATTACTCCACGATAAAGCATGGGTTTTTAGAAACAGGGTATTTTTGAACCCTTAATTTTAAGATGGCTTAACGGGGGCTCTTTACTGTAAGCACGTATTTAATGCCATAACCGCTGTCCGAAATTCAGTTAGTGTTTTACACGGCCGCTTTTTGTGGTATTTTAATATTTATTTTGTGCGTGCGTGCGTGCAGTTGCATTTAAGGTCTCCATGATGATTTTGGTTAATGTTTGGAATACAGTTGAGCTTTCGACCTAAAATATAAATTTGCTAACAGGCTCTAAATTTAGGAATTTTTTAAGTTTTCTTTTCCGTTTTTAGAGCCTTATTGCTTGCTACTAATAAACCTACACGATTAAAAAGCTGTTATTACACCCATCGATAATCCTTGCAAACAATTTATATTTTCTAAGACAGAATCTCACATACATGAACTCTTGGACTTTTTATTTCCAAGTTTCCTATTTAATTACTTGGTTACGTACTAATAAGAGCCAGAGCTAGAAAAATACTAACTTCTGGTTTAATTAAAAGAGCCCCGAAATCGAATTATTTTTCTACAGCATTGAATGCTTATCTATATACATACTATAAGGTAGTTCTTTTCTTAATTTTTTAAAACTAACAACCTAATTTAATGTTCATTTAAATAACTACAAACTATAAATCTGGTCTTGATGAAAACAAGATCTGTGTGAAAATAAAGGCCGTAAATTCTAAAAATAAAATACGTACCAACAGCTGAAAATTGTAATCTAATTTGTTATACATATTATAATTAGAAATATAAAAAAATGCATAAAAAAAATAAAAACCGACCAAGTACACGCCGGACTTGTGCAATTAGGGTTTCGAACGGATGATGCTTTTAAAATAAAAATGTTTGTTACGGAGGTATAAAATGATCAATGACTTCACAAAACGCACCCTAAATGAGTTTTTAACGAAGTTTGTTTCCGATATTTGTTGAAGACTGATGACTTTGATTTTTTTTCTATATTCGAAATAAATTATCAAAGGTAATAATTTTCGTGTAATCTATCTTACACGTTATGGAGAATATTTCAGAATTTTTTCAAATTTTTATGATCAGTGCTTTTCGAGATAGGATGGGTGGACAGTGATTTTTTGCAATTTTTTTAAAATAATACAAAGAGAAATATCCGCAAGTAATACAACATATTTATTTTGGGACTCGTATTTTCACAAGCTTTCATTTGACACCCCACTCGAGGATTTGGTAAAAAAAAAAATCACTTTCGATTTCGCCCCCTAAAACTAATCCCTTAACTTAAAATTTAATTTTTAGAACTACACGGCTCTGATTGGGCTATCAATTAATATATTTGTGCAAAATTTTAGCGTTGTATATCAAATAGTTTCGGAGAAAATCGGGTTGGCAGACGGACAAACACCGTGTGTTCCGTGAACCGTAAGTTTTCCGTACAAAATATGATTTATGAAAACTGAAGTATTAATTTTAAGTAAACAGTATAATAGATTGAAATTAAAAACAAACAACTATAGATCACCGTATTTGTTGAGCTAAGGAAACTGAATCAGAATATTAACGATTGCTTCGCAGACAAAAGTTAAGCAACAGTGTTCCAGTCGAACAACTATCCGGATTCGATTTAGAAAGAAGCAAGTTGTTTCTATATTTTAAGTTTAGAATCAAATAAAATGTCTGAAAAGGAACTTTCTCGACACCTACTTTTAGTAAATGAAAATGTTATATAAAAACCCAAACAATCCTTAGGGTGTGGGACTTGTGCCTGTTAAGTCCCATTGCGGTATGCAAAGTAGTATTAAGGGTAGAAATCAGATTGAATCTTGCCTGGCTTTAAAGTGTCAAATGAGAATTCTAAATAAATTTAAATCGTAGAATATTTTCTAGTTTATAAATTGAAAAACAATTTATAAGGGTTAATTTTTAAAAAGAGCCATGTAGTATTGCAGGTAATTATATGGTATATTTGTGACAAGTGTTCTTACTGTTATGTATTGGTAAATTAAAATCGATATTGGATATGTATCTAATTTTGATGATAGATACGAGTATTTCCTTAAGAAAAAAAAACCGGCTAAGTGTAAGTCGGACTTGCGCAATTAGTGTTCCGTACGATGAGAGTCAATAATGCCTTATAGTATCTTAGCTACCTAGGAGCCACCAAATCAATCCAGCTCAATCTAGAATTTTGTAATAAAAGTGTAAAAGAAATATTGACTACCTAAATATTTGTTTCATTATTAACAAATAAAATAAAATTATTTTGTCTCGATACAGTGACGCGCGACGCAGTAGCATTAATGTACTAAAAAGCATGTTAGAAGAAGCTTAACCATATTGTCAGTCACACAGCTTTCATATTCATATTTCTTTATACCAGATAAATTATTAAAAGTGATGCGCTCGTTATAACTTTCGCTCAATCTACACTTTGTAAAGACTATTCCAGATTTTTTTAAAAATTTTTGGATCAGTACTTTTCGAGATAGGGTGGGGGACACCGATTTTTAGCTATTGTTTTAAAATAACAAAGACAAAAGTGTGCGCAAGTATTACATTACATATATTTTTAAACTCATATTTTCACAAGCTTTCATTCGACACCCCACTCGATAACCTGGTAGAAATTTATTTTTAACTTCAAATTTCACATCCCAGAACTAACCCCCTAAATCAAAATTTAACTTTCAAAACCACACGGCTCTGATTAAGACATCAATTCCTATAGTTATACCACATCTAAACTTTCTGTGTCAAATAGTTTCGGAGAAAATCGTGTATGACAAAAGGTCAGACAGACAGGCGGTTAGATGGATAGACAGAATTCTAAAAATTTATATATATATATATATATATATATATATATATATATATATATATATATATATATATATATATATATATATATGAGGCTGGTTTGAAAAGTCCGTGCAAAAATAAAAACTACTTATGTGTTTGGGGTAAACCTTTTTTATTTTTCGACATAGTCTCCTTTTAGGCTTATACACTTCGTCCAACGATGTTTTAGTTTGTTGATCCCTTCCGAATAATAGGATTTGTCCAAGTCTGCAAAATATCCATTAGTGTCTGCAATCACCTCCTCGTTTGAATAAAATCTTTGTCCCGCCAGCCATTTCTTCAAATTAGGGAACAAATAGTAGTCCGAGGGAGCCAAGTCTGGAGAATAGGGGGGATGTGAAACGAGTTGGAATCCTATTTCCATTAATTTTGTGACCACAACTGCTGAGGTGTGTGCTGGTGCGTTGTCGTGATGGAAAAGGACTTTCTTGTGGGCCAATCGCGTGCGTTTTTCTTGCAGCTCGGTTTTCAAACGGTCCAATAACGATGAATAATATTCACTTGTAATAGTTTTACCCTTTTCCAGATAGTGGATGAGGATTATCCCTTGCGACTCCCAAAAGACAGTCGCCATAACCTTTCCGGCCGAAGGAACGGTCTTCGCCTTTTTTGGTGCAGATTCCCCCTTGGTAACCCATTGTTTAGATTGTTGTTTGGTCTCGGGAGTATAGTAATGTATCCATGTTTCATCCGCAGTGAGGAAACGATGCTTAAAGTCCTCCGGATTCTTCTGGAACAGCTGCAAACCATCCTGCAACACTTCACACGATTCCGTTTTTGGTCAAGCGTGAGCAATCGCGGCGCCCATCTTGCGGATAGCTTTCTCATGCCCAAATGTTTATGCAAAATATTATGTACCCGTTCAGTCGAGATGCCCACAGCACTAGCAATCTCACGCACCTTAACTCTTCTGTCATCCATCACCATATCATGGATTTGATCAATGATTTCTGGAGTCGTAACCTCCACAGGCCGTCCAGAACCTTCAGCGTCACTTGTGCCCATATGGCCAGTCCGAAAATTTTGAAACCACTTATAAACTGTTCTAATCGAAGGTGCAGAGTCACCATAATGTTTATCAAGCTTCTCTTTAGTTTCCTGAGGCGTTTTGCCTTTCATAAAGTAATGTTTAATCACCACACACGAAATTCTTTTTCGTCCATTTCTTGAAAATCACTCGACTTCCTTGATTCACACGAATGCCAAACACAAAGAAATAGACCAATATGGCTGAAACTTGGTGTGCGTTCATTCAAGAGATGCTACTAACTAAACATGACCTCGATACGCGCCGGTGGTGCCATCTCTCGGACTTTGCACGGACTTTTCCAACCAGCCTCGTATACATATATACATATATATATATATATATATATATATATATATATATATATATATATATATATATATATATATATATATATATATATATATATATATATATATATATATATATATATATATATATATATATATATATATATATATATATATATATATATATATATATATATATATATATATATATATATATATATATATATATATATATATATATATATATATATATATATATATATATATATATATTATATATATATATATATATATATATATATATATATATATATATATATATATATATATAAATATTCAATTTGGAGTTGAAGCGACTTGTTCTTCAAGGTCAATATTTATATTGCAATTCTTTCTTAGCATTAGTCAGCTCTTTTAAAAGTAACAAAATTAATTTGCTTTTTGGGCAAAAACAAACTAAAAAGATAGGAAAAAATATTAAGTCAAAGACTTGAAATATCCTAATAACAAAAAATACAGTTTTATTTAAATATTTCGTTTAAAAAGATATTAAATTTTAAAAAGAGAAAAATGTACACATAGTACTTTTCGAAAGGAAAGAACCAACACATAAGATAAAAAACAAACGAGGATTATTTACATAAGATTATATTTTTATATATTGTCACGAACAACAACTGGTCCGTCCTCCTTGTCCCAAACAAGAACTAAATAACCGGTTAAGTGCAAGTTGAACTTGCACAATTAGTGTTCCGTACGTTAATTGTTTTTAAAATAAAAAATTTTGTTACGGTGGTATAAAATGGTCAGTGGTTTTACAAAACACACCCCAAATGAGTTTTCAAAAAATTTTGTTTCCAATCTTTACTGAAAACTGACGATCTTGAAATTTTTGTTTTTTTATATACCAGATAAATTATTAAAGGTAATGCACTCGTTAAAATTGTTTGATCAGTACTTTTTCGAGATAATAAGTAGGGGAACAGCGATTTTTTACGATTTTTTAAAAATAATACAAAGAAAAGTGTGCGTAAGTATTACATTATATATATATATATATATATATATATATATATATATATATATATATATATATATTACTCGTGTTTTCACAAGCTTTTATTTGACACCACACGATGACTTAGTACAAAAATTTTTTTTTCACTTCCGATTTCACCCCTCAAAACTAACCCCTTAAGTCAAAATTTAACTTTCAAAACTACACGGCTCTTATGAGGCCATTAATTCCTATATTAGTACCAAATTTCAACTTTCTATGTCAAATAGTTTCGGAGAAAATCGGGTGTGACAGACAGACAGACATACACCAAAGTGATCTTATAAGTGTTCCGTATGGAACACTAAAAATACATAAGTTGATACATACGGACATCATCCATTTTTTAACCGTTTAACCGTCGCTTAGACTTGGGTTCGTTAAATTCTATAACCGGACTTTCGTAGATGTGAAAATGTACACGAGAGTCATGGTGGGAGATGCAATATCATGATTAAACTTTCGAAATCAAGAAATTCTGGAAGTGAATAATCTCCCATTCGGATCTCTGAGTGAGAATATTCTATTTTAAATTAGACGTTTGCAATGTAGAAGGTTTAAACGTAAATATGAATTCAGTGTGTCAACGCCTGCAATTTAATAAACCTTATTACTCGTTCTCTTCAAAGCTAAAGTTAATTCATAACTTGGATATAAAATTTATTCTCAGCTTAGAGGTAACATTAGAATTTATCCTTTTATCAGAGGTAATCCTTGCCAACGAGAGTACATGCTAGAGAGTGTCCAAGTTCTTTATGACAAATGGTTAAAATTAGCAATTCGAATAACTTACCAAATATTGAGGTCTAGATTTATTACAGACTAATCGATCCGGAAACTGTTCACAACATTATCGAGCTTAAGCACTGAATTTCTATCAATGTTATGGGGGAAACTTAGTTCTGACATTACTAAGCTTATTGATGAAATAATATGGCTTGTTGATACTGCTGAAGAGTTTGCTGATCTCCTTAAGCTCTTTTTGATTACTAAACCTGATATTTACTTTATCACCGTTCACTTTCTTTTAAGTATTTCTGACCGTGTAAACTTATTTTAACATTCAGCGTTGTAACAAAGATTGACAAGGGAGAGCCCAGATAGCTTTGTCGAAAAAAATCTCTTTTAAAGGTAAACTTGGATTCGATAGAAAATGCAAATAAGGAGTTGCTTCCATACATCTTGTCTATTAAAAGCGGCGCTAAAAACCAAATCTGAAAACCATAAAATATTTGTTAATAGCCGAAACTGATTCAAATATTAGCTAGTTCAAGGACACGTTTAATCACAAAATTAAGAACAAACTTCACAGTTGACCTTGTATTATAAGGTCCTATTGCTAAAGCATTTAGTAAAAATTTCACCAGAACACTATTTCACTGCTTATATGGTTAGGCTATTGCAACATCTTTTGGAAAGATCAACTTCTTAAGTCAATAGGAAATCTCCAAACCTATACCAATCATCATTAGCTTTCATGTAATGTCTGAAAGTGTTTGTTTCTTTTTTTGAACTTAGTAAGAGACCATTTTTCGTAAACGATAGATGATTTCTCTTCAATTTATGGGACTAGCACACGTGCTGCAGGGAAAATCCTAAAGCACTACAGCAGCGACATGTGTGCGGAAAAAGCACTTCACGTTGTTCTTGAATCGCTGTAAATTGTACTCAGTGGGAAACAGTCCTGAGCAAATTATTCCAAAGAGATGATGTTCTCCATATAAAAGACTACTTAAAAAGTGCTGGACGAGGAGTAACAAGCTGAACCTCATACAGATGTGAAGAATTAGCGTGATGTGTCATCAAGTGTATATCGGATTCTATCTAAAAGAATGAACGGGGTTTCGGAACTCGCCAGAAAGTATGATCCTTCGTAACATCGAATCCTTGCAGCGGCAATCTAGCAGTTTCCTGAGATTAAAAAATAATTTTAAATACATATCATCAATATATTAAAAGTTTTATATTAGTTAATTTCTTAGGCTTACTAAATTTACAACTTTTGTTCCTAAGTAATAAATAATATTGCTTTGAGAATTTTAAATTATATACATATCCATCTACATATACATATATATATATATATATATATATATATATATATATATATATATATATATATATATATATATATATACTATATATTACAGTAGAGGTTTTCATGGATGGTGGAATGTAACTGTTCGTCGCTAACTTTAGTTAGAGTTAACTTCGAACGGCAACAGCAGCAAGATCGCATTATCGAGCAGCAGCGGCAGCAAGAACACTTGAAAATGCCAAATGAGATTTTGACGAAACGTCGTGCAAATTCATTGTTAGACGAACGGATTGAAACCTGGAATATATATATATATATATATATATATATATATATATATATATATATATATATATATATATATATATATATATATATATATATATATATATATATATATATATATATATATATATATATATATATATATATATATATATATATATATATATATATATATATATATATATATATATATATATATATATATATATATATATATATATATATATATATATATATATATATATATATATATATATATATATATATATATATATATATATATATATATATATATATATATATATATATATATATATATATATATATATATATATATATATATATATATATATATATATATATATATATATATATATATATATATATATATATATATATATATATATATATATATATATATATATATATATATATATATATATATATATATATATATATATATATATATATATATATATATATATATATATATATATATATATATATATATATATATATATATATATATATGATATATATATATATATATATATATATATATATATATATATATATATATATATATATATATATATATATATATATATATATATATACTTATTAGGATATCCCTTATTTCCCAAACTAATTTTATCCTTAGTCTTACACCCTAGATCGAAAGTATTTGTGTTAGAACTATGATTGCGATTATGAAGATGAAGACTTTTGCCTCACAATGCACCCCAATTTCCCACTTAAAATTAATGGGATTCCTCCATTTTTCAAGAAAAGTATACCATGCCGCCAATCTGTCGCTAAAAATTTTTCTCATTTTGTGGTACCAAAAAAATTCCCCCCCGTTGTAATTCATCGGCCAAAATTTTGAAAAAAAAGTCGTATGGAGCATGGGGTCTCTGTAAAATTAAATGGGCCTTCTTTCGTTCTTAAAATCTGCTCGTGCTACCCAAAAAAGAATAGGAGAGCAGTGGCTGAGACATTATCTTGATGAGAATCTCACCGCTTATGGAAAACCAACGAGGAAAGCCAATTTTTCGTTACACCAACTGTCTACAAAGTGTGTTTCCAACAACTACGCAACAAGTAAAATCCCCGAAGTTAATTTTACAAACTTCTAGATCGTGGTTTTTAAAGCCTATGTACACTCTCATAGCCTAAGGGGTTTTATTTAGTTAATGTAATTTTAAGAGTGTAATAACTGCAAGAATTTTTATTTTGTTAATATACTTTTTTCTGTGTTAATGGAGCCTTTTACTGAACTACCCGCTGTATCTTTCAGGACGCAACGGTTGTACCCAATTTTATTTCAACAACTGAAAAACTCTTCAGTATTTTTTCATTTTTAGAGCTGAACTTAGATTCTTTTTTAAAATAAATGGTGCCCAAAAACTGTCCAACCAAGTTTTAAAAAACTCTAGAGATTATTTTCAAAAGGCGTACAAAAATTACCTTGATCTCCATGTACTCTACCAGTAAAAAAAACGGGCTAGCTGATATCTTAATTCTGTCCTCTATTAGTATTAATATCCACTCAATCCTTTCTCAAAATTAAGATATATATATTTATATAAGTGGCAAATAACGGCTTCTATTTAATAAATAAAATATTTAATAAAAGTAAAAAAAGTTATATATATATATATATATATATATATATATATATATATATATATATATATATATATATATATATATATATATATATATATATATATAATACATCAAGACTCCGGGTCTCAATCCGTTCATCTAACAATGAATTTGCACTACCTTTCGCCAAAATCTCATTTGACATTTTCAAGTGCTCTTGCTGCTGCTACTCGATACTGTGATCTTGCTTCTGCTGTCGTCGAGGAGCAGCAGCAGCATATTCAAGTGTGTAACTATCTTGGAAGCACTGTTAGCTTAGAAATATTAGAGGCGGCTGTCAAGAGATAAGACTAATAATTCAAAATTCAAGAACTTTTATTGGGGCAAAAAACCTAGTTTAGAGCGAAATCCTTTAAACATAAAGTAATAACGGTTGAAACGGGAAATCTTTAAATAATAGCTGGTGTGTCGAAAACAAAAACTTACAAAATGAAAAAATAAAATAAAGTCGAAAAAAAAAAATCATAAAAAGAATAAAATTGAAAAGACTAAGTTTACTGACCTCGATTATCCTGTTATTTTAAATTCGCCTGCTCAATTCAAAATAATATTTAGAAAACAGAAGATGAAAAAGTTTACCTCGGAATTATAAAAGACAAGACGTCTTTATCTCATAACTAAAAGCCATATCCAAAGAATAAAGGAGTCCTTATATGATCAAAACTTAAATGAAATCTTTACTCTTTTTTTTTCTCAACTGCGAAATACGTTCACTAATTATCTGAGAAACGCTTGCAAGGAAATGTTGATTTTCAAGTAGGTTTACTTAATGCTACTAGTTGATCAAATGTATTTTGCCGAGTGTTGCCATATGTGAAGAGTTGTCCAAAATTTCCGCACCTAGACGTTGTGAAACGTTTGTTTTGTTTTGACCGTTGCCCTCAATTTTGTCTACTTTGTTTTAATTAGCCAATCAGCAATATGAAAATGACTCGTCCTGTACAAGAGAATTTTTAAAAGTTCACAGTTATGGAGTTATGGCTTTAAAACAATACAGGTATATCATAACCTGCTACCTCGTTATTAATATACGTCATTAACTGCTGCCAATAAATAATAGCAGTATGTGTGAGCCCGATACCAAACATTTTATGTCAATTAAAATAGAAACTGAAGGTGGTTAAAAGAATTGTCACTTAAATCATTAAAAATAATAGTTTTCGCCAAAAAGAACTTCTAAAAAAGGCTATGGTAAAATAAAAAGGAAAAACAGAAGTGTGTATGACGACAGGGTCTGTTAATATTGCTTCCTATTCACTAATTATTATAGAATATAACAAATACAAAACCAGCAATAGCCCACAAAGAAGTTACCACTCTCTCCAGTAAGTCACCAAATAATACATAGAGGCAGCCCGCAAAGAGTTGCCTGATTCTTAGTAGTGCAAATTTTAATTAAATAACCAGGTGAAGGAAGAAAAGAAATATTTTGATTTCAAAATAATAAATAATTTTTTAAATCGGGACAATAGGGAGATTTTGCAATGATTATTTCGGTATATCTTTATTTGAAGCATGCACCAATCGTTTGGAGCTTACGCAGTAGTAAATTGAAGAAATTAAATATAAGGACTTTTATTGTTATTTGAAGCATGCGCCCACCATTTGTACCTTGCGCACTAGTGAAACAAAATAAGAGAAGCCTTTACTATTAAGGATAACGATTTCCCTTATTTAGGAATTAATAAGAGAGGGTATTTGAAGTTCGTTATTCTGATCACTATTATGGTAGAGCCTGTTTTTTTTTCCTAGTTACGTTTACAAACAACTCATAAAATATATTGAAATTGAAATGATAATCATTTAATGCAAATAACGTTGACAACAGTTAATTAGTGTTCAGATTATGTTGGGATTTTGCAATCTTTGGCAGAATGAGCATGACAGTGTGTGTAGTGCTAATTTCAAGTGAAATTTTATTCACATTCACATTCGTATTACCTTAAAAATATTAAAGGTAGTGATAAAAACCTGCTTGACACAACTTTAATTTAGAAACTTGTGTTGATCTATCAAATACTAATAACCGGTGTGCTTAACCATGAAATGAATGAAGAAAAATTTTATAGAAGATTAATACTAACCTAAATGAAATTCCTTCGCGTTAATATTGCGCATGCTTGAAATACCGATAAGGATAAAGGCATGTGAAAAAAATACATTGCATTATCTCTCTAATAATGTGACCTTTCTTGGAAGTAATTCGGCTCTATTATAGGACTATAAATAAATTACACATATTATAAAATAATCCTTAGTAATAACACTAACGATTTTATATTGAGTATGAGCACTTAAAATACAGCTATCCTTATAGAACGTGGAACAAAACGATGTCGGCTGGTTGACGCCAAACCATTAAAATGTCTCGTCGAATTCCCCGAGGCCCCGTGCAAGTTGTATTATAGTACCCGTATGTAATAATGGGGAAAATAATCGTGGCATTTCTGAGAAACTCGACGAGATACATTTTATAGCGATAACTGTAATTTCTGTCGTATGTTGTATTTATGATTATAAATCTGTGCTAATTCATAAAATTAGAGTTACTATATGACTACCTAAACACGTGTTTACTTTTTCCATCATACTCTACTCCAGAGCTATAAATTTTTTAAAAAAAAAAACATACATACAAACAATCTCGTTTACAGGGATTTTTGAGAAAAATTATGTAACTAAAATCTATACTATATAATAATATATACTCATTTTTGTCCATTGCGACAGTGCACCCCCCCTTGTCCGATTGAAGGATGTAAATCTCCGGATGGGATCTTAGGAATTCTTTTGATTTTTTAAACATACGAATGAGCCAATGGGGTTTCTCAAATTTTGATTTATCAAAGAAGTTAGTTACTAAATTAGTTGCTCTCGCTCTGAGAATATCCTTAGAATTTTCTGGGATATCATCAATTATATTTTCAATCTCCGCCGTATGTTTAAAAAATCAAAAGAATTCCTAAGATCTCATCCGGAGATTTACATCCTTCAATTGGACAGGGGGGGTGCACTGTTGCAATGGGCAAAAATGAGTATATTCATAAGACTGAAACGTTATTACAAGACGAGAATACATACACTTTACTATCTAAAGACGACATACAATCTATCAAAATACTTAGCTAATATTTTGAGCGTTGCTTTTGAGAATGACACGGGTTACAATGTTAGAGACACCTTCTCGTTTGTCAACAAAATAAAGGGAGTGACATTACCAGAAGAGTATTTATTAATATCTTTGGATGTGGTATCCTTGTTTACAAATATACCTCTAGACTTAATCCTGACTATTCTCGAAAAAAAAGTGGGAATTAATTCAAACAAAAACCATGATTTCAAAGC